>OY986437.1:71138684-71516184 GCA_963920525.1 Dichetophora obliterata | reverse complement strand
AATTAAGGAAATAATAACACCTATTGTATTTATATTTTCATATGAGAAACTTAAAAGCCAAGTCTTTACTTCTTTAAAAAAAGCACGTTTATTACAAAGGCATCTTATAGGGTAAGGAAGCTTAATAAAAATTCTTGGGGCTACAGAAGCATAGTAGTGTAGAAAGTGTTGCAGATTGTGAGGTGGAACAGAAACCAAATTCCTATTATTTATTCTTAAATTATAATTCGAATGACTTCTAATTTTTAATGAATAGCCAGACCTTAGAAAAAAATTTTCAACATCTTGAAGTAGTACAAATGCTTCAATGGCAAAATGTTCAAATTTCTGAAAAGAGGTAGACTGTTTACATTACGACTGTTCTTAGTTATTAGCCTAATGGTACAGTTTTGGAGAGTGAGAAGTGGATTTATCCTATTATAATGTGTACCACCCCAGCAGGCCAGTCCATTATCTAACATTGATTGAACAATACCAAAATTTTGGTCTTATCACTTAGAACCAACTTGTGTATAGTAAACCAATGTTTTAAAATTTCCAAGTCTTGGTTTATTTCTACCACAGCCTCAAAAACTGAATCACAAGAAAAGGTAGAAGCCATATCATCGGCAAACGCTATAGTTTTACCCATAAACTTATTAGAAAACAATGAATTAATGTATATTAAGAACAAAATTGGACCCAAAACAGAACCTTGTGGAACTCCAATAAGGACTTTGTTAGATGAACTGTAATAGTTGTCAACTTTTACCCTTTGAAACCCTTTTCATTAAATACGAAGAAAAACATTGGTGAATAGTGCCACGAAATTCACACTTATACAGTTTCCTTAGTAATATTTCATGATCCACGGTATCAAATGCTTTTGTTATATCAATGAACAAGGCAGCAGTAATTTTTTATTATTAAGGCTTCCATATATATTATCACAAAACTTAAGCAAAGCATCTTTCGTTAAAAGTGCTAGTCTGAATCCAAATTGACTATTATTGAAAAATTTATGTGCTTTTTAAAAAATCTAGCATCCTGTCTTTTATAGCCTTTTCAAAAATTTTGAAAAAGTAGACAAAAGCGAGATTGGTCTGTAATTGTTAATATTAGATCTATTTCCTTTTTTAAATAAAGATATAACTTCCGACCTTTTCAACTCATCTGGAAAGATACCCAAATCAATACTTTTGTTAAAAATATAACACAGAATGTCCACAATACTGAAAACTATTTTCTTAATAAAGATACTTGAAAAACTATTTACAGTGCTTGAATTGGAATTTTTCAATGACAAGATAATTCTATATAAATCATATGATGTTAAGGGCTCACAGTAAAAACTGTCAGTAATATAGGTTTTTTTTCTGAAGACAATTACAGAAAGAGGAATTTAACCCATTATTTGAAACAACTTCATTTCCAATATTTGCAAAATAATTATTAAAAATATCTACCTTTATACTTGGTTCAGAATAGATCCTTCTTCCAGATCGCTTATTTTAACTTTTGCGGTAGTCCTATTTACGATATTATTTATTGGATTCCATTCTTTTCAGCATTGCCTTTAACTTTTATAAATTCGTTTTCATAGTATGCATTTTTACAAGTTGAAGTTTCCATAGATATTTACTTGCACATATCTTTATATTTAAGTTTAAGAGTAATATTACTAGGAAATTTCTTGCATTTATTAAAAAACTGGTTTTTTTTACCTTATCAAGAAGTTTGTTAGTCATTCATGGTTTTATACCTTGTTTGTATAAGGTGCATGCCTTGGTTCTTCGATCTTAAAAAAGACCACAAGCACATTCAATGAATTGGGCAGGACAACGTCTGTCCGGCCCTCTAGTTTATAATAATTTTAATTAATTTTAAAGGGCTTTTAATTAAAAAAACCCTAAACTAACGCTGATTGCGTTTGGTCTTGAGTTTTTCTATGTTAATACTATCCTATAACATAGAAAGCGAAAATACAACAACAAACATGAAAATATGAAATAGGAGAAAAACTGAGAAATTGACACTTAAAATATCATAGCCTCTGTGGTGCATTGCGCTAATGCGCGCTTGCACGGCGTATCACAAAGATTTCTGATGAAGCTTTTAGCAGGGCCGAAATTGCAATAAAACCAGCTAGTGATTTTTTCCTTTTCATATTCAAAATCAAATATGATTTAAACTATCAAACATTTAGAGTTTGTATTGAAATCATATAAAATCAACTTAATAAATAATTATAAATAATTAATAACAATAAAAATGACTAAAATATATCCACCCTCTACATAAAATACCGTTCTGTATTTTTTGTTCAATTTAAAAAATAAAAAATTTTTCTCACGAGAGAAGAAAACTCTATAACAGTGAGCATTGCCCAGCAGATTTCTATGTATCGTTTGTCATTTATTAATAAAGATTTTGTTATAATGGATGTGAATTGCATAATTTTATTATTTAGCTTATTTGTGACAGGGTTGTATTTTTCTTGTTCTGTTCTCATATGAAAAATGCAACATTTTCGCAGGAAGTATGGCAATATTTTCGTAATGTTGCCATATAATGAGGTGACATTTTGATCGAGAAAATAAAACGGCATAACATTCAGGTGTAGTTCGAGTGCGTGAATTTTTACAATAATCTTAAAAACACGTGTACTCGTACTACACGTGTCCACGTAAAAATGGGAGCTCTAGTATCTTCGATAAGACATTTATTTATAAATATTTCATTAACCGACTAACAGTGGGAGTCAAGTGAAGTTTTATAATAAACTAGTAAACGCCAAAATCAAACATACCTAGTTTTTATTTTAAGCTATTGAATAGATTTTCAACTGATCACAATTTAAATGAAATTAATTTTAGCCTTTTTGCAATTTACTCGGTATTTCCTATTAAATTTTTGTGTAAATTTTTAAAAACAAAAATTCTCCGACCAAAAAAAAATTGTTATCAACTGTACAAAATCATTTCAGTATCACTTTGATATTGAATATATCAATTCATAGTTTTAGCTGTGAAATTAAAAAAGGTTATTCGTCACTATAACAGTTTCATAGCTATTAACCGATAGATGGCGCTAAAAACCTCACATATTTTTAGGTATATGCTGAAATTTAGAAGAGAAAAAGCAACATAACAACAATTATATGCAAATTTTAAGTCGCTATAACTTAAAAAGTATAAATTTTTAAACTTTTTTTAGAAATAAAAAGTCATGTTAATGTTAATGTTATATGGTGGAGATGCGTACTGCGACCTAAATGAAATCTATTCCTTCTCAAAGCTCCGCTGGTTTTCGGATTACAGAATTTCATCCAGCCCTATTTCTCTAATGAATTTGATAATATTCTTAGGTTCAAGGGATAAAACCTGCTCAGACTCAGCTCATTCCCCAGTGCTAGTTTACGTCTGCGAGCCAGCCTAAGCTTTTGTGCCTAAGCTTATGCACAATTTTGCTCTCCGAGTGTTAAAATCTCTGAGGAGCCATATGGATTGTCTTAGCTTTGGGAGGCTTTTCCAAAGGTTTGAACGTTTATGCCTCTCCTCCCTTCTTAGTTCTTCTTTTATAGAATGTGTGCCCAATCCGCAGAATGGTTCTGGTCCTATAAATTTTGTGGCTGCACCCTGTCGCGCTAGACCATCGCGCTAGACCATCGCGCTAGACCATCGGCTTCTTCATTACCCTGTATTCCTTTGTGTCCTGGGACCCAAAGTATAGTAACAGTGTTATTCTTGCCTAGTTCGTTGAGTTTTGTTAGGCATTCCCATGTTATTCTCGATGATATCTCACAGTAAACTAATGCTTTGATTGCTGCTTGCCTGTCTGACATCACAACTATATGTTATTTTCGATGATATCTCACAGGAAACTAATGCTTTGATTGCTGCTTGCCTGTCTGATATCACAACTATATCCTGACCTTTGTTTTTCCGGTCCATATTGAATTGTGCACACAGCTGTATTGCTAGGATTTCCGCTTGGAAGATACTGGGTGTTGTGCAACGCTAGTAAGCGTTTCTAATTAGATTAACTTTAAGCATTTAATTTTCAAACACTTTTCTTAACTTCAAATTTCTCTCCTTACTCTTTCTTGTTCTTCTCTTATTCTCTAATTACTTTTTAAGGAATAATTATTCATTGTTAAAATTTTAGTCTTTTTAAGTAATATTGTTATTGATAACATTATGTAACATTAATTTGCATTTCGTGTTTTAAATGTTGTTATATCCAATGTTAATTCGGCATGCAAAAGAACTTTTCTTATATGTCAACAAGTTTTTTAAATAAAAATAAAATAAATAAATAAATTAGCTGGCATTAATCTTGCTGATATGTGGTTCCAACAGGACGGAGCCACATGCCACACAGCGGGCACTACAATTTATCTACTCGAGGAAACTTTTGACGAAAAAATAATTTCACGAAATGGCCCAATTAATTGGCCCCAAGATCGTGTGATTTAACCCCATTGGATTATTTTCTTTGGGGTTATTGAAAATCACTTGTCTACATCGATAAACCACAAACAATTGCACACCTGTAAATCAACATTCGAAGAATTATCGGCGAGATACGACCGCAAATGCTGCGAAAAGTTTGTGAAAATTGGTGTTCTAGATTGCACCTTGTACGCGCCAGTAAAATATTTTATTTCTTATTTTTAGTACATTTCAAATTAAAATTATATATTTTGCCTGTTTTGCCCGTACTAAAAACTTTACTATCAGAAACTTGTAGCTTCGAGTTTTCGCGTATGTGAACGTTTTACTAGTAAAAACTTGTAAAAATTTGTGACAGTTTTTTGTTGATGAACAAACCTTGTGTTTCTGTTGAATCCTTAACTTTTATTTTAAATCGTATAGCGTCGGCCTGATTCTAATACGACGTAAGTCAAAATTATCTATTGTTCAGGAGGCAAATAAAACAGTTTATTATTTGTATGAAGTTCATACGATAATGTATTGTTTCAAACGTTCTACCTCTCTTCTTTTCATACAAACATTAAAAACTAAAACAAGACATAGATGTAGTTTTGACCAATCTACCTAAACCGCTAATAAACGTTACTTTGACCAATTTTAACATACGTCCTATTAGAATTAGGGCGACGATATGGAATTTTTGGGAAACTACTATTTTTTGCAACGTGTAAAACTGACCTATTATGTTCAGCCGATATAAACACCTATTTTAACTGTACCTTAGCTAATAAGAGACCATTTTAATCGATAACGATAAGGTAAAAGGATATTTATAACAACACTGAAACCAGCTGAAACACAATATTAGCAAAGACAGCAACCTCACAGAAAACGAAAAATGTTAAATGGTCTGCCAATAACAGAAAGCTTTTCCTATGTTAACTTCACACTCAAATGTTTATTTTTAAAATGTTTCTGAATGTCTTTACATATTTTTTTTCTAATATTTCTGGATGTTTTCGGTTGCGTTTGTTACAACCACTGCGTTAGCTTGGTATGGTTCCGGGTAGAATTGTGGCGAATTTACTTGACGTATGCTGAAAAAATTTGTAGTTTTAGTTAAAATCAAATTAAACAAAAGACGAAAATATTTTCCTACATAATATTTGTTGCTGGTGGTGGACTGAGTGGGCCTGGTGATGCATAAACAGCTGTTTGATAAGACGGCAATCCAGCTGATTGGTAATTCGGCTCTCCAGTTTGTGGGCTGATGACTAAGGATCCCGGTTGCCAAGCAGATACGTTATACTGTGGTGGAGGTGGTGGATTTTGAGGCCCTTTTAATGATAATAAAACAAAATTTATGCATGCTATATCTGAAGATATCATTATTTTTTGTTTATATACTACTTATTTGTTTTGTTTTTCTTTTTATTGTTTTATTAAATAAATCTGATTCTGATCTGCGAGCGTTCAGCTAATTTTTACTAATTGTTAAATATACTAAAGACTTCCGACGTCATTGTTATTTTGCGTGACACATAACTTACCACCATAATGAATCACCTGGCCTGTATTTAGAGCGTTCTTTTTCTTACGACATATGAACACAACGATTGTGGTAATAACAAATATGCTGATAGCAATAGATAGCGCAATTACAAATCCATCTGTCATTTTTTTTTTTGTTCTCTCTTTTTTTACCTATAAGATATAGAATATATCTTTTCTTCTTTGTTTTAATTATATTTTAAAGCGCACTTTTTCAAATTCGTTGTAGTCTTTATAGTCAATTACCCTTTAGAACCACTGTCAATAACTGAAAAAATTACACAATGAACGGATTTCATGAGTTTTGCGATAATGCACACATATTTTTTGATAAGTTAAAACCAAAAGCCAGATAAACGTCGAAGTATTGCTATGAACAGTGGGTTGTTTGTTTACATTTAAGGTGACCATCTTTAACAAAAAAAAACAAAAAAAAACAACATATGTGTGTGGCCTGGTATAGATTTTTAAGTGGTTACGCGGAGAAGATTCTTTGTGCACAAGTCATGATCAAACTGTTCATAAAATACAGAATATGTTTCTTTTAACCATTTATAAGTTTTGATCATGTATTCCGGTCTATGCTGAAAAATTTTTCTATAATTCTGTTTAAAAGAAGTATAAAATACTGATCATTTCTTATGATCAATTTGTAATTTCCATCATTTTTATGATCAACGAAATTGCATTTATATGAATGAATGGGTCTTAAAAGCGTAAACAGTTTATACACGTTAACAAAATTAATATCAAGCACTTATTGTTAGAAAATTAAGTAGTACAGAAAAGATAAAATGTTAAAAATTTTGACAACAACCTGATTTAAGTGTAAACCAGTGGCCATCAACGCAGGGTGCAAACCATGGTATAATTATTTGACAAGGTAGTAGCGTAGACTGACTTTTCTCTCATGAGCGGCGATGGGTAGTTGGCAAAATTAACTATTCATTCAATTAATCAAAGAAATGTGAAAAAATAAGCAACGACTTAAACATAGCTAGTCAATCGCAGCAAACTGAAAACATTCCAATAAACTTCGCGAACAAATTTAATGAATCAAAGAAAAGTTAAAAATAACCACATAGCTAGTCAACAGCAGCAAACTACAACTCCTTTAGCTGTTTTTGGCAACTACTATTCGCCAAAAAACTGTCACGGCTACCTTGTCAAATATTTTTAACATGGGTGCAAACAACAACAAAGAGAGCTTTCCGAGTGCACAGCTTTAAGCATAGTATATTTTATTGCATGGAGTGCCGTTTGCAACGTTTCTCAGAGAGGGTCAAAGAGTGAGTTTTAAAATTTCATATGATCTTTCTCTTTTCACTTCAAAATAAATAGGAAGTACCATGATATAATTACTATGTACTATTAATCGCTACTTTTACTCGTTACTTTGGGCATATAGTGTTAAGGCTGGATTACCCAAGCGTAAGGTAACGTACGCGACGTTGCCAATTGTCAAGCTAAAATCTGTTTAATGATAAATGTGTACAAGTCGTTGCCGAAATCGTAACGTGGCGTGACGCAACGTAGAAGTCTGTAGAAAATAGATTTATACGCAACGTTACGATTTTTGACAGTTCGACAGCTGTGTTACAAGCGAAAAAAGTAAATAAGAGAAGTAAATAAGCCAACTAGAATAAAATGAGTGCCCTGCTTTACGTCGCCTGCACTACGTTGGATTACGATTTCTGTAATCGCTTATCCTCGAGGCAACGTCGCACTACGCTACATCCCGCTGCGCCACCTCACGTTACGCTTGGGTAATCAAGCCTTCAGATTGGTGTCAAATAAAAGTACTGCAAACACACCAAGAAGTAAAAGGGGATTTTTGCTTTTACTTTTGCCCAGATGTCTACATATGAACATGAACAGGTGACGAAATTGACGAACTGCACGAGGACGCCTTGAAGTACGTTGCAGGCTACATTATAAAAAGGCTACATTTTGAAAATTTTCAAAGTAAAGACTGCTCCTTTACATGGGTAGAAGAAACCTTGCAGGGAGGGCTGAAAAAGCTGCTGAACTCAGCTGCATTTATGGAAAAAATAAAAGATTTGGAGGCGATCTTTAATCAAGCCAATGGTAGGAACATTTAAGTGTGCAAAGAATACAGAAAAAAAACTCGCTGAATTGTGTTCAGCAAACAAACTTCCCGAACCTGTGAAAGAGCTCTTCTTAAAATGCAGAATGCATTTACAGACTAAAAATTTAAATAAAAGATTAAAAAATCAAAAAATGAAACAAAAAATTTTGGCAATAAAAAACTTTTGCAATTTCATTTATAAATTCATTGATTTGGTTTATATTTCAACAACTATATATTCAGCCCTATCATAAATAATTTTTCACGCGAAATCAGAAAAGGGAGTTTTAATTTTTATGATATAGCTCAAGACCATTTTGGAAATTTTTAATGCAAATTTGTTGATAAACCATTGATGAACGAATTTGCATTTAAAATTGCCAAAATGTTCTTGAGCTTTGTCTTAAAAATTAAAACTCCCTTTTCTGATTCCGCGTGAAAAATTATTCATGATAGGTCTGATTGTATTACGCTTAACGGTGCCAAGGCTTTATAGTATTTGAACTTTTTTAAAGTCAAACATTAGAACTTTGAATCATATGGTTTCTCTCATGCTTACTTAACTTTTGATGTAATGAACTAATAAAATTGTTGTTTATCACGCCACTAATATCAAGTGCAAGGACAAGGTAAATATTTAAATTTGATATTTGTATTAAGTTTTGTAAAATTACAAAAACAAAATGCATAATGTTTATTCCCAAAAGCATTTTTACTCAACACGGAAGAATCTACTGGCTGCATTGTAAGTTTATTTAATAAAAATTATTGAAATGTAGTGTTTTGTTTAAATTTTTTCATGATTTCCTACAGTAAAATGATGATTTCCATATATATTTACAAACAAAAATACACACAAAAATTAGCTGATTTTAAAAATACAACACATTATTAAAGGTTCGTTCACAATAAATTTTATATATTGGATATTTTATAAAAACTAATCAAAAATACACCACATTGTGAATACCTATATCGTTTGCAGATTTCTGATTTGAAATACTACAAGAAGCAACACTGTTTTCACCTACTCGCTACATTTTGACACTATATGCCCAAAATGACAGTTTATCCCCCAGCTGATTTTCAGCGAATAATAATACCTGGTAATTATATCATGGGCAGTACAATTAGATTGTCGTGAAAAAAATGTTGCTCAGAAACATGTTGTGATAATTTCACGCAGCGGAACAGAGTACTGCTCTGACGAAAATGTTGTGAAAATTTCCATACTTGTTTCGCAGATGTCATATTTTGTATAGAGAGTTGAGTGGAATTTTACATGAAACTGAATCGAGTACTATGCTTTACACTGAAACAAGAAGTTGCTAAAAGCTCTCACACCATTTGATGCAAGGAAATATCATGATACAAAGAACTACAGATAAAGTATTGCGCATGTCCGCCATCTTTGCTGTGACGTGCAAGGTGCTCATTGGTTGCAACGCAATCACAATTTATTCATAGGGTATAAAGATTTTAAAATGCCTACATTTTCTTATGAAAACTTGTTTTACTGAAATGAAAGAAATATTGTTAAATAAAGCACATGTCCAAAATAAGGTAAATATATTTTTTAGTGCTGTTTGTGAAAAAAATTTGCATATTTTGTAGGGGTGCTTTTTCCTCTTTGTACCGATTTATGCAAAAAGCGGCTACGTTGCTTGATGTGCTTGACAGAATTTTTACTGTTTGTTCGTTTTCATTTTGCTATCTTCGCCACTTTTCGACATTTTCTTTTGAATGTATTCATCAAGTGTTACATTTGACGAGCATCGATGACGAGGTGCGCAGTAAATGTTGTTCGTTGCGCCGGGAATACTTTATCTGTAGTTCTTTGTATTATGAGGAAATATTATCGAGTGCTGGTTTTTCAAAACAACGTTTTATTTTTGTTTTTGTTTTTTTTTTCGCTTTTAACAATGAGTAAAAAGGTAAAAGTGTTTTAAACTTTTACGCAGTGTACAAACACAGCGAGCCGATTGCTACTTCGTGTGAAAAAACACAAAAACACACGACGCCCGCGTGTTATGAGAAAACATAAATTGATGACTACTGGTGTAAACAAATCGTCGTTGCGCGTGCAATACCACTTGCACATGTCGGTATTGCACTCGCAACGGCGAAATATACATATAAAGCTAGTATTAAAGTGAATATATTAATGGCCGTATGATACTTCATGAAATTGCTTCTTTTTGTCATTAAAAATGAAAATAGAGCAGTTCAAATAGTACAAATGCATAAATTTAATATAATTAGTGTGAGTGAGTACGCAAATAGTACGAGTTGGAGAAAACATGTTTAACGGACTCTCAATAATTTGTCACTCGTTAAGTTTCGATCAAATATTAAGTGCCAAAAACAAGCTTGAGCTCTTCCGCAGCCAATAAGAATAGAAAGATAAGATTCAGCCCACCCGCCACTTATTTTCAGATTTTAAAATTGGACAAAAAAATGAAGTGTCATACAACTTTAAGGTTATATTTTATAAGAAATGTATTTTATAAAGGGTGATTTTTGCTATTTGTTTCTTCAGTGTAAGTTTTTGGACACCTCACGCTTGATTCGTAACATGTGGTAAAGACAAAAATGCTGAGTAAGCTTTGTCATTTCACCATGAATGGTACAAGCAAACAGCGCAAGCAAATCATTGAATTTTATTATCAAAATTCGTACTCTGTGAGAAATAGGTTTCGCAAATTACATGCATTTTATGGTAGTCATAATCGACCTGCCGTACAGTTGGATGAAGACCCACTTTTTTATTGAAAAACTGTCTTCAGCAACGAAGCTATTTTTTGGTTCAATAGTTACGTCAACAAACAGAATTGCCAAATTTTGTCTGAATGCAAGCAAGAGGAAGTTCAAGAGCTGCCAATGCACCCTGAAAAATGTAGTGTTAGGTGCAGTTTGTGGGCCGGCGGTATCATAGGACCGTACTTTTTCAAAAATAATGAAAATCGCAAAGTTACAGTCAATGAAGCAAGGTACCGTGCGATGATTACCGACTTTTTTTCCCCCAAAACGGAAGAATTGGACTTGGTTGACATGTGGTTTCAACAATATGGTGCTACATGCTACAAGGCACGCTATACCATGGACCTATTGAGAGCCGATTTTGAAGAGTATTTAATTTCATGTTTTGAAGCAGTTCATTGACCGCCAAGATCTTGCGATTTGACCACACTAGACTATTTATTGTGGCGGTACGTGAAGTTTTTCGTGAACAGGGACAAACCGGCCACAATTGCATCCCTGGAAGACATCATTACAGCTGACATTGGTGAGATACCTGCCGAAATGCTGGAAAAAGTATACCAACATTGGAGCTTTTGGATGGACCACCTCAGGCGTAGCCGGGGGCAACATTAACATGAAATAATCTTAAAAAATTAAATGGCAGGCTCCAAATAAATACTTCATTCACTTTTACAAATTTTCTGTTTTTTTTTAATTTTCAGAAACCAAACTCTTATAAAATTATCCTTTATAATAGTACTAGATGATCTGGCAGACTTTGTTCTGCGCCTTCCTGTCTTCCATAAATATGGGTGAATTTTTATATGTCATGTTGTGCAGTGGCGTCATTTCACCAAAACCTTAGGGGGGGCGAGAATTTAAATCGCCAGGTGGCTTAAACGGTCATCTCCCATTGTTGTACGAAAATACGACTTCACTCTCTTCAAAGTGGAGAAAAATCTTTCGTTGGATGCGGTAGTCACTGGCAGTCTCAAAACAATATACATTAATTGCATTATTTGTGAGAAAGCTATTGGCATTTTTTCTAAACTCTGATCCATATCTATAATTAATTTGTTTGTTTAATATATTCTCTCGCCAAACTCAATTGGCTCCTGAGAACAATTTCATCAACGTGGGTGGAATACAGTTTAAAAAATTGTATTATTGAATCTTCGGACAAAAATCTTTCCGAATCAGGATCAAATGTTTCTAATATATTCATTAGCTATGTATTGTCTTGAAATCGCTGTGCATTACTACTTACTTACTTAGTTGGCGCTACAACCGTATGTCGGTCTTGGCCTCATCTAAGAATTTGCGCCAGCCATTTCTGTCTTTCGCTTGCTGGCGCCAGTTGGAAATTCCAAGCTTCGTCAGGTTGTCCTCTACTTGGTCTTTCCAACGAAGATGCGGTCGTCCTCTTCTGCGTTGACCGCCGCTGGGTACCGAATCGAATGTTTTCTTCACTGGAGCATCGTCTTTCATGCGCTGATCATGACCAAGCCAGCGAAGCCGCTCGATTTTAATGCGCTTGACTATGTCGATGTCAGCGTACAGCTCATACAGTTCATCATTCCACCGTATTCGGTACTCGCCATTGACGCAGATTGGTCCGTAGATCTTACGAAGAATCTTTCTCTCGAATGCTCCTAAAGTCTTTTCATCTAAACTGCTCAGCGTCCAGGTTTGTGGTGCATAAAGTAGGACGGGCATGATGAGCGATTTATAGAGCGTGATTTTCGTTCGTCGGGAGAGGGCTCTGCTTCTCAATTGCCTACTGAGCCCAAAGTAACACCTGTTGGCAAGAGTTATTCTTCGTTTGATCTCAATGCTGATGTCGTTGGTTGAATTAATGCTGGATCCCAGATAAACGAAGTTCTTCACAACCTCGAATGAGGTATTGTCAACGGTAACGTGGGTTCCAAGATGCTGGGACTGTTTGTTTGTTGACACCAAGTATTTCGTCTTATCTGCATTCACTGACAGACCCATTCGACTTGACTCTCTTTCTAATCTGGAAAATGCTGCACTGACTTCGCGCGTATTATGGCCAATGATATCTATGTCATCAGCATACGCAAGCAGCATAACACTCTTGTAGAATATTGTGCCACTACGTCTCAGATCAGCAGCTCGGATGATCTTTTCCATCATTAGGTTGAAAAAGTCGCACGATAAGGAATCACCTTGTCTGAAACCTCGTTTGGTAATAAATGGTGGGTCCTTCCCGATTTTAACTGCGCTGTTGGTGTTGCTCAGTGTCATCCTGCAAAGTCTTATTAGTTTTGCAGGAATACCAAATTCAGACATGGTGGAGTACAGGTGCTTCCTTATTGGGCTGTCGAAGGCGGCTTTGTAGTCGACAAAAAGATGGTGGGTATCGACTTGTTTTTCTTGAGTCTTCTCCAAGATTTGTCGTAGCGTGAAAATCTGGTCGATGGTGGACTTTCCAGGTCTGAAGCTACACTGATAAGGTCCGATCAGTTTGTTTACAATGGGCTTCAATCTTTCACATAAAACGCTCGACAGGACCTTATATGCGATATTAAGAAGGCTTATCCCACGGTAATTGGCACAAATAGTGGGATCGCCTTTCTTGTGGATTGAGCAGAGCACACTGAGATTCCAATCGTTCGGAATGCATTCTTCCGACCATATTCTGCATAGAAGCTCGTGAATGCATTTAAGTAGAGCTTCGCCTCCGTTCTTAAACAGCTCAGCAGGTAAGCCATCAGCTCCCGCGGCTTTGTTATTTTTGAGCCGAGCTATAGCTGTCAGAACTTCATCATAGTCGGGCAGCGGAACCTCAACGCTGACATCCAAAATTGGGGTTTACGGAATATCATCTCTATTGGCGGGATTGTTGTCAGCGTCGCCATTTAGAAGCTTAGAGAAGTGTTCCCTCCATAACGTCGATAAATCGCTGTAAGAAGTGTTCCCTCCATAAATCGCTGTTCATACTCTGATTAAAATTTGTCAACGACTTTGAAATAGATCTTACGCATGTTTTCATAAAATTTCAGTGGTAGTATGCTGCGTTGGCTAATTGTTGACATTACCAATGATTCCTTAAGTTTTTGAGCTAACTTAGCTACTCTGCTAGTAAAATGAAAAACTGGAATTTTAGAGAATTTCTCTTTCATCCTAACACTTCCAAGCAACAGACAAATTATGTGCACGTCCCAATGCAGAAAACAATTTCGACATAGGCAGAAAGGAGGTTTTGAACTGAAAATTATGAGTACACAATTGTTGCTTTTTTGCTGAAATTTTAATGTTAAATACTGCAATGTAAACTCTCGAGGAACTCTATAATAATGAAATCATTGGTTTCCTCTGGCTCAGACACGAATGTCTTATAAACAAAACACATTCGTTCTTCTAAAAGCAGCTTATAGTACGATAGAATTTTGTCAAAATACGCGGCAACGGTTCTTTTGGAAGATCGATCGTGTTTTGTTTATAAAACTGCTTTAATCAGAAGAATAAAAGAAATACCATCGCCTTTCGTATCGGTGGCGCTCTAGTCCATGACACAAAGAGCGATAACGGTTTGAATATTGTGTTGAACTGTACTTTAGTCGGGCCTAAATAATATGTAACGCAATAATTATATAATTAAATTTTTTTGAATTAATAGTTGGTAAAAATTAGACGAATTTACAAAATAACAGTGCATTGAAATTTTTCAGTGTATAATTCTACCACGATTTGATGGTTTTATTGAATCGGTTTATTGAATAATAGTATCAGATCCTTGGTGGGCCAATGCCCCCCAGCTCTACCCAATTGACGCCGCTGATGTTGTGTCTCATGACCTCAATCGGTAAAGTTTTTTAAAAGTAATGCGATCACAAACAGGCGCACCACTGATTTAATCTATCTATATCTATACTATTATATAAAATTGAAGTGTAAATTTTAAGTTACCACTTTACTCCAAAAGTACGATGCCGCTTTTTATGAAAAAAGTTTTAAAATATCATATTTGTACTACAGATTTATTTAGGGGTATTTTTCTTTCGAGTTTTTAATAATAAGTTTATTTAATTAAAGTATTAAGTTTTCTAAGAAATCATCTCAGCTGCCACGCATTGCTTAGTCGTTTTCTTTCCACGTTGTTGTGTTGCGAGAGTTTCATTCAGGGATTAAAAATGCGCAAAAATTTTCATAGTTTTTGTTTTTCATTTGCTTCAGACTATGAAAAAAACGAATAGTTACAGCGATCGGTTTTTGAATTCGTGTCTGCTTTGTTGCAATCGTTTTATAACATTAACGAAGTAGCAGCAACAGCAAGCGTTAGAATTTTGCAGTCGCCTTCTTGCTGCTGCTGTTTGCTTTAAACATTTTCCAAGCAGCAGTCATATATGTATTTCCAAATGCTGTGCTGCTGCGCTATATTCAGTAGCTGGTTGTTGCTGCGCTTTGTGCAGTAATTGGCTGCTGCTGTGTTTTACAGGGTTCGTATTTGCTCACTCATGAAGCTTCATGAATATGAGGGAATTTTTTGTTCAAAAAATAACGAGTTCATATTCATTTTCGTAAACAGCTGAGCAGATTTTTTTTGTTCATGAAGTGAAGATGAAACCAGTTTGTGAACAAGAATATTTTTTACTCTTGCGAAGAAACTGTTGATATTCATCTCTTCTTCAATTCTTCACTTGTCGTTCGTTGGCTTTTCATTTATTCATGAATTGTTCATGAAGTGGTGAAGGCAACGGATGATACTCACTTGTTCACTGGCAAAAGATAGCGCGAATACTAGGTAAAAATAGGTCGCTAAATCCGCATCCGTTGTCAGAATTTCAAAATTATGTAATTTTTTATAATACTTAGGGTTGAAAAATTTTTTAAAATTTTTAATAGTTGTAAACATATTTAACAGTGTCGCTGATTTCAAATCTGCAGTCAGAAAATTAAAATTCAAGATGGTGGGTAGGGTTGCCACCGTAATTTTTTTGTATTTTAATGAATTCGGGGCTGGCAAAAATAATTGTTACATTCAAAATATGTCGCTAAATCCGGATCCGTGGTCAGGGGGGGAACCCTTAACACTGATAAATTATGTTTAAAACACTTTAGAATACATATTATTAGGTGGCGACCCTATTATTTCAAAATTTTATAAATTTTAAATTCTGACCACGGATTCGGATTTAGCGACCCATTTTTGGTATAGCTTTTTTTTGCCAGCCCCGAATTCATAAAAATACAAAAAAATTAAGGTGACAACCCTATCCACAATCTTGAATTTTAAAATTTTGACTTCAAATTCGAAATCAGTGACTCCCTAACACTGATAAATTATGTTTAAAACTTAAAAATTATGTTATTATCAGCCATGCCAGTGGCACACCCCCTGGAACCCCCTGGAACAAATGTTTGTATGGAAAAGTTTGTATGAAGAACCCCCAAAGGGGTTCCAGCGGGGTGTGCCACTGGCATGAGTGGATCGGCCCTCCAAAGTTAGTGGGGGTCAGTCATACATTTGGACTAATTGGGGCACTCTAAATGGGTCAAAGAGGGATTTTTAAAAATTTGACGCTACGGAAAAGTTGGGGCATTAGAATTAGTTTTAGAGCTATAGTTCCTCGGGCAAAGTTTCTTATTTTGATCCCTAGAATACGATTTTCACTGAGCAATGGGCGATTTTAAAATCGACCCGCCCTAATATATATATATGTGGGGATCGGAATATTTGAACCTACGGGACAAAAGTCAAAAGTTGGGTCTTTGACCCATTTAGAGTGCCCCAATCGAGTCCAAATGTATCACCGACCCCTACTAACTTTGGAGGGCCGATCCACCCATGCCAGTGGCATACCCCTGGAACCCCCTGGGGTGTTCCCCATACAAACATTTTAAAAATCACAATTTTTGGCACTTTACATAAAAAAATCAGCGAAAAGGGGTCGCCACTGGCATGGGGGATCGGCCCTCCAAAATTGGTGGGGATCGGTAATACATTTGGAATCGATTGGGGCACTCTAAATGGGTCAAAGAGGAATTTTTCAAAATTTTACCCAACGGGAAAAAAGTCAAAAGTTGAGCATTAGAATTCGTTTTAGAGGTATAGTTCCTCGGGCATAGTTTCTTATTTTGATCCCTTGAATACGATTTTCACTGAGCAATGGGCGATTTTTTTGCCTCCCCACAAATCGACCCGGCCTAATTATATATATATATATATATATTAGGGCGGGTCAAATTCTGGCTCAGCGAAATTCGTAAAATACATGTAATTTCAAGACTTTTTCTCCACTACAGCATATACAAATTCTGAAAAAAAGCTGTGCGGACTTTCGTAAATAGATTCATACACATACATTCATACATTCATATTTTATAATTGAGAACAAAATCTATTTACGAAAGTCCGCACAGCTTTTTTTCAGAATTTGTATATGCTGTAGTGGAGAAAAAGTCTTGAAATTACATGTATTTTACGAATTTCGCTGAGCCAGACCTCCAAAAAATTCGTCCATACAAATTGACCCGCCCTAATATATATATTTAACCATAATTTCAAATCTTATTTATCCCCCCCTTTGGTAAATCCTAGCTACGCCACTGCTACACTTTAATAAACTATATAAATACAACAATAAATTTGTTAAATAACAAATTCAACTGGTTATTTCTTATTGTTGAATGGCATATTTGCGCCAATTTAATGTACGGTATAATCGACAGCGTAATTTTGATATTTCAACTCTCAACTCACGAATGGAAATTTGGCAACATAGCAATAATTTTCGCTTCTACAGCGTACTAGCTGGCAAACAAAATTTTGCTGCCTGTTCCTTGTCAAAAATCTCAATGTATTTCTTATGGAAATTTTTTTCGTTCCTACAGCATACTAAGCTAAAAAGTTAAAATAAGTTTTTATGAGTTAGTTTTTCTGCTCGAAATAATAGTATTAATTTAAGTTATGAAATATCAATTAACCCTTTACTCGTAACTCCTAAGGGTGTAAAAATAGACCCCATACAATGTTTTAATTAACTAACCTCTTCTTTCACCTCCGTAAAAATTCGCACTCTTATACTGAACACCCTTTTACTGTAGATTGATTTTTCTGAGTTTCAATTGATCTTTTCTAAATTTCATTTGACCTCCATTTCAATTGATCTTTTCTAAATTTCAATGAATATTTTTTTTTAATTTCATTTAATTGTTACTTACACTTTCAATTGATCTTTCCTGACTATGAATTGATATTTTCTGAATTTCATTTTATTTATTCTAAATTTCAATTGATCTATTCAGAATTTCAATCAATCTATTTTGAATTTTAAGTGCATTTTTTTTAGTATCCATTGATCTTTTCTGAATCCAAACTGATATGATGAATTTCACATGGATTTTCTGAATTTCAATTATAAATACTTTGTAGGAGTAAAGACTTACTTTTATAGACTTATCAGCGAATAAATGTATAATGTTGAGGATATAAAACTTATGTGATATAAATATGTTATTGTGATATAATAGGCTCAAAATAATTCAGAGTACATTTTGTAGGTCCTGTTTTTACCTTTTAAAGTTAATTTTTATAAAATTTTTTCTAAATGACCTTGTTATTTATTATGCTAATTTTATATGATGTTGATGAAGTTATATGAAGTAAATTTTTATACTTACTTTGTGTGCAAGTTTATGAAGCTCGCAAAGTTCCAAACAAACCTTTGTGATATAAAAACTTTTTCCATTCAATGAAGTGAAATTTAAAACACAATAATTTCTTCTAATATCATATAATTTTATTGTTTTATATATTTTGAAACATGGATTTTAATTTTTTTGTGAATAAATAAATGTAGCAATAAATTATTTCGGTTTTTATTCTAAATTATTTGTTATTTTTAAAAGACTCTTTAGCAAGATTTTGATGTGACTTAATTTTATTTTCTGTTTCTACGCATTCGTTATTAGTTTCTTTTTTTCGCATTTACTTTTACAATTTTGTTTTATATCTCAGACGCTCTACTTGGAATACGTCATTTGAGCACATAAAAATGTGTTGCTCTCTTTTGCATTTGCGGTAAAACTTTAAATTTCTATAAATTTTTAATTTCTTAATAGTTCTAAGGATTTTTTAATATTTTGTATAATATGTTTTTCAAATTTTATTTGAATTGCTTAAGATGTTTTTGTATGTATGTGTGTGTGTGCTTGTATAAATTTTCTTACATTTTTTATATACTTGTATATATTTTTATAAATTCTAATATAAATATAAATGTGACAAATTGAATTGAATAAAAAATAATGTATTTCAAATAAAATTTTAATATTATGTTTTTAAAAACTTACTACAGATTTTTTTCTTATGTAAAATAATTTTTTAAACATTTTTTAAATAATTTAGAAGATATTTATTTGTTTAAAAAATTTTTTTTTATGATAATTTTTTTTTGTTTTTTTTTTTTGTGTTTTGTTGTTTTGGTTGCTGATTGTTTTTCAATTTCTTATTGTTGTTTTCTTTGTTTAAGTAAAGCACGTCGCTACAAGTGTTTTCATTTTTATTTTGACTAAATTAAAGCCACTTAACCTTTAAGTGGTGACGTGGAGTCTCACAGGTCCCTCCCGAGTCGCAATTTCCGAGAAACACATGAAGACTGCAAACTTCCTTAAATGTTTATTTTTTATTAAAATTTGATAATAAAAAGAAAAGACTATTGTTTAAACATTTATTTTTTTAATTTTACTTCTATAAACCAAGGTTTGTAGTTTTTTAAAAGGTTGATTACTGTTTACTGAATAATCAAACAATGAAGTAATGGAGTCTGTGAGACCCCACGTCACTGGTAGAGCGAAAAAAAGTTCACGTTACTACTTAAAGGTTAAGGGAGGCGTTTAAAATATATCATAATTTTTTTAATTATTTGGTGCTTTATATTTGTGCTGTTCGTTTATGTTTTTTTTTAATTGAAATTAAATCGAAACTCTTCGAAGTCACTTAATAAATTATAAATAATACTTTAATGTGTGCGTTAAATGCGTGTTAAAATAAGAAATTACATTTGAAAATTTTACTGAAACGTTTCCAGCTCAAAGGCGAAGGTTTTCAAGGATCAGACTAAATATGTTGTATTAAAAAACCATTGATTTTGGATGGCGTTAAATTAAGAGCATTACAAAAACCTTCCAGTTATATGAAATTATTTTTGCAAAGATTTTTATTTTAAAAATTATTGCAATTTTACGTCGATTAAGTCAATAACCTTAGCCTTTAGGCATCAAACGCAATACTTAGGAATAAACCATCAGTGAAAGATAGATTTTTATGAAAAACTGTGCACAAAATTTGACTTTGACAAATGCAAATATTTTCTGAAATAGTAGGTACATATAAAAATGAAACTTTTACAAAATATTAAAAATAAATGCAATTGAGTTTTTTTTCCTTACGGCTCTAAAAGTCTAGAATTAATCGTTGTTTTAAGATGCTAGCGGTTATAATATTTTGTTTTTCCTTAATTTTCTCAAACATTTTTTTCCATATTTGGCTGATCTTCTTATAACAGCTACATAAATGGATTCAAGTTATCGATAAATTAATTTCTAATACAATATTTAAAAAAATGTTTCACAACACTTGCATTTCATGAATATGTTAATAAAACTTGTGCATTCACTAAAATATTACAGATAAACTTAAGTTAATTGATAATATTAAAAATAACTTGGATGTATTTTGAAATAATTTTCAATGTAAAGACTACAGTTAATTGCTTTTAAATTAATTCTTTTCAAACAGCGCTGCTATAAATACTGGGACCTTACTCTGTAATGCGATTCGAAAAAAATCTCACCCTGTGAATCTCACCAAAACATGAATTAAGATTACTAAATGGCAGTAACTTCTACCTCTGCTTTAAAGTGCTGTCTTTTCGGCATTGAATTCAAACTAATCAAAAATTTGTCGAAAAACCATGTAAAAACATGATGCAACTTTGTTTTCGAATCGCATTACAGAGTAAGGCCCCTGCTATAAGTGTATGGTCACAATTGAAAACTTTTAAGGGAGAAAAGTATTTTAAAGGCAAACCCGATAAAGGACCCGCATAGAGAAAGTTAATTGTGCAGTTAAAATATCTATAAAATCAATATAGGGTAATTGTTTGGAGTAATACATTTTTGCAAAACTTTGTCTTAACCCGAATTGACCAACTGTGCCATAAGGCAACGCACAAATGGTCTGCAATTGCAGATTTTTTAAAATCATCGCATCGGTTGAATTTTCACGTAAACAATGATTTTTCGTTCTCAGAAGTATAGTTGATTTTCCTGAAAGTGGTTATTCTAGATATTTTTTTAGTTTAAACGTAAAGGAGTTGTGAAAATAATGTAATGACAAAGACGCACAAATCTGATTTCATGAAAAAGTAAATATATTATTTTGAGTATATATCGTCACTTTGAGTCGACGTAGACATTAAATTATTATTAAACTTGTATCAGCTAACATTGACGTGGTTACGACGACCATTTATAAATAAAAATATTTTTGGAATAGTTATCGAAATCGAAAACGCCTATATCAATTTTACGCTAGTCGTCGCTATTTGGTGTCGACGATGCACAGTGGCCGATCTAGATCACGGTCGATGGACAAAATTAAAAAAACTATGTTTAATTTTTTTGTTTTAACTCAATTTAGTCGTTGGAAAAATAATGCAAAAATAAGACCTCATACTTAGTTTTGAGATAAGTTATATTTTTTTTTGAGGTGGCAACCCTATAAACTTGACAAAATGTTATTTACATTCATCAGCTGATTATATAAGAAATTATTGTAAATCTTTAATTGGACGCAAAACAAAAACTGTGCTAAATATTACAAAAATTTTAAATGGACCTTTACAAAATGGGTAATTATTGAAAACATGGAAAGTATTTGTTTTAAAAAAAAGTGCGTGTTTCCGTGTTGTTGTAGTTTTAGTTACGAGGGTACCAACAAAAGTTCGCTTAGTTGCTGTCATATTATAAGTTTTTAATAAATCAAAAATTACATACTGTTTGTTGTAATCTTACGATATATCACTCTAATTTGTTAGGTGCGCCTGAACCACTACCAAGAACAAACGGACGCACATTTTGGGTTCCTGTTCAAAAATGAATTTGAATTTAAATTCAAATTTGAACAGGAAACCAAAAATGTCATCGGCCTATTTACTCTGCGCAGTTTTAAGGTTTTGTTGTCCTCTTGTCTTAATCGTCATCGGGTAGGTTTCCAAAATGTTCTACAAGAAAACGGCTTAGTCTCGCGCAGTGACTCCAACGCGTATTTTAGTTTGAACATTCAGTTGGACGGCGGTCGCCCAAACGATAGTATATTTACTGTAATTGATTCTTTTTAGTCCGTTCTTAAGCAGTATATGTCACAGTAAATAGCCTGTCTATTTGAAAGCGGTTGGAATTTTTTCTTGCAGTTAAATAAATCAAGTTAAGAGAATTTTGTAATTAAATTTGAACTGAACGGTCAGTAAATTTGGATTAGCGCCTCTAGTTTTAGGCTCGAGTAAGATAAAAGCTTTGAAAACAAACAAACAAGCTTTTATGACGGTTATTCGACTCGCCAATCTTGGCTTAGCTTCTAAAAACTAATGCTCAAGCAGGTGGCTCTAAACCAATCACGGCTGCGCTTCTAAAAACTTGACGAGACTTTGTACATCACGCGATGGCAAAACGGAACCCAAAGCTCAACAAGCTGTATCTTGGGGAATGCAACGAACAGACGCCAACGAAAAATTCAGTTAGTCCTGGTTGCTCGAGAAAAGCGAAACAATTGCTGCCCGTCGCGAAGAAAAAAAAAAGGCAACGCGCTTGTTAAACATTTAAATAAAATAAAAGAAAAAATAGAAAATATCTCGGTCGGTCGGTTCAACCAAAAACCCTACCATATGTAACAAAAAGATCCTGAAAAAAATAATAAAAAGGAAAAACGCAACAAGTCTCGTAACAAAAACAAAACGGTGCGGGTGAAAAAGTTAAAATAAAAACCCCACGGTCTGCTCGGTGAAAAGACGCTAAATGCATAAAAGAACAAAATAAGTTGAAACAAAAAAAAAAAGAAAAAAAAAGAAGGCAAAAGAGGCATTCCGTCGATTAAGCCACACAGCACCATTGACGCAGCAGTGTTAAAACCATAAGCTGCATTGTCCGTCCTTAAAAATATAAAAAAAATGCATTGAAAACGAAGAAAACAAGTGCGTGCTAAGCCTTGAAAAAAAAACAGCTTAAGTGAAACATAAATTTGGAAAAAAAGAGCAGTCGGAAGCGTTAGCTCTCCGACCAGCGCTCGCTCAGGCCAGCTAAACCCAACGCAGCAGTCACACCTGACGTCAGCAACTCCAACGGACGTCACGTCAGCACCCGCAGCTGCGGCAGCCGACGACGACCACGGCGACTCAAAGTGCCACGAACCAACCGACGAGAAGAGAAGAACATATACGAAGCAACGAAACACCTAGCTAAAATAAAAAAAAAGTGGATGAAAACATAGCATCAAACAGCAGAAAGAGCAGTTCAACAAATAAAGAAGGACAGAACAGAACAACTAAAACAGCGGGAGGCACGTCAAACACAAAGAGAAAGAAAAAGTAAACAAAACGGCGTTTAAACGAAAGTAGAAACGTGAACACCAAACTTAAAGTGAAATACTTGAAAACTAAAGCTAAGTAAAAATAAATCTATACTTAATTTAAAATACCAAATAAAGATAAGTAAAAACACATATGTGCTTATGAACTAAAATACAGTGAAGTGAAAAAATTTGAACTCACTTAAAATAAAACTAAAGCTAAGTAAAAATAAATCCATACTTACTTTAAAATACCAACTAAAGATAAGTAAAAATACATATGTGCTTATGAACTAAAATACAGTGAAGTGAAAAAAAATTTAACACGCTCACTTAAAATAAAAATAAAGCTAAGTGAAAATAAATCTATACTTTAAAATACAAACTAAAGATAAGTAAAAATACATATACACATATGAACTAAGCTACAGTGAAGTCAAAAGAATTTAACACACTTACTTAAAATAAAACTATAGCTAAGTGAAAAGAAATCTATACTTACTTTAAAATACAAACTAACGATAAGAAAAAATACATATATGCTTATGAACTAAGCTACAGTGAAGTGAAAAAAGTTAACACACTTACTTAAAATAAAACTATAGCTAAGTGCAAATAAATCTAAACTTCCTTAAAAAAAAAAAAAAAAAAAACTAAAGATAAGTAAAACTACGTATGCACTTATGAACTAAGCTACAGTGAAGTGAACAAAATTGAACACACTTACTTAAAATAAAACTATAACTAAGTGAAAATAAATCTAAACTTACTTAAAAAAAAAACAAACTAAAGATAAGTAAAAATACATATGTGCTTATGAACTAAAAAAAGTGAAAAAAAAATTTAACTCACTTACTTAAAATCACTTACTAACTCACTTACTAAAGCTAAGTAAAAATAAATCTATACTTACTTTAAAATACCAACTAAAGATAAGTAAAAATACATATATGCTTATGAACTAAATAATACCGAAAAAAAAACGAAAACTGAAACAGAAAAACAACTAAACTGAAAAAAAACAACAACTACAAGGACCATCCACGACAATAACCACCAACCATAGCAATGGTCAATATCTCCGACAGCACCACTAACGGCAACGAATCTTAACCAGGCCCAACAACAACGGATAACAACCTACACTCCAGTACCAGTATTTATCACCCAGCGGCGTACTATATGCAGCAGCCACCAGGTTTATCTTTTTCGTAAATTTTTATGTGGGTTTTATTTTGGGCCTTTGCTCATAACTAATTGGTATTCTTGTAATTCATTTTCCGTTTAACTTTTACATTTAGATTGTGTTACTGTCTGTATAAGAATCGCATTAACCTAACATTTATTAAGTATTTTGTAACCGACCTTATACTATAACCATGAGTCATAACTAGCTTTTAGTTTTCCATTACCATCCTTTCAGGATTTTTATAATTTACGTTTCTTACATTTAATTTTTTTTGATCGCTTTAATGTTGGTCAGGGTACCTCCTGTTTTTGCTAGCACACCGGCAGGACGTCACCCCGTCGGTTTACGGTTTATTTAGAACACCAATAGAAAGTTTGGTAATCGAAAAAAAACAATTTTTAAATTTGAACTATTAACGGAATCTTCCTTGTTTTTTTTGGTAGTCATACTTAAAAACTAAGAAAAAAAAATTAAGTCAACGTGTGTAAATTATGGAACTTAGTTTAGCCTTAAGAAAAGTTTCGGAATTGTAAGAAATTAAAATGTTCAATAGATGTATATTATTTTTATCACCACATAATAAAACTGAAAATGATTGTATTCGAAGTTGCATCTTATTCTTTTGGTCTTCTGCTTAGCGGTATATAATGAGGCGTTTGTTTGGCACACACAGGTGGTGTAGGCGAAAGAACTACGCGTAAGTATCCGTAGCTTTGGGGTGATTTTATAAAATGGACCTTAAGATCACCAAGGTTGGCATTTAGCCATTCGTGGGCGGGCAGTCAGAGCCGATGGAACAACACCATCACATCGGCTCGCAAAAACTATCAAGAGCTGACGGTCATTCCGCTCTAGGTAACTAACTAGGAGCCGTGAAGGTTTTCTTCGGGTTTTTCGGTTTTTTTTTTTTTTCATTTTTCTCGTCGTCTGGTTTTGACTAATCATTATTCACAGGCAGTTTTTGGGTATCAAGACTGGTACGATTTTTATCTATGTCGTTCACTGCTGTTAGTTTTCGCCTGGCAAGAACCACCCCATATCCGACGAGTAATAGACGCGCATAAGCAAGCGTACCAGCGCAGCCAGCAAGCTATCAGGAAGTTGATCAGTGTCAGCAGCACTGATTACTTTGCAGGTGAACACAACAAATTTTCAGAGAGATCGGTCAAAATGGAGACAAGAAAACGTAAAATTAGTAAAGCAGTGTCAGTGGATATCCCTGTGCCAACGCAGCAAGAAATTCTTTTTGCTATTCTTTTTGGATTTCGGCGTAAGCTCAACCCTGTGGAAATATTTAGTGAATGCCAAACAGCGTTTGGAGTGTATGCGCCATCCCTTTTGACTATTTCAAAGTGGTTCCGGAGATTCCACACCGGTCATTTTTCTGTGGAGGACGAACCTCGAGAAGGCCGTCCAAAATCTGCGACTGACAATGTAAGTGTAGCGCTGGTGAAGTCTAAAATTGGCGAAGATCCAAGATTGACCCAGGAAATGATTGCTGAAGAACTGGGCCTGAATGCCATGACGGCAACGCGAATATTAAAAAATAATCTTGGATACACGAAAAAATCTGCACGATGGGTTCCTAGAATTTTAACTGAAGCTCAAAAAGAGGCACGTGTGCGTTTTGCTCAATATTTTCTTGACAAATTCAAAAACGGAAAGTCTTCCACATTTCAGAAAATTGTAACAGGTGATGAAGCATGGTTTTACAAGTAAATCGCATGGCGAAAGTCTCATGAACTTATGAAGTGGAAACAATGGCAGGCCAATTTTTCGAGCTACAATGAGTCTGGAAAAGTTAATGAATATTTCACGGTGTCTCCGATTTTACTCAGCTGGTGACAGACAGGAGAGAAGAGAACGCGACAAATTGGCGCCTATAAGGAATATTTGGGACAAATGGAATAGACAGCTTAAGCATTTTTATCATCCAAACGAAAATGTTACGATCGACGAGCAGTTGGTACCGTTCCGTGGACGATGCAGTTTTAGACAATATATTCCTCTAAGCCCGCAAAGTATGGCATTAAAATATGGGCTCTATGTGATTCAAAGAGCAAGTATGTCGTGGAACATGGAAGTTTATTTGGGTCGGCAGAGAAATGCGCAGGCAGAAAAAAATTAAGGCAAGTTGTTCATGAAACAAAGTATAACGTTTGGTATGTATAATGCTCTAGTATATTCTTATACACATATACACCAGGTGAACGTGTTGTCTTATCTCTGTCAGAGTCACTTCCCAGAGAACATACCATTACGTGTGATAATTTTTTTACAACGCATAACCTGGCTTGCAATTACTTCGTCGAAATATAAGTTTAGTAGGTACAGTCAGAAAAAATAAAATTCAGCAACATAGTTTGCAAAAACTGTCGATAAAAGAGTGCCATATATGATTATTCCTGATACTTATGTAAGGAATTTGTGTATTTATGTACATATTTTTATTTAAAAACACAACATCAACATTAAAAGTAATGTGAATTAAATAAACATCCTTTGTTTTTTAAAAATTAAGTTGAAATTGTACGGGTGGGTCAAATTGACCCAAAACATAATATGTGTGGTATATTTCGAAACATAGCAGAAGGGTTAAGCGATCTTTTGTTAGTCCCCTCGTATATAACCTTTTTTTAGACTAAAAACCAAATAAGTAAAATTCTGTAGAAGAAAAGAAAAAAGTTTAAGTGTGTTTATGAACTAGACATAGACAATGTGCTTTGGATAAATGTTCTGTGTTCAAAAAGTATAAATTTAGCTGCTTTTGTTTGCAACTCAGTTATTTTTTCTTATTAAAGCTGGCCCTTTCTGCAGCGAAAATGGAAAATCCCTTACACGTGAAGCTGTTTTACTTTTATGTTCTTACGTCAGAAAAACTTTTTGAAATCAAATATTTCTGAGAATATTTAAATATTAAAAATTTTATAACTCAATTAAAAATTAGATGGAAAAAGAGTTCACGGGTGCTGACCGATTTCTTAAAGCAGAAGAGTTTTGGATTTGTAACAATATAGAAATTCCAAAAAATGTTAACATCGAGAAAAGTCCCCTAGAATTAGGAAGACCAAAGAAATGCTTCGAAGAATGTGGAAATAAGGCTAAAAAGCGTAAAATTAATGATTTGTTAGATCGGTCTACGGAAGAACTCACACTAGCCACACAGTGCAAATTTCAACAAAAAGGGGAACGGGCAAAAGCTGAAGTCATAAAAAAGCCTTAGATAGTTCTCCAAAAACAATTAAAAACATGAAAAAAGCAATAAATGATACTAAAAGTTATAGGCCGTATACCCCCGAAGAGGTTTTAGCCTTGATAACAGATTTAAAATTAACGAAACACCAATATAAAATTCTTCAAAAAAGTGCGAAGAACAGAAATATTAACTTGTATCCTTGCTATGATTCCATTATTAAAACTACAAAGATATGCTGTCCTCCAATGGTTCTTCAATGAAAATTTCTGAAAGCGTATGCGAGATAGATCTACAGTGTGAATGGATTTTTTTCGATTTTCTTAAGTCTTACCCTCTAAAAAGTTGTCAATGCAATCAAAATCAACTCAAAATTTTATTGAAAAGAGTCCGATAAGTAGAAAGGAGCTCCCCAGCCACTTTTATGATTACATAGAAGGCCAGTATGGAGAATTTTTTATGTATTTTATTTTTTCGAAATAGATACATTCAAACCATATATTTCTTAATTCAATAACTTATATACATATTGTATTCTACATATAACTTTCAAAAGAACCTTATTTTGACAAAATTATATTCCAACATTGTATTTATTCGTAAAAATGTTTAGTTGTTTGTGTTATAACAAAAATGCTGACTCTCAACCAGTAATGTTTATAACACTGTAATATATTGTGGGGATTAGCATCTTTAGTAGTTTCGTAGAAAATTCCTATATGGAATTATGCCATACGCAATTTATATGTGTCAGCTTTTTGGGATGATATAAACATTTCAAAACGGCAACATCAAATTAGATCAAGCGTTAAGTGAATGGCTAAGGTCAGACGGTGAACGCTTGAACGGCGTTCATATGGTTTTGTTGTTGTTTTCAATGGAAAGCTGTAAAAAACAGTGAGAGTGAGAGCGGACGAACATTTTGTAGGGCGTTCAAAATATGTTAATTTTTGAACGCTATACACGACAGCATTCACCGTTCAAAGCAGTGTTTGTCACCACCTAGGTAACAAAGCGAACTTAACGCTCAAAATGTTAAAGAGAGTAAAAAGTGTTCATTGAACGCCGTTCAAGCGTTCACCATCTGACCTTAGCCAATGCAAACAATAACCCAGGCTTTGTTTAAATTGGGATTTCCCCTAATTGCTTGAAATGACATCGTTCGATTTTCGATGATTAACTTAAAGACTCACTCGATGTTTTCATGGAACACAGTCCCGAACGGCATATCAAATAGTTCTTTAAGTTCTTTAAGCTTACAATCTTCACTCAAAACGAAGTTTTGAAGAAACAAAAGTGAAATGTCGTTAACGAGTAAATCTAAACGCACCACGCGTGCTACTGATAATTTGGACGTGTATTTGGTCGGCATAGTGGATTTTTCAATAAGAGGCGCCAAGTTACCATCGATTCGCCAAGTTCTGCTCGTATTATATTACAACACCCGTGTTTTGAAATTAACAATACGAGAAAGGGCATCGTTAGTCGTCAGAGAAACAGTTATTTTTTGGAATAAAACTCGGATTCCAACCCGTCAAGACTACAATTGCGTTGCCAAACTAATTTCTCTTCATGGAAACTATGGAAATGTCATAAAACACAGAACTAAAATAGACAAATTAGGAAAAAAACCAGTAGCAGATAAAAACTGACGAAGACAGAGAATTTCTTCGGAAACAACGTGAAAAGGGTCGTCAAGGTTGCATGCTTGGTGTAGACGTAATTTTGGCTGCAAGAGAAAAAAAACGAAAGCAACGTCAAGAAAAGGAGAACGAGCAAAAACAGAGACGAGATGAGAAAGTCACACAGCAATCCGGTAAATATTATTAAAATTGCAGTTGGAATTGTGCAAATTTTTTAATTAATTTAAATCGTAACTTATCGAGAGTCATACATCGCCGTCGATATAAACCAATATTTTGACGAAACGAGCACAGATAACGATGATTATAACGAATCACATGTTTCTCGAAGTGAAAATGATGACGAAGACACCATCCAACCGAACACAAAAAGAGGAACAGTTGATTTCATCGATGAAAGAATTATCGCAGCTCTTGATAATTGCAAGATTTCTAATCGATTAGCCGTTCATCTATTAACTGCTATCGCTGCGGCTTTGGGACATCAAATTGACAAATTGATTGTCAACCGCAAATCCATTGAAAGCAGGCGAAAGAAATATAGAGAAACGATGTGGAACAAAATGAAAGCGGACTTCTCGAAAATTGTAAGTAAATATATGGAAATAAGTAGTAGTGACTAGAAATTACAGCTAAAGTGTTATTTTTTCACATTCCAGTTAGAAAATCAGCGTGCTCTTACTGTTCATTGGGACGGAAAACTTTTGCCTAAAATGATTGGTCAAAAAAGATCGGAAAAAAAAGAAGAAGGACTTCCAGTAATTATTACTTCGACTGGTATTGAAAAACTATTAGATATTTCTCAAGATAATCACTCAAAGACTACTGAAGTGGAAAATGTAGCGATTTCCGAAACAGACTGTCTAGTCAGCTAAGTGATTGACTCTATACAGAGTTGTTGTTGTTGTTGTTGTTGTTGCCTTCTTAAAAACTTACTTGATCTAAAGCTCACAATCTTAATTCATGTTTTATTCAATAGATCATTATTCAATAGATCATAAAAAAAACTAATTATTAGATATTCCTTCGACACCAAATAGCAAAGGCGAAACAACTGCCAATGCAGTCTTTCAAACTCTTGCCGAATGGGAAGCTCTTGATAAAGTCGTGGCGATGTCATTTGATACAATTGCTTCCAATACTGGTCGACTCAATGGAGCCTGCAAATTTCTTCAAGATCGCATTCATTGTGATTTGCTGCCACTAGCATGTAGACACCAAGGCGTTCAACTATTTCAAGCTTATCGGAAAACGCGGATTGATAACAAAATCAATGTTGCAGGTTTCGAATCTGGTGTCAGTGACAAATTCGTTCGGCAAAAAATATCAGCGGAAGTTGCTCGAAATGTAATCTGTTTCTGTAAAGAACTCGAAAACGCTCAACCTCGTGCCGATTATAAGCAGCTGCTAAATTTGACCTTAATTTTTCTGGGCGAGAAAATCTAAACTTTCAATTTCCCTCTACCAGGAGCAACAAGTAATGCGCGTTGGATGTCCAAAGGCATCTATATTTTGGAAATATTTATTTTTCGTAAGCAACACGATTTAGATTCGGAAACTGTCCATAAAATTCGGGATTTGAGCATTTTCATTGTGACACTGTACGTCAAAGCTTGGTTTCACGCACAAAGGCTATTTCTGCTCCAAGAAAGGACCTAGAATTAATAAAGGATATAATAAAATATGAAAAAAATCGATAAAGAGATATCAAATGGAATTTTGGAGCGAATGGCAAATCATTTATGGTACCTGTCTGAAGAAACGGTTGCTTTTGCCTTTTTTGACGATAAAGTATCATTTACAATAAAACAAGAAATGATAAAAAATCTCAGCCGACCGTCTAAACAAAACGAGCTTAAGATAACAATTGAGAAAGATAACAAAATCAGAAACTTTTCTTCAAAACAATTAAGTGACTTTGTTACGCAGAAAACATAAAAGTTCTTTGATCGCTTCCACATTCCAACAGATTTCCTTCAACGAAAACCATCGGAGTGGTCAACAAAAGAAGCATTTAAGACAGGTAAAGCCATAAAATGTCACGGGCTACATGTTGTAAACGACACAGCTGAACGAGCTGTAAAATTGATAACGGAATTCAATCCCATTTTGACGACAGATGAAAAACAAAAACAATTCCTCATTCAAACAGTTCTTCTTTATAAACTGAATCATCCAACTTACCGGAAGTCCGATCTTCTGAATGCGTACATGTATGAGTTCGGTGAGGATAATTATGAAAGCGACAATTATGAAAGTTAATATACTATATCTTATATATTATATCTTATATCAAAAATAATAATTAACGAAATAAATTTTTATTCTACAATTTTGTCAAAATAATGTTATTTTAAAAGTTACATGTTGAACATATGTGTATAAGTTCTTGAATTTAAAAAAAAAAGGTTTGAATATCTCTATTCCGAAAAAATAAATTACTTAAAAAAATTCTCCATACTGGCCTCATATGTAATCATAAAAGTGGCTGGGGAGCTCCTTTCTACTTATCGGATCTTCTCAAAAAAATTTTGAGTTGATTTTGATTGCATTGACAACTCTTAAGAGGGTACGACTTAAGAAAATCGAAAAAAAAATGGAGCCAGTAAAATCTACAGTCTTCAAAAGCGGAAATGAGTGTATTTAATAACCTCGTTAATCAAAAAAACGTTATGCTATGCTTTTGGAAATGGGGATGTGATGGAAGTAGTAAGCAATCCCGATACAAACAAGTTTTTGTTGAAAATAAAAATGCGAATGATTCAAATATTTTTATGACTTAAAAATACAGACTGATCATCAAAATATATTGATATGGAAAAATTGTCGTACTTCAGCCACTCGATATTGTGTAGACCTCTTAGATTTTACTTAGAAAAAGAAAGCTTTGGAAAAATTCAAGAGGAGTTTCAAAGAATGCAAGTCCAAATCGATGAACTTCGAGATACGAATATTTTGATTAACAATAAAGTGGTATTAGTTAAGAATGTTTTAATGCAAACAATGGGCGATGGAAAAATTTGTAATGCTGTAATGCGAAATCGAGCAAGTTGAAATTGCTATTTGTGGAGCTAGTCTTAAAAATATGAATGACATAAATAAATGTTTACAGCTGCAGATTGACGAAAATGCATATGCACTAGGACTCTCTACACTTCATGCACGAATTAGATTTTTTGAGACTTGCCTACACATTGCATACCAACAAGATATTAAGCGTTGGCTAGCAAGAGGTGACGATGCAAAAAAAGCTGTAGAAAAAAAAAGAAAAGAATAATACAGAATAAGTTACGATCTGAAATGGGATTGTTAGTTGATTTCTCAAAACAAGGAGGGGGGAAGCACAAATGATGGGAACACGACCGTACATTTTTTAAGAACCCAGTCAAGTCTGCTGAGATTCTTGGAATTGAAGTGGAATTGGTAGACCGTTTTTCTACTATTTCAACAACATTAGAATGTGGACTTCTGATAACAATATAAAAATTTCGAACTTACTGCTTAGATATAGCTAACTTTTTTGTAAAATCGTATCATTGGTTCCCCGTGCTGTTAGTATTCACAAAGTCTTGTTGCATGGCGCGGACGTAATCAAAACTTTTCTCATGCCTATTGGCGATCTTTTTGAAGATGTACAAGAAGCTCACCAGAAAGATTTTAAGAAATTTCGGGTAGGCTTTGCAACAAAAATGTCCCGGAATGATACCAACACAGATATCTTGCATTCTCTCTTAATATCTTCTGATCCAGTGATAAGCAAATTGCGAACACTTTCAGTCAAACAAAAACAGTACCTTCCACCTAAAGTTTTGGAATTAATTGAAGACACATTACAAATATAATTTTAATAACTAATAATACGAGAATAGTTTTTCGATGTTCAATGTTTAATTTTTCTAAATCTACTAGAGATATAGTGACAAGTGTAGCTTCTAGAAATTGGGTGTTTTTTATTTGAAATTAAAATTTAATTTTGTTAAAAAATACATATTCTCATTTTCAATTTCAATTGATTTAATAATAAAATAAAAACATTTGGTCCATTGAACAACACGATTCAATTTCACTCAGAGATAATCAAAACGATTTTAAATCATAATGGCAGCAAATAAGATGAAAGTTTATAGTTTTCTGTCAAAGGAAGCTTTTAAAATTAAAACATTTTCTGAACGTAAGGAAGCCCAACTACCCTCTGTCTGGTTTAGCAAAACCGCGGAGTAAGGGGGCTGAACACATCGGGTGATATAAACCGTTTCAAAACTTGCATGCTGAATGATGAGAGAAATTAACGGGTTGAATCCAGTCCACGCTGTTTCAATCCCAAATACTAAGGTAAATGTCCCTAAGACAATTTTTTTTTATATAGGAAAATAAACAAGGGCGTGTGCAAAAGTTGGTACCGCGTGCAAACATTGGAGCCGTGTGCAAAATTACGGGGCTATTCCAGATTTTTATTGGTATAAAAGCCAAAGCGAATTTAATTCAGTCTCTTTTGCTGGTCATAATTCATATCTACAAGACGTTACCATAGTTCATTGTTTTTATTTCAAAGTGAAGTAAATAATAGTTTTAGTGACTTAACTTCTTTTGAAGTAGCTAATTAAAGTTTAATCAATAAAAACTAAAACAGTAAAAATCTCTGTGAAAATTTGTGAATTTATAAAAGCTTTATTAAATTTTAATGCACAAAACTAAATTCTCTAAAACCTTGTGGCGGAACCTTCAGTGACGCCATCCCTCACTCTGCAGCTCTTCAAGCTATCCAGCGACACTCTGTCGCTAAGTAACCTGACACACACAGTTGCCAACACAATGACTAACTTTGCTTGGTTTATCACGAAGTGGTAAGCCAAGTAAATCATTCGTCACATATTTGACTGCCGCTGCTCTTATATTTCAGCAGGCATTCCATTTGTTTAAATTAGTTCAGAACGTGTTGACTTTCTCGCCATCTGACGCTTTGTCGTAAATGACAAACCGTCAAGTATAGCGATCATATTTATGTCGCTGAGCAACGGCTCACTATGGCGGTCATATTACGTTCTGACTGTGTGTACGCTTAGCGATCGTTGCCTGCCTATTGGACTAGCTACCCAACACGCAGGCCATTGAGTCGCCAACACATAGCTGGTATGTGCAGCGTAGGCATTTGCTTATCGCATTGTCCGTCGCGTCATTAGCGCTGATGACGAGTCGGACATTTATAAATGCCAGCGTCAACGACCGTTGACGCTCATTGCATTGTTTTATCGTTTTATAAACAATGGATAAAGTTCTAATATTCGTGGCAGCTATGTGTGTGTTTGCGACGCTATACTTAGCGTTGCAGCGAGTGTTTAATATGCTATGGTGGCATGGGCTCTGGTCTATGCTGCCATAGTGTAATCAGTGTCTTTTCCATCGCGCGCTAATTAAGACGACAGCTAAGTTGCTGCATAATAATTTTGTATTTCTGATCAATTTATAATCGTTGTAATTGTTTTAATTATTTTAAGTTTGTAAATATATCTTAACTGTAAATTTCAAGTGCGTTATTGATTTGTGGTAAAAAACAGTGAAACCCACAACTGGTGACCCCGACGTGATTTGAATCACGTTATTAAAATCTCTTTAAAATTAAAAACACTGCAATAAAATCTTGTTGACTTTACGTATAAAAAAACAAAAAAAGTAAAAATATGGCAGAAAACAAAAATGACGCTCAAAGTGAAGTTGCTCGCCAAATCGAAGAAGGCGCAGCAGGTGGTTCGGACACCGCTATTCCTTCGGCATCTGCGGTAACAGAGGCCACCGTGTCCGCTAATAATAAGGTCGCGGTGCAGACACCAAACTTCTGGCATGACTCGCCCGATCTTTGGTTCCTGCAAATAGAGGCGCAGTTCGCAAAGCTGCGAATTAAAAGTGACAGTGACCGTTTCTACACGGTAGTGGGCGCATTGGAAAAAAATGTGTTGCGCCAAGTTAGTGACATTGTGCGCGAACCGCCGTCAGCAGATCGGTATGATTGCATCAAAGATAAATTGATGCAAGTGTTCAGCGCGAGTGAACAGGAGAAGCTTCGTCAGCTTCTCTCGGAATGCGAATTGGGCGACCGTCGCCCATCGCAGTTGTTAAATGAAATGCGCGATCTCGGCGGGAAAAACATGAGTGACAAAATGCTCGAGAACCTGTGGACCGCCCGTTTGCCTCCACAAGTGCAAGGGCTGCTCCAGACAGTAAACGTGGAGCTCGTCCAACGTGCCGCGCTGGCGGACAAAATAATGGAAACGGGTGCTTACGGGTGAGATCGTTGCCTGCCTATTGGACTAGCTACCCAACACGCAGGCCATTGAGTCGCCAACACATAGCTGGTATGTGCAGCGTAGGCATTTGCTTATCGCATTGTCCGTCGCGTCATTAGCGCTGATGACGAGTCGGACATTTATAAATGCCAGCGTCAACGACCGTTGACGCTCATTGCATTGTTTTATCGTTTTATAAACAATGGATAAAGTTCTAATATTCGTGGCAGCTATGTGTGTGTTTGCGACGCTATACTTAGCGTTGCAGCGAGTGTTTAATATGCTATGGTGGCATGGGCTCTGGTCTATGCTGCCATAGTGTAATCAGTGTCTTTTCCATCGCGCGCTAATTAAGACGACAGGTAAGTTGCTGCATAATAATTTTGTATTTCTGATCAATTTATAATCGTTGTAATTGTTTTAATTATTTTAAGTTTGTAAATATATCTTAACTGTAAATTTCAAGTGCGTTATTGATTTGTGGTAAAAAACAGTGAAACCCACAACCTAATATTAAATTAAAATACATTAATTTGTAAAAATGTGAAAAAAAAATTAAAATATAAATTAAAAAAATAAAATAAAAATTAAAATAAAAACTAAATTGTATATAAAATGTACGAACAATTATTAAAAATGTAAAGACTTTAAATTATAAACTAAATGAAAATTTATATGAAAAAAATAGAAAAAAATTGTTCAATACATAAACTTAAACACGAATGAGCTAAAATGGAGTTTGTTAAAAAAAAATATAAGAAATAAATTTTTTCTGGAAACAAATCTTAAACATAAGCGAAAACTGTGAAAAAAAAAATAAAATCTGGATATATTTTTTTATGTAGAATAAAATAAGAACAAAAAAAAAAAGAAATCTCAAGATAACATCTTAAAAATGATGAAAGTGTTATTTTACAGACTTTATTTTTATAAGAATAAAAATTAACTTAAAATCTTCATCAAAATTTTAGTTAAAACCGAAAGGAAAAAAAATATTAGCGTTAAATATAAAAATACTATTACGACAAACATACATACACAAACACGAAAAAAGAAAAACCTTAAAACTACGCAAAGACGTAAGAAAAAACAAATTCTAAATTTCCAGTGAACAACCGCAAAAGTTGTGAATTGTAATGGTCCAGTTAGCCTCGCATGGCATAGCAGTGCATGGCTTAACAAGCGTCACATCGAAATCTGTTCAATAGGATTTGTGTGTATCTGATTATGCACAACATGGCAACGCATGGCAATGCTCAGATAAAAACAGAAATGCATCTCTGACTACATAGATAAACATGGAAGATCTATTTCATTTTAATATCTGTGTATTCTTCTATGTATTTGACGTTTTGGCAAAACAGATGTGAAGTTGTAAAATTGTTTGATCAAGTGCGGTTAGTTTATTAAAATAAAATCGTTGTATTCTTCTTTTTTATTGTTTTATTTTGACCATGTGACTATGCTTTGCATAATCACCATTTATTTAGCTGTGTGCTAGCTGCTTATCTGCGTTGCATGCGCTGCTGTGCCATGCGAGGCTAACTGGACCATAAAACAGAAGAAAAAAAAATATATAAAAAAAGAGAGAGAGAAGAAAAGAACAAGAGACTAACAACATTTTTTAAAATAGGCTTATTTTAATGAGAGCATTACAGCAGCAAATAAATTATATCAATGTCTGCTCCTAACAGAGCTCTGTAAATAATACTGACAGCCAGATCAGCGATGACAGCAACCCGAGTAGCAGCATCGATGGACAGCGAGGGATTTACAAAAATAAATAAAATGAAAGGAAACCCGAAATAAAATTAATGTAATATAACTTATATATACATAAAAGAGAAAAAAAACACAAAACCCAAATGTATACACTCGATAAAAAAAACATAGGTCTTAACATCATAAAATTTCTAGTGATGTTTTTTTTTTATATAAATACCTTTTTTTTTATTAATTAAATGTCATAGTTTCTATACAAACAAAAAAAAATGTGAGTATGCGCATACGAATATGTAGATTTTAAGAATTTATTGGTAAGAAAAAAAAAACTTGGATAAGTAATGTAATATTTTTATATTGTTTTTCTTTTTCTTCCTTTTTATTTCCTTTAATAAATTATTATTCACTGAATTAGCTTAAAAAAATGGTTTAATTTAATAATTAAATTCCCGTAGGTAACAGGAAGTCACTCTACTGTTTGTAAAAGGGAGCTTGTTGTGGTTTTAAAGGGGATTTTTTTTTGTGACAAGCTAAGGTTGGGTCGGGCAGAAAAGGTGGCAACACTACCAGCCACCAACCCACTTTATCAAGTGACTTTTTTTTCTAATTCAAATTTTGAGTATTTTTTTTTCAATATTCTATAATTTAAATTTTCCCTCTTCTATATATTTTCTCCTTATATTTTTTTCTTATATCTGAAAGATGAAGTTTGCCCTTTTTATTATTTTCTGGCCTGTGCATGAATTGTTTTTTTGCTAACGTCCAAAGTTCAGCACACGCAAGGCAGAGAGATATCCACCCCGCCACTGAAAATAGCCGTGTAACAGGAAGCATGCACACCTTCTGACCTTGCGTATTACCACCCTATGCCCACAATATTTAAAAATCCGAGTAGGTTCGTTACAGCATCGTACTGCAAATGCTGCCCAGGGAGAAGTAATTGCGTATTTAGAAGAAGAGTTAAAGTTAAAACTAAATGAGAAGATGATTAAAGAAATTCAATTTATACTATTAAAAATAAAAACTTATTGGCAAAGGTGTCACTACATGAGAGAGAGGTTTGAATAAAAGTTCACAATATCTATAGGGGCTGGTGATTTTGGCTGCATATGCTCTCAAGATGTCTGGCCTGCAGGCGCCATTGTGCATGAATTTTTTCCTAGACACAGAAATAATCGTCGCAGTACAAGAACATATAGTTCAGTCCGGTCAAAAAACTAACCAATTCATCTGGATGTGCAAACTCTGCATCCTTATTTTCCTTGTATTACCAAAATGCCGGTGGTATTAGGACAAAAATCAATCAACTATTTTTAAGTACTAGTTCAGTTACATACGATATTATAGTTTTTAGTGTAACATGGTTGACTGACGGCCATTTAACTTCTGAAATTATTAATAATTTATCGTATAATGTATTCCGTAAAGATCGATGCTCGGTTGCTACGGGGCTTTCAAGGGGTGGTGGTGTCCTGATTGCAGTTAGTAATGAGTTTACTTGTAAACAAATTGCGCTGCCTTTTCGTCAAACCACTTATTCGATTGATCAGGTCATAGTCAAGATCAGCCTTAGAAACAATTTTGATCTTTATGTTGTTGTTAGCTATATACCTCCATCTAGCTGTTTTGAACTTTACGAAGCTCATTTGGAAAACTGTCGTTCTATATCAGACGGTCTTAATTCTAATCAACATGTAATATTTACGGGTGATTTTAATCTTGGTAATATTGTTTGGAACTTGGACAATGATGATAACTATTTAACTCCATTTAATGTTAATAGTGATATTGAGTCACTCCTTATTGATTTTTTTAGCCAATATAATTTAATTCAGATTAATAACTTGTCTAATGATAATAATCGTATTTTAGACCTCATTTTTGTTGATAAAGAATTATCTATAATGATTGACGTTCCGAGTGCTCCTATTTTTGGAAAATCTATTCATCATACACCTATAATTTTAGAGATGTCTGTTATACACTATCAAAATCAGAACCTATCTCAAAGATCTGTGCACGATTACAATCGAGTTAATTTGGAAGCAATGAAGCATTATCTTGATTCTTGTAATTGGGACTCAATGTTCTTAGGACTTAGTCTTAATTGCATGTATGATAAATTTTTAACTAACTTTAAAGATGCAATTATAAAATTTGTGCCTTTAAAAACAGTAAAAAAAAATAATAATCCTCCGTGGTTCAATAAGAGACTATGTAATCTTAAAAACAAAAAAATAAAGCATATAAGCGATTTCGTGAATCGAAAGAAGATATTCGTCTTAAATCCATGTATTTGACTTGCCAACTCAATTTTGACACACTCAACAAATTTCTTTATAAATCGTATTTATTGTCTACTGAAGACGAACTACAAAATAATAGTAAATTTTTTTGGTCTTATTTGAATACTAAAAGAAAAACTAATGGCTTGCCTAGTCTAATGCGTTATCTTGACGATTGCTCAGAGGATACCGAAACTATTTGCAACTTTTTTGCTGAAAATTTTAAATCTGCTTACTCTAATGATAGTTTTGACGTTTCCAATTTTAGGGTGCCTAATGCTATGTGCGACATAAGCACCATTAATATTACTGAATTTGATGTTGAACTTTCACTGCAGGATATAAAAGGAAAAACATCTGAAGGACCTGACGGTATTGCACCAATTTTGTTAAAACTTTGTGCAAAGTCATTAGCATATCCTTTGTACCTAATTTTTAATAAGTCTATTGCCACTGGAGCGTTCCTAGATTCTTGGAAAGTATCTCATATTGTTCCAATCTATAAGTCTGGTCCGAAGGAAGACGTTTGCAACTATAGACCAATTTCTATAATCTGTGCAATACCAAAACTTTTTGAAAAAATAGTTTGTGAAAAAATTTCACCATGTTTTGTTAATGTTTTGTCTGAGTATCAACATGGATTCCGTGCTGGTAGATCAACTGTTACTAATCTAGTTTTGTTTTCTAATTACATTGTTAATTCATTTGTTAGTCGTTTGCAAACCGATGTCATATTTACTGACTTTGCTAAAGCTTTTGACAAGGTACACCATGCCTCTTTAGTGTTCAAACTTGAGTGTCTAGGATTCCGTGGTGAGTTTATTAAATGGTTGAACTCATACTTATGTAACCGTGTACAACTTGTAAAAATAAATGATTCCCTTTCGTGTCCTATAAGTGTGTCATCTGGTGTCCCTCAAGGAAGTCACCTTGGTCCGTTGTTGTTCTTACTTTTCATTAATGATCTTCCCCATGTTATTAAATATTCTCAGTGTCTGTTGTTTGCAGATGACTTAAAATTATATCGTTCCGTAAAGTCTGTTGAAGATTGTTGTCTTTTACAAACTGATTTAAACTCAGTTGCCTCGTGGTGTACCTCTAATAATCTTTGTCTTAATATTTCAAAATGTCAATCGTTCTCTTTTTATAGAATCAGTTCAGCAATATTTTATAGCTACAGTATTAATAATCTCACTCTTGATAGAGTATATCTTAAAAAAGATTTAGGCGTAATTTTTGATCGCCAGCTTAATTTCAAAGATCATTTTGATTATGTCATACCTAAGGCCTACTCTATGCTAGGATTTTTAAAGAGGAACTCTAAAGATTTTAAAAATCCTCTTACAATCAAGGTACTATTTGAATGCCTGGTAAGACCTTACCTAGAATACTGTTGTGTCATATGGAATCCCTCATATGCCTCGCATATTCGGAGACTGGAGAGAGTCCAGAAAGTTTTTTCTATATATCTGTTCTCAAAGTTGAATTGGCAAATCAATTTACCTTCATATAAAACACGTTGTGCTTTGTTTAGTCTGAATTCACTTGAATGTCGCCGCATAATGTATTCTGTTGTTTTTATTAGAGATGTCATTCACTGTAATATTCAATGTCCATGTATCTTAACCATGATTAATTTTTATTCACCTAGTAGAAACCTAAGAGGATGTTTCCATTTTCGTTGCAATACACTGAGAAGCAACTTTGCTCAGCAAGAGCCATTGGCTCATTGTCTTCGCATAACTAATTTATTGTTAGCTGATATTGATATTTTTAATAATTGTTCTAGACATTGTTTTAAAAGCAATCTCTTTCTAGTCCTTAACCAAATAGGGGTACTCGAACGTTTTTAATTTATGTTATTTGTTATTATTTTTTTAAGTTATTTGTAATTTTTATGTAATCAATTATTTTGTATAGTCTGTAAGAGATGTCATCTCTGTTTGACAAGCAATAAATAAATAAATAAATAAATAAAAGTTCGGATCGTGGCTAAATTCACCTTTTGTTATAAGTGATGAGTGTTTATCTTTTGTAAGTACATTATATGGAACATAATTTCTATGTTTCTAAATGATTGTGTTATTTTAGGAACCTAGCACCAGCCGTAGAGGAAGACCTTCGATAGACTTTGATGATTGCTCGGATCGCACCAAAAGGCGAAAAGTGGATAAACTTGTTTCAAATACAAATCCAAACTTACTGCAAAAGGCTGTTAAGAGAATTTCCGACCCAGCAACTCAAACAGCTATACCGGTAGATAAAGTTTTGGCACTTTTTTAGATATGGATTTGTCTTTCAGGCAATACCAACTTATGAGAACAGTAGTCAATGCCGCTCACAAACATTGCTTTCCGTCATACTATGCCTTGCAAAATGCGAAGAAAAAATATATTCCAGACTCAGTTTTAGTTTCAGAAACGACTGTAGAAATTCAATTGCAAAAATTTTTGAATATCACTGCGAAAAGTTATTTAAATTTATATAACATCAAATCAAAAGATGACCTTATTTACGATATTAAACGGGGGTTTGACGGTAGTTCAGGGCATAGCAATTACAAACAGAAATTTATTGACCCGGATTCCAACGATGAGTTTCTTTTTATTGTCTCATTTGTGCCGTTAAGATTTTTGAACTGGGGTAGTGAAGCAGAAGTATGGAATAATATTAAACATTCTTCCACTAAACATTGTCGATCAATTCGGTTTTATTTACAAAAAGAAAATCCATCCTTGGTCAAATCTGTAAAAGACAGTATTCAAACAGAAATAGATAGATTGGAAACATACACATATGTATCAGGTGACACTACACAGAGCGAAAAAACGCATAGTAAAAATTACTATGTTCGTAACGATTTTACTATTTTCCGTATTAAGAAAAGTGTATTTAATTTGAATCGTAAATATTTGAAACGTTGATTAAACGTATTAGAATCGCTTGACGACTTGTTTTTTTTTTCATTTGTGTTGAACAAAGCACTCACGAACACACCAGACGAGGAAACACGACCAAACACCGATTTAAGTAGCTTTCGACTTGGATACAGAGTTGCCAGATGCTACTTTTAGTTATATATTTAAGTTGTTCAATATAAGTTGTTTATATAGAGCGAACGAACAAATATATTATCGCAAACATATGCCTGCAAACTGCATCAGCCATTTTGATGGATTATGTTGTTGATGGGGTGGTTTTAGTGTTTGCTCGAGCTAAGAGTTTATGCGGTTCAGGATAGAGGTGAGCATAATGGTGTAAATGACTGTTTGCATGAAATGTGTTCATGTTTTTAGTGCTGTTGGCGGACAAAGGTTCCTGATTGGGTTTACATTAACAGCCCTATTCTGGCAAAGTGACAATTGTTACCCAGTATTTTTAATATTTCTATGTGTTTGTTATCATTTTTTGATTTCAAAACAAAATTTGAAGCTCAAAAATAATAAATTTTGATAAAAATTGTCACCTGCTTTTCAGATAGTGACAATTTAATTGAAAAATTTTGTTTTTCTGAGTTAGGATGCCTCACAAAAAAGTTACCATTGCCTCCGACTAAAAGTGAACCTTGATCCATTTTATGACTATTCCCAAAATATTTTGGCTGCTACGATAACCCCCAGTGAGCAAAACTATTTTGAAATAACCTCCAAAAATAATGTTCTTCGTAAAAATTTCGGCTAGTGTGTTTGCTGAAAAATATTAAATGGTCGCAAATGATAGTATTAAAAAAGTTCTTGAAAACTGTATCAAAAAATAGAAAATTTTTTAATTTTTTTGAATGCTGTTTATTGTGTGTAGTTTTGGATTTTTTTTTAAAGTTATTTTCACTAAAATTCAAATAACTTCATTATTTGTAATGCTATCCTTACTCTCAACTTGTCGTTGGATAGATTTTGAGTGATTGCATTGATTCCTGACCAGAAATGATTGCATTGATATATATCAAAGCTAAAATATTAATTCTTCATAAAACACCTACTGAAAAAATATTTTGTAAGAAATGAAAAAAAAAAAATAAAAGTAATGAAGTTAATTGAATTTTGAAAGTGTTTGTATAGAAATAAAATAAAAAATATATCAAAAATATGCAGAAAAAACAGCATTATGTGCAATCCGATTGCAAAATTTAAAATTTTTGGATGCAGATTGGAAGACCTTTTTCCGGCCTATAGTTATGGCAGTTTATTTTTTTTTACAACTATTACACCAGCTAATACATTTTTGAAAAACATGCTTTTTTAAGGTTATTTTAAAAAGGTTTTGCTCACTGGCGGTTATCGTGACAGCCAAAATATTTTGGGAATCGTCATTAAATAGATCAAGGTTAATTTTTAGTCGGTGGCATCGACACAATTTTTTTTTTCTATGCAGGTCGAGGCACCCTAATGTATATACAAAAAACACAAAATATAGAAAAATGTATATTATAGTTCATATAAAAAAAAGAACCATAATTGGAGAGTTCAAATGTTCCGACTTAACTCGGGATTATAAGAAACTACAAAGTTTATGCTTAATTCAATACAAAATAATTTAGAAAACGTTCTAAATGTCAACAAGTAAAAATATGTCTCTACAGCACACTCCGTTCCAAAAACTTCTTCCATTCGCCATTTTGTCTTTGTATGAATCGAACTACAGTTAAATCTAACAAGTTTTGTGAAGTTTCGGGAACTCGCTTTTCGGCACGACTACGATTTCCGGGGCGCCGCGATTTGAAAGTTCAGAAAAACGAACTGCTGGCAACACTGCTTGGTTGGTCAAATTAGTCTACTGTTGTTGGTTGGTGCGAAAGGTTCGCGGCTCGTGGTCAGTGTCGTCGGTCAGTGCTTACATTAATACAATATGAGTGATCTAAAATACAATATGAGTGATCTAAATTTATTAAAAGATATTCTGCAAAAGTGGGAAATGGTAGAGCTGCTACCTATTTTGGAAGGTAAGTTAAGTGAATAATTAATATATATAATATAAGCTGCTGTTGAATGCAAGCATCTAATGCAAAATATGTGTGTGTGTGTGTGCACATCAACATGAAAAATAACTTTTATGAGTGCATGTGGTTGTTCGCTTCATGTCTTTGAATTCAACAGCATCATAACCGAAACAAAGAAGATTCCAGAAGCAGACAAAGAACTTATTGTGCGCAAAAAAATTAAGTTGACAACAATTTTTCGGTTAAGACGCTATTGAATTCAAACAACCACATGCACTCATGATAGGTGTTTACACCAAAATTAACTTTTAATTGTAACATTCCTTACTCAGCTATTGCGAATATTAAATCAATTGTAACTTCTAATTGAGCCCACAGAGGCCGCTTACTTCTTTCGAAATTAGTTTTAGTACTTAAATTCCATTAAGTTTCGGTAGCTTCCTGCTAACCAAGTAACTTTCTGTCTCTTTTGATTTTCTACTCGCAACGTGATAAGGTAAATTTCCTATGAAAACATTTTTTGGTGTATATTATTATCCATAATTATTATTATTATATCCAAGTATAAATCAATTATACGAAAATAAAACCTATCCATTAAAACCACACCATTTGTTCATTTAATCCACTTTTCTTTTTCATGGATATATTTATTAAACTCTCTGAGTTTAATAAATGAACGCATCTTCACTTAAGAATTCATCCGCAGAAACATTTTGGTCCAATCGAACCGGATTTCATTCACACCACCTAATCACAGCGAGAAATCCAAGTCCAAGGAATCTAATTCTGCAAATAAAAATCATCAAATCCAAATCTAAATCATCAAATCCAGAAATCATTAAATCATAAGGTGCGTATGCAAGTGTTATTTTCTTTAGTTAGTGCAAGTGCTAAAAATAGAAATTCAATAAAAAGAGAAAAAAAAAAAAAACGACACAAGCTCCCTAAAAATTATATCGCGCAACAAATCAGTTAAATGTAAAAATTACATAAATATAATTCCTAGGATATTAACAATAAGTAAAGAATTAAAAATACTTAAATAACTTAAAATACTTAAATTAAAGAACATAAGAAATTCTAAAATAATTTTTTATTGCAAAAAGTTAATCATTTAACAAGTGCTTCGTAAAGTTTCGCAAAAAAGAGCAAAAGTTTACTTCGTTTTTTACGTGTCTATTGCTAAGTTAATAGACATATCGTTCGTCAAGTGTTTAACTTATCCAAGGGTTAACTTATTAGCAACGTTGTTAAATATCGACGAACTGTATGCACATATGTATATACAGCGCTTTAGTTCGTTCTCTTCGTCAACTTGTTGCAATCGTTAACACTTGTGTTCATGTATACAACTCTCATCTTGGCTTTCACAACTAAGCTCGATCATTTTGTATATATGTATGTATGTATATATACTGCGTTGTCTTGCCGCGATCGATGATCTATCCTAGACATGTGGATGAATTGCTCTTCGTATACATTTATTTCCATATGCTCCCTGTAAGCAACATGTTTTTGTGTTTTAATTTTTATACACAAATTTAACAACTCGCTCTTAAATTCCTATAAGAAACTTGTTGCGGGAATAATTTTAGATAAGTATGTTGCTAGTCGTTGCTTATACTATTAGTTAGTTGCATGTACAAAAAAAAAAAAAAAAAAAAAAAGGGAGAAGAAGAACACTTCGAGTAAACCAGGGGCGTTGTAAGCAAATAAAACATTCCTTAAAATATTCTTTATATGATCAAACATACATTTAAATTAAAATTATAATATTATTAATTAGATGTAATAGCAAAAATACATTATTTCCAAATATACAAAAATTTTTGCCGTACGTGTTCAACAACAACAACAACAACAACTTCAACAAAGGCAACAATAATATACAAAACTAAACACACTAAGCTACGCATACATTTTTCACATTCAACATAATTGTTGGCTACTCGGAGCTACGCATACATTTTTATTTCAACAATTATTTCATTCTTGTGAAACATTTATGTGTCTTGTTCTGCGTTCTGATTTCTTTTGGAATAAATGCAATTTTTCTTGGACTATTAAGTGCTAAATAATAATACAAAAAATATTACTTCCTGTTTTCAACTATTTCTAATTTCGATATTTTTATCGATAATATTTTTCCAGTTAAACGATTTGCCAACGCCACATTTCTGTTCTCATTTAGAACCATTTTTACCAGGACGTTTGGCAGTCAATTCATTCAATGATATCGATAATAATTTATAATATCGATAGTAAAATTTTACAATTCAATTCAAAACGATTTGCCAACGCCACATTTCTGTTCTCATTTAGAACCATTTTTACCAGGACGTTTGGCAGTCAAATCATTCAACAAAATCGATAATTATTTATAATATCGATATTAACAATACAATTTCAATTGCAATTTCGATATACAATTTCAATTCGAAACGAGTAACAAACAACATATTTCTGTTCTGTAGAACCCTTTTTATAACGCTGTTTTGTAGTCAATTATTTCAATATTATCGATAATTATTTATAATATCGACATTAAAATTTTACTATTTCAATTCAAAACGATTAACAACTGATACATTTCGGTTCTCGTTAGAACCATTTTTTATAGAGTTGTTGAACGACTATCAACGTTTGTATCGTATATTAAAAAAAAAAAAAAAAAAAAAAAAACGCTAATTCAGATTTTAATACTTTTTTTCGAACGGCTTCTATTTCAATTGGTTCAATTTTTCTGAAATATTTCTGTTCTGAGCTAAAAGAAATTCTACCAAATCGTTTTGCAATCAGTTGCAAAAGCAATCGTCGTAAAAATTAAGATAATTATATCGATCGTTCTATTCATATTAAATCAGAAATTTTTTTAATACTTTATCCTTAAATTACAATTATTTGTTGAATTAAATTTTTCGTCGATCTATTATTTACTGGTTGCTCTTTTTTACAATGGCATCGTTGAGTTCCTTCATCCGTTTGACTGATAGTTTGGTTGAGTTCGAGGCTGAGTTTAGTGAAACCCTAGAATCAGCAATCTCAACTCACGCATTAGATGTTCACAGGGAAGAGATGAAGTCAATTTGGATCCGGATTAAGGCTGTTTACGAGACTTGCCTGGGTGAATTAGCTAAGGCAAAAGATAACGACGTAGATCCCGAACGAAAGAATAAACGAATCTTAGTAAACAGCCAACTCCGAATTCTTTTCAATTTACAATCCATTTCCAGTGAATCTGGGAGCGCTATTAAAAAACTTCAACGTGAAGTTAATGGATGCATTTTGGCTCTTCAATTGTACAATGTCAACATTGAAAGCTGGGATTCCATATTTGTTTTTCTATGTTCCACCAGATTACCAAATTGTACTCTTGATCTTTGGGAGCAATCTCTGAAAAATAAGACCGATATTCCGAAATGGTCTGAGCTAGACTCATTTCTAACCAGTCGTTATCAAACACTGGAAACGGTTTCGGATCTGAAAGGGTCTTCTATTGTCAAAACGAGCAATCAAAATTCGTTCTCTAATTCAAGCAATCGCAACTTAAAAAAAGTAAACTCATATCAAGCTAATGTTAGCACTCCTACATGCAAATTATGTTCTAATGAACAGCATACAATTCGATTATGTCCTCGTTTTCTAAAAATGAACATAAATGATCGAATTACATTGGTTAAAAAATATCATCTTTGCTTAAATTGTCTTTCAAAATCTCATTCAACAAAATATTGTAAAAGTCATCATAACTGCTTTACTTGTAACAAGCGTCACAATACCTTATTACATAAAGAAATTACAACTTCTGAACCTTCTGTTTCTTCAAGCTCTAAGCCAAGAGATTCAAATACAAATTCTTTTCAAATACAGTCCACTGAAGAACCGTGTTCATCACGAAACATTAATTCTTGTTTTGTCTCAAATTGCAAAGGCGTGCTTTTAGGTACCGCAATTGTCAAAATATGTCATCTTGGCGTAAATTATTTCGCACGAGCATTAATTGATTCAGGTTCAGAAGGAACATTCATTTCAGAAAGACTTTTTAAAATACTGAAGCTTCCGTCTCGTCCTATATCTGCTCAGATTTCTGGACTAAATAACGTCAATATTGTCACGTCTTCCAAATCTGCAATATGCGGACGAAAAGTTCCACAAAAGCTCCCAGGTTGATATCTTAATTGGCGGCGATCTTTTTCCATCAATTCTACTGGATGGTGTAAAACGCAACATTTGCGACTCTCTGGTCGCTCAAGAGACAATATTTGGGTGGATACTAACGGGTCCTATTTCTAATTCTATTGCTTCATTTTCCACATGCTTGTCATTTTTTAATAAGGTTCCTTTGGATCAACAGATCTCACGTTTTTGGGAGGTGGAGGATCTTCCACAAAAACAATTCATAACTCAAAGCGATCGTTTTTGCGAAGAAAATTACGTTAATACTACGATTCGCAACAACGAAGGCAGATACGTTGTTACTCTTCCGTTCAAAGAAGACTTTCCAAAAACTTTGAAACTTGGCCCTTCTCGTTCTATCGCGCATGCACAGTTCTTAAGAAATGAGGCACGCTTAAAAAAGAACTTAGATCTAAAGATTGAGTATGACAAGGTCGTAAATGAATATAATCAATTGGGACACATGCAAGTTGTATCACCTCATAAATTCACATATTCTCCAACCCATTATTACATGCCACATCACGCTGTCATAAAACCGGAGAGTAAAACGACAAAAGTCAGGGTTGTGTTTAACGCATCTAGCCCAACCTCAAATGGTTCAAGTCTTAATGACATTCTCTATACAGGACCTGTGCTCCAATCCGATTTAACAGTTTTGCTGTTAAAATGGCGCTTATATAAATATGTATTCAATAGCGATATTAAACAAATGTATCGCCAAATTCTAGTGGATCCAAACCACACACCATTTCAACGCATTTTATTTCGAACGTCTCCTTTAAATGAAATCCAAGACTTCGAACTGAAAACAGTTACCTTTGGAGTCAACTGTGCTCCATACTTGGCAATTCGAACTCTGTTGCAATTAGCTGATGATGTCGAAAAATCCTATCCCTTAGCTAGCAACATCCTTCGAAATTCAATGTATGTGGATGATACCTTAGCAGGAGCTCACGACATTCCAACGGCAATTCAAGCAAGAAATGAGCTCATTGCCGCACTCAATTCTGCAGGTTTTTCCCTAAGAAAATGGGCCTCAAATTCAGAAAATCTTTTATTTGACCTTCCAAAATCCCATTTGCACAATGAAGACTTCCTTCAATTTGAAGATAGTAGTAGTGCAAAAACACTCGGTGTAAGGTGGAACGCGCATTCTGATTATTTCTATTTCTCTGCTGGTCCACTGCAGCAGAAGACTACCTTTACAAAAAGAGAAATCCTCTCAAATATTTCTAAACTTTTCGACCCAGCCGGCTGGTTAGCTCCCTGTATAGTTCTAGCTAAAATTCTTATGCAAAAAATCTGGATAGCAAATATTGACTGGGACGAAAATATTCCTACCGAGTGTCTCCAAACTTGGCAGTCATTCTCAGCGAATTTTCATCACATAGAAAATATTAAAATTCCTCGCTGGAGTGATTACTCTCCTGAACATGATGTTCAATTCCATGCATTCTGCGATGCATCAGAAAAAGCATATGCTGCTACTATATATATTCGTGTCGAAAATTCCAATTCTATAACTACTCATTTGCTAACTGCCAAAACTAGGGTCGCGCCAGTAAAAACCATCTCTTTACCCAGACTTGAGTTATGCGGGGCACTTTTACTTGCCGAAATGGTTGACTCGCTAATACCTCAATTTAATATCCTTAAACCAAAGGTGTTTTTCTGGACCGATTCAACCATCGTTCTGGCATGGCTTTCCAAACAACCGTGTCATTGGACAACATTTGTTGCAAATAGAGTGTCCAAAATAGTTCAAAGTGCTGGTCAATCTAATTGGTTTCATGTTAACTCTGCAACTAATCCAGCTGATGTAGCCAGCCGAGGCGTCCTACCTCAAGATTTGGTAAATAACGATTTATGGTGGCATGGTCCACAATGGCTTAGGTCGAAGCCGTCTCAATGGCCAAATATGGTTGAAGAATGCGATATTAATACAACTCTTGAAGAGAAAGTCTCTAAAATGAAATCTTTCTTTGTCTATTTTCAAAATTATGTCGACATTCTAGAACGCTTTTCTTCATTTTCAAAGGCAATGAGAGTAATTGTATACATTTTCCGTTTTTTCCACAAGACACATCCAAAATATAGAGAAAATAATTCCAAGGAATCCACATCTATCTCAAGTTCTGAAATCTTAAATGTAAGAAATCGTTTAATTATCGTATGTCAACAGGCACACTACCCACAGGAGTATCACAATTTAGTGAAGAAGCAGCTAATTGCTTCATCAAGCAGTATTCTTAACCTTAATCCATATCTCGATGATACAGGTATTCTACGGGTCTGTGGAAGACTTGCGTCTTCACCCACCATTTCGTATGATGAACGTCATCCAATCATCTTACCGTACAATTGTCAACTTAGCCGTCTCTTGGTGCAATTTACGCATCAAATTTCTCTGCATGGTGGTAATCAATTGGTTTTACGCTTGATTCGTTCACTATTCTGGATTCCAAAGGTCAAAAATCTTATAAAGACTACAATTCATAAATGCAAAACATGCGTTATTCATAAGAAAAGAGTTCAGACTCAAATCATGGGTGCTCTTCCGCCAGAACGAACTACAATCACTCGTCCTTTCACGCATACTGGTCTTGATTTTGCAGGACCCTTCGACATAAAGAACTATACCGGTAGAGCTTGTTTAATTACGAAAGGATATGTATGTGTTTTTGTTTGCTTTGCAACAAAAGCAATACACCTTGAAGCGACCTCAGATCTTTCCACTCAAACTTTTCTAGCAGCGTTCAATCGCTTTGTTTCCAGGCGTGGCTGTCCACTTCACATGTATTCAGACAATGGTACAACCTTTGTTGGAGCCTCAAAAATTCTAATGAGAGAATTTCTCCAAATTTCTCATTCCACTCTAACATCCACTTTAAGTTACCAGGGTTTATCATGGCATTTTATTCCGCCAGGTGCACCGCATATGGGCGGTTTGTGGGAGGCTGGAGTAAAGAGTTTTAAGACACATTTTCGCAAGGTAGCGGGTTCACTCAAATTTACGTTTGAAGAGTTTTCCACTCTTCTAGCTAGAATCGAAGCATGCTTAAACTCTCGTCCTATTTCACCAATGTCAGAAAATCCTTTAGATGTCTTAGCATTAACTCCGGGACATTTTCTTATAGGTTGCCCGATTCTTTCGCCGGTCGATCCTGAGATAACTGAGCCAGTTCTATCGATTATTAATCGATGGCAAAGGTTAAAGGCTTTGTATCAAGTCTTCTGTACTCGTTGGAAAAACGAGTACTTAAAAGAATTACACAAGCGTAATAAGTGGAAAAAACCACAAGAAAACATTGAAAAAGATTCAATCGTGGTGGTTAAGGGCGAAAATCTTCCTCCAACTGAATGGCATCTAGGAAGAGTATCCAAGGTCTACTTAGGAAATGATAACCGAGTTCGCGTGGCCGATATCATTACTCAACGCGGTTGTATTACACGTCCTATCACAAAACTGGTTGTTATACCAACACAATAGTTTTTTTTTCTTTACGCTCTATCCCAATCTTTTCTTTTATTTTTCAGTTCCCAATGTCGAATTCAAAAGCTATTCTGATTAAGTTCAACAAGAACAAAGACCATCAAAACAGTAACAGAACTCAGAAAGGCGTTTCTTCTTTTAAGGTGTTTCAGTGCAGGTTATGCAGACGATCTCATCCACTACGACTCTGCAAGAAGTTTCTTTCTCTTAACACCGAAAAACGAATGCGAGCTGTTCTACTACATAAATATTGCGCGAATTGCTTGGCACATGAACACTCACATGAATCCTGCATAAGTACTCATGGCTGTCGAATTTGTCATGAGAATCATCATACCCTACTACACATGCATCAACGTATGCTAAAGGACCTATCCAGTAGTAAAAATAAAAGTACTCATGCTCCTTCAACATCGTCCTCGACTACCTCAAATATTTCACTAGCATCCATCCTGACACAACTTTATTACGTTACTCCCAACTGCAATCATAAAGTTGGAAGTGAACGGCAGATTGCACTATGCAAGATCCCTGCTTGATCCATGTTCAGCCACTAGTCGGATCTCCAGAAAGTTGGTGGATCAATTGAATATAACCACTATGACTCTTGGCGATGAATCGGTATGTCCAATTACCATTCACGCCAGATTCGATGTCAATGTCAGAATTCCATCGATACTTCGGGTTGACCACAGAATCTCTATTCGAACACCTTCAAATTCGATCGAGGAATCCGTCGCACAAAAATTTTCTAATTTAATTTTAGCAGACAAAAAATTCTATAAATCCGATCCGATCTCTGTTGTCCTTGGCGCAGATCTTTATCCTAAGATAATTCTACAAGGACTGATTCCAAGTACCAATGGCCTTCCTGTGGCCCAGAATACGGTCTTTGGATGGATATTATCAGGGTCATTAATAGTTTAAAAGATGAAGAAAAAAAAAGCACATTTAAGCATTGCACTACCTATTGAAATTACATTTATGCATCGCTCTTTATATATATCTTGATATTATGTACTACATGTATTATACTTATATTCATTTAAATTATAATTTTAAGTTATTTCTCTTAATATTTTTGCAATATTTTCTTTGCTGAAGTATAACTATGTACCACTTGAATTATCATCTACTTTACAAATCTTATAAATCACACTGTTATTTTTTTAATAACTAAACGCAATTGAATGTTGACTTAGAATTGTATCTTAAGAATCGGCATATCCGAACACTGTACAATGAAATGAAGTATTTTTTATAATTTTCCATACTTTACTGTTGTTATTGCAGCCGTACTGCAAGGCGGGCGGCGATGTTTACACCAAAATTAACTTTTAATTGTAACATTCCTTACTCAGCTATTGCGAATATTAAATCAATTGTAACTTCTAATTGAGCCCACAGAGGCCGCTTACTTCTTTCGAAATTAGTTTTAGTACTTAAATTCCATTAAGTTTCGGTAGCTTCCTGCTAACCAAGTAACTTTCTGTCTCTTTTGATTTTCTACTCGCAACGTGATAAGGTAAATTTCCTATGAAAACATTTTTTGGTGTATATTATTATCCATAATTATTATTATTATATCCAAGTATAAATCAATTATACGAAAATAAAACCTATCCATTAAAACCACACCATTTGTTCATTTAATCCACTTTTCTTTTTCATGGATATATTTATTAAACTCTCTGAGTTTAATAAATGAACGCATCTTCATTTAAGAATTCATCCGCAGAAACAATAGGTATTTTTCATGTTCATGTGCATACACACACATGCATATGTCACACATAAAAAAATTGAAAAAGCAGTTTTTCTAAGATTTTCTTTTTCAAACTGGATGGTGCATGTCTTCATAATAAACAGTTAAAATTTCGATTCCCATTGCTCAACAAAATCATAAAAAAAAATTCTTTTTGTGCAACCATTTACCGTTTATTGCTAGAAAATTGTGTTAAAGTGATTGTAAAAATTTTGAAAAAAATCTATATCCTAAAATTTTTTCCATACATACACAGCTAATTATGTTTTTAGTCAGTTAAAAAAAAATCACTGATCTATCTCATCTGTAGCAGTAACAAGCTCGTTTTTAGTGATAAATGTGTACATTGGCTCGGTCGCAAGCACGGCAAGTGCACTGAATCGTGAATACCCTTATTGACACATTTTTAATTTTGCAGAGAAAGGCGTTACATACAAATCGCTAAAATTTTTATCCAAAGAGGACATTTCCGCAGCAATAGAAAACATTGGTCTAAGAGCCGAATTTCGAGTGAAGTTATTTGCATGGAGAAAGGAAAAGGTAAGTTTAAACATTTTTTGATAACTTTAGCATCGATATCCTTTTTATCAATCCTCATAAGGGAGGGCCGATTGGATGAAATTGTTTGTGTACAATTTTTCACTATTCGAGGACAAAAAAAAAGATTATTGGAGTATATTTTTTTTCTGCAAATTAAAATATATCCCCCTCCCCCTAGCACACTGACATTCATGCAACCTGCCTGATAAAAATAACTGATTGCACAATATATCAGCTTGTCGATTTGCATGAATACCCCTCTTATGTAATATTATTTATAGTAGTCTCACAATATACCATATCAAATGTTCATAAAAAAATATTTACTTCAAGATTTCGGGCAAGAGCTTTAAAAATTCAATATTTATTTTGACATGGGAAAGAACATATTCAAAAATATTAACAAACATTTAATACTTCATATATATGGTTTAAGTTTCTTGATGCCTTTTAAATATGCCTCTTTTGCAAAAAGGTATACAAAAATGTCCTTAAACAATTGGTATTAGTTTGCTGTAAGGTTCGGTGGCCTGCATTAGTTTCTTGAAGTTTGCGGTCTAAAGGTTTCAGTATGCTCGGCATAGTTCCAACACGCTACTTATGAAACCGCCGCTTAAATTTTCAATCAAAACAAGGTTACATGTAACTTGCAGACGTACGGTAGCTAACTAATAACTAATTAATTTGAGGAAAAAGGGAAACAAATTTTGTATCGGGTTTAATAAATTTTGAAGTAGGGGAGAGTCGTCCCCGTTGTCTCAAGTACTAGTTGTCACAACGCCGATATCTTCCGATTTAACATGTTATCGAGTTGGATATGAATGCCATCTCTAAGCTTTAGCAATTTCTACCATCCCAAGAAAGTTTGAGTTCCGTTAGTATTTTTTTTGCAAAATAATAAGTGATTTAAGAAATTACGTTGAATTTGTGTACTTTTGTATTTATTTGAAATTTGTGTTTAAATAAAAACGAGTGAGTATTTTTCAACTCTTAATTAATTTCCAATAAAATTATTGTCGTAATTTATAAATATCTATGCTATTTTGGATAAAACTTCAAAAAGAAATTTAAAGAAAATCATTGAAATTTTTTTTGCTAGTGGTACAGGTTGTCTCAGCCGTTGTGGGGCTATTTGTCACTGTGACAACTAACCCCATACAACATATATTTTTATAAAATCATTCTTAAGGAATAGTATGATTTATATTTTTTTTTAGGAAACATGCCGAGAAATCGCAAACGACTTACAAACCGAGGTCAGACATCTTCAGAAGTCATGATGCAAGCTGTAAACGCAGTGTGTCCAGGAGCTTCAATCCGCAGCGTAGCTAAAATTTATAATATAAATTATCGAACTCTCGCTCGTTATTGCACAAAAAAAAAAACAAAATGAGTCTGATAACTTATCTGTTGGATATGTGAAAACACGACAAATTTTTACAAGGGAACAAGAAGAGCAACTGTCAAAATACTTGCAGAGGGCATCTGATATATATTTTGGTTTGAGTCCTGTAGAGGTCCGAAAGTTTGCTTTTGAATATGCCGTTGCTCTTAACAGAAAACTTCCAGAAACTTGGTCCTTAAATAAAATGGCTGGCAAAGAATGGTTTAGAGGGTTTATGGATCGAAATAAAGAGCTTAGTGTAAGAAAACCAGAGGCAACAAGTCTTGCTCGAGCTACAAGTTTCAACGTGCACAACGTTAATATGTTTTTTAATAATTTGACAAATGTTCTTGAGCGGTACAAATTTACTGAAAGCGATATTTGGAATGTTGACGAAACAGGTATTACCACTGTGCAAAAGCCGCAACGAATAGTTGCTCGAAGAGGAATGAAGCAAGTCGGTGCTATTACTTCGGCTGAGCGGGGCACTCTTGTTACTTTAGCTCTTGCAGTATCAGCTACAGGAAACTCAATTCCACCTTTTTTTGTTTTTCCGCGCAAAAAATTTAAAGATCATTTCGTTTCTAATGGACCAATTGGTTCAGTTGGTGTTTCTAATCCCTCGGGCTGGATGAATGAAGACTGTTTTTATATATTTATACAACATTTTGTTCGGCAAACTAGATGTAACCTTGAGCGCCCAATACTCTTATTGGACAACCATGATTCCCATTTATCAATCAAAACCTTAGACTTTTGCAAGGAAAACGGTGTTGTAGTGTTGTCGTTTCCTCCGCACTGCTCCCACAAGCTACAACCATTGGATCGTAGTGTTTACGGTCCTTTAAAACGATATGTGAATATTGCTTGTGATGATTGGATGAAAAATAATCCAGGTAAAACCATGTCGATTTATGACATACCAGCTATTGTTAAGACCAGTTTGCCAGCAGCTATCTCTTCTCAGAACATAATGTCACGATTTTTAACGACAGGCATTTCTCCTTTAAATCGACTGATTTTTACGGACATCGATTTTGCGCCATCTTTTGTCACTGACAGACCAAAAAATGACCAGCAAAACTTTCAAATATCCGTTCAAAACTACGACAATGCTCTGAACTCAAACAATACTAACAAAGGCTTAGAACAAGTTTCTAAAACACAATCTCCAACTCTTGGAACTAGTTCCCAATTTTTAAAAACACTGGAACCGCCTCGTTTGATTGTTGACGAACCAACACCTGAAACTCTTCGACCATTTCCTAAAGCTCAGCAACGGAAGTCAAATCAAAATCCAAGGAAAAGATGTAGTGCAGTTTTGACTGATACTCCAGTCAGAAATAGCTTACAAAAACTCCAAAAGTGTAAGCAGCCAAAAAAAGAAGCTAAAAAAGTAACTAAACGAGGAAACGTCAGAGTCAAGCCAAAAACAACTAGTAGCGATGAAGATAACGAGGATTCGATATGTGTGGTATGTTGTCAAGCACTGTCGAGCGTCAAATCTAATAAAAATTGTCGTCAATGCATAAAATGCAAGCGCTATGCACATTATGAATGCATTAAAACTGAAAATTTAATATATTGCTGCTTAAATTGTGCATCGGAGTACGACAGCGATGACGATTAAGTAGTGTGACAACGAGGACTACGTGTTGGGACAACTTACCCCATGAGTGGGGTAGATTGTCTCAGACGAGTTAAATCTTTTTTTAAGAAAATTTTTTATTTTAATGTCTAATTATGTACGTAATTCATATCAGAATTGAAGAATAAAAGATTAAATTTATGTTTAAATATCTTAAAGTGTCATTATTGCTTGAATTATAGAAATTACAGCGGTTCATTTAAATTTTGTGACAACTAGTACCACTCTCCCCTATAAATTATTGCACATATTTTCAAATCATTCCCCATGTCAATATACATTTTTTATTTTCGAAGTTCTTGCAAAATCTATTGAAGCATAGGGTGGCGACCACCCTATGCCACTGTTAAGGGGCGATACACGTAATTTTACCAGCTTTTTTTTCGGAAAAGGGTATTGTTATGATCGTGTTTCAAATTTTTCAGTTCAATATTGATGACGAAACAATTACTGTTACTTCTAAGGTGGGTTCATGGCTAAGCTCAATTAATCAGGAACCAGAACAAGAACCACCAGTGTCATCATGCAGCTATAAAATAGTAACTAATATAAGTTTATTTTTCATGTTGATGAATTTAAACAATTTGTTAATAGAATGTCGCTTCAATTCTTCGCAATTCCGCTAAAGGTCAATCCATTATTAAATACTACAAAAATAACAGCAGACTTCAAAAGTGTCACAGAAATGAAATTATTAATCTTCTTCTTGAAGAAGCCAACTGCAATGAGGTAGCTCCAATAAGAGTTTCAGAGTTCCCAGACATTGTTGCACAAATTATTTAAAGCATTCCCTAGCGAGAAAGACTCGCAGGTAATATTTCTTTAAAATTTTTTTCATACAAACCCCGTTTAACAAAAAATTTATAATTCTATATAGGATTACTATTTCATTGGAAGACGAGCAAAGATTGCCCCTGGTGGAAGACTGTACTCAAAGTACACAAACTTAAGAGCAAAGCGGTCGAAAGTAGTTCAACCTCTTGAACCTTTCCTGCAGTGTCCGGAAAAAGACAACTGCGAGATTGACCTTACAATCAGCACTGCATTGAAAGCAGAATTGTTACGAGACTGCTCGGATTGGAATGTTGTGCTTGATAAATGGCAAAAAACTTACAGCTTACGACGTAAGGAATTGAAAGAATTACCCCCTTCCGAATTTTTGAAAAATTGGCAGAGATTGACGGATTCACGAGCCCCGGAATTGGTATGGATATATTTTTAAGCCATAAATTCAGTTGTTTTTCAAAAATGGATTTTCTTTTTAACATCTATTGCAGATTGCAATTGATTTCAATATTGATTTTCCAAACAAATCCCACTTATTGCTTGCGAATTGGGACCAATTTAAGATATGCATTCAAAAATATTACGCTGGACATATTCATAGCGAGTGTGGCAAACACCTTCTTTCTATTTTAAGCTCGTGCGTAGGAAAAGGTTTGAATAAATATTTTGAAAAAAAAAAAACAATATTAATCCTATTTTTCCAAATAGATTCAGAAGACTGCATCCTATTTATACTTCTAAATTCTGTGCTGCCTCCCTTTGCAAGATTTAGAGACAGAGCCGGGCGTAATAAGCGAAGAGTTACCATACCCGACGCGCAAGAGAGTTTAACTCTGAGGTTGAGCTGCATCAACGACTACAACAAAAAAATTGATGAATTAAAAACTAGGTATTATAATTTAAACCTGACAATACAACCATTCTTAATCGTCGAAGGGGCTTCAGAAGGAGCCATAACTTCTTTTTACGTTTATTTTGACGGAAATTTGCTGAAATTCCCATCATATATATCGGCAGTTGATTATTGTTTTAAAATTTTTTATGTGTTAGATTTAAAATATCCCATCGCTTGTGAGGCAGTGTGGACTTTTATTCAAAAATTTTTTTATAAAATTCACTTTCAACATGATAAAAAATCTCCAAACCTTACTTCATTACTTGATTTTCTAAACCAAAATATGACAGAACACTAAAGATTTCTAACTTAGTCCCATTTTAGAATTGACGATATGCAGCCGATGAAGCTCACCTATTTTTTCATAAAATAAGTTGATCGGTTTCATATTGTTATGTCTAAATTGGGGAAAACAGACATATTCTGCTAATTGATAATAGTACTTTTTTATGTATATTTCTTTATTCTCAATGTTTTTACCATATTGAAATATAAAAATGTTTGTTTGTTTTAAATGTTCACAACTACTTCCAAACGTAGAGCAACTTATTTCACATTTAAAAGTAGATCATGTGCATGTGTGCGGAGAAAGTTTGATTTGTAAGCAAGATGATTGCAATCAGCTCTTTTACCGATACACAAAATTTAAATCTCATCTCAAAACTATCCACATGCACTCATCAAATCAGTGTAATGAACTAGAAGCAATACCAAAAAATATCAACACACCTTGTGTTGAACTTTCTGCAACGCCAACTCTTACTTCATGTTGTAGTTCAAAACAGACTTCCCTTCAAATAAATAATAGCGATAGCTTACTTAAAATGTTAACAAATCAAGCAGTTTGTATGTCTCTACAACTTCATTCCCTGTCTTTTATGCCTCGAAAACATGTTGTAGAAATACAAAAAGGCATTACCTCGTTGTTTTTACCAATTGCAAATATTGTTTTTGCTTAAATCCATTTAAAGATATAAACTCCGAACATAAATTGTTACAAGTTTTGAAAAATATGAAAATTTTCGAGCATCCTTTGCAGTTTGAGATAAAATACGATTTCTAGAAGAGTTATTAGAGGAAATCCAGTCATAGCACCAACGACCTTAAATGTATATATTATGTCTCTTCAATTCCAATTTAAGTCCTTTTTTGAGCTTCCAAATGTATTTGAGTCTATAATACAAAACCAGCAAAATTTGGAAAACAACCCTAATATGTCGCATTTTATAAATTCAGAAGTTTTTAAATCAATAAGAAAAAGGTTTTCCTTTCATAATATAGTAATTCCTTTTTTTCTATATTTTGATGACTTTCAAATAAATAACCCACTTGGAACTCACACGTCGTCAATTTGTGCTTGCTATTATTTATTCCCATCGTTACCGCAATATTTACTTTCTAAATTAGACTTTATTTTCCCTGCTGCTTTTATTTCTTCAAATACTTTAAAAAATTGTGGCAATGATATAACCCTTTTTCATATAATCAAACAACTGCAAAACTTAGAAAATGGAATTTACATTGATACTCTACGTGGTACTGTTAAAGTCAGATTTGTTCTTGGTCTTGTTGTTGGTGACAACTTAAGTTTAAATAGCCTTTTTGGATTTGTTCAGAGTTTTAATTCTCACAGATGCTGCCGTTTATGCTATAGAACCCGACAAAATATTAGAGAAGATAAAAAGGAATTTTTGGACAGTATTCGAAGTAGGAATACTTATGAGCTCGACTTATCTAAAAATGATTTCAGTGTAACTGGTATTAGAAGCAATTGTGTTTTTAATAAGTTGGAAAGTTTTCATGTTACAGAAAATGTATATTTAGATCTTATGCATGATATTCTAGAAGGTGTTTGTGTTTATGATATATGCCATATATTCTTGGGTTTGCTAAATGATAAAGATATTACTCTCGAAGTGATAAATTGCAGAAAAGCCCTTTTTCCATTTGGAGAAACAGAAATAGGAAACTCTTCTCCACCATTAGAGTTAAAAAAACTAAAAATGAACAATTTAAAAATTAGTGCTCGGGAAACATTGTGTTTTGTACACTTTTTGTCACTTATGATTGGAGATCTTATAAATTGCGAAAATAAACATTGGGTTTTATTAAAAAAACTGATTCAAATAGTAGACATTTTGTTTCGTCCTGACTTTTCCGAGAATGACATTCTTATTTTAGAAAGCTTGATTTTTAAACACCATGAACTTTATGTTGAATTATACGGCAATACTCTCAAACCCAAACACCATTTCTTGGTTCACTATCCACGTGTAATTCGAAATTGTGGTCCAGTTAAGTATTTGTGGACAATGCGATTTGAAAGTAAACACAAAGAAGCTAAAGCTTATTTCAATAATATCACTTCCAGAAGAAATCCATCACTTTCAATTGCACTGAAAACTTCACTCAAATTTTCCAGCTTTTTGATTAAATATGAAAAAGGGTTCCCTTTTCTTTTTGATATTTCTGTATTTAAAACTTGCAATATAAAGCAACTTGATATTTTTCTAAAATAAAACATGAAGTCGATTTTTATTATGATGCTGCAAATGTTTCTTATAATATTGAATACAAAGGTATTCTGTATAAAAAAAACTTTTATTTATCACAATGTACATCTACATTTTATTTGTTTAAAATCCATATGTTTTCCTATGAAAATGAAAATTATTTGTTTTTTGTCAACCAATTAATGTAAAAGCATTTGTAGATTACTATCAGGCTTATGAAATTGCAGAAGCAAAAAATGAGATTGTAATTAAACATATATCGTTCTTTACTAGCACTCCTCTTCACTTATATCAAATAAACAATGGAAAAACGTATGTAAGAAATAAATTTCTTTAGTTTTGTATTTACGAAGACTAATATATAAAATGTAATATTCTTTTTTAATTTATTATTTTTAATTATTGACTGCATTGTTTATTCAACTTATGTGTTTTATTAAACTATTAATTTCCTGTACATATATACTTAATCTTTATTTGAAAAGTACTTCTAAAATATAAATTTGGACTTTATATAAGTGTGCTTTTTAAGTTTTTTGGAAACAATTCTACAAAGGTTAGTATTAGTATATGTAATAGCATAAACGTTACATTTTTATACATAAGACATAATTGCTTTATACATCTTACAGTTTTATATTTTCCATTTAATTAGCATGGTTCCATTTCATTTCAATATGATTAATACAATCACATACTTAACCCTTACCTACTGTTGTTGGTCTGTGGGACCACATTATAATATTTAGTCTTTCATATGTGTATTATTCGCACAAAGTGACTTGATGCTCTCAGTTCATTCCAGCATAAAAAATTGTGTTTCTTCTTTTTGTTCGAAAGCTAAATAACTACTTTAAACTTTTGTTAACAAAGAGGGATGAAAAAAATATATATACCCACTTTTATTTAACAACAAAGTGCGCGTGGTCCTACACACCAACATCAGAATTAACGTAATTTTTTTCACAACAGTACTTAAGGGTTAAATATTTAATTTTAGTACAGTGAAATATAAAATAAAATGCTAACGTAATAAATTTGAATACGAAAAATTTACGATTTAAGTTTATTAGGACTTAAAATCAAATACAACAGCATTTAATTTGAATATAAGGAATAGTACTATCATGTGCTAAGGTGTTAAATTTAAATACAAAAAGTTGTTGAAATTAATTTCGAGCAGGGTTAAACCAAATACTAAACCATTCAATTTAAATACGAAAAATTGTAGATTGAACTTTATTAGTATTTAAAATCAAACAGTACAGCACTTAATTCGAATGTAAAGAATAGTGCAATCAAGTACTAAGGTGCTAAATTGGAATACAAAATGTTTTTGAAATAAATTTTGGTCAGTGTTAAAGTAAATACTAAACCATTTAATTTGAATACAAAAAAATTTTAGTTTTAAATTTATTTTGTCTTCAAATCAAATACTTTAGTATTTAATATGAATACGATTAATTTTATAATTGAATATAACATGACTTAAATTTAAAAACGAGTGTATTTAAAACAAATAGAAAACGTATTTATATTATATTTGAACGTTATTGAATTAACAACGTTTTGTTAACAAACTTTTAAATATCCTCATAGTATAATTAAATATTATCGTATTCAAATCTACTATTTTCGGCTTTAGGTCGAAAACATTAGGAAACGTATTTAATGTAAAGCTGTTTTTAATGATTTTACTACGTTTTTTTTTTTGTGTGTAGCTTTAATGTTCATTTCAATATGCATCTATCGATGATAGATGGAACTGTCTTGAATGTTTTAACAGAAAACAAGAGCAGTTCGTCATACTTTGCTTGTGGGGCATAACCGTCTGAAATGAATTCAGTTGATATTAGAGCCCTGCGTAGGTGCACTTAAAACCGGCCACAAAATATTTGTTTATTTCACACTACACTGCACTGTCTTGCTTGCTGCAAAGAAATCATGTGTGTGATTGCAGCGAAGACGAACAAAACACGATAGAGCAATAAAAAACAGATCATTGATGTTGTTGATCTAAGATATCGTTGTCAGAGAGCTCACTGCAGTCAATGCAACGAAAGCTTGTTGACTGGCAATAGATGATTTATATCAGACAACGAATACGGTGCTGGCGCGAACACTAGGTAAAAATGGGTCACACATCATTATTTAACAGTGCAAGGAGGTTGCTGAATTCGAATCTGAAGTCAGAATTATAAAAATAAAAATGGGTAACAGGGCTGCCACCTATTTTTTTTATTTTTACATATGCGATGCTGGTGCGAACATCAGGTTAAAATGGGTCACTGAATCCGAATCCGTTGTCAAAATTTAAAAATAATGTAATTTTTTTATAAAAGGGCTGCCACCTAATATTATGTATTTTTCAAGTTTCAAACATCATTTATCAGTGTTAGGGGGGTCGCTGATATCGAATCTGAAGTCAGAATTTTAAAATTCAAGATGGTGGATAGTGTTACCACCTTCATTTTGTGCATTTTTATGAATTCGGGGCTGGCAAAAAAAAATTATACACCAAAAAGGGGTCGCTGAATCCTAATCCGTGGTCAGAATTTCAAAATTATAAAATTTTGAAATAATAGGGTTGCTTTTACTTTTTAAAATAAAAATGAATTCGTAAAAAATAAAAAAATTATGGTGGTAACCCTATCCACCATCTTGAATTTTAAAATTCTGACTTCAGATTCGATATCAGCGACCCCCTAACACTGACAAATGATGTTTAAAACTCTTAAAAATACATATTATTAGGTGGCAACCCTATTATTTCAAAATTTTATAATTTTAATTAGTCAATCTTGAAAATCTTGAAGTTGGTGTAAAAAAATGTCTAGTTAGACGCGGACGATCACTGATTAAAATTATCAAAATGATCAAAATGATCCATATGTTCTATTGCCATATATTGCTTTTTGTTTTTTTATTTTATTTATTTTATTGCTCATCCTACCCTATACGATTAAATTTCATTGATTGTGGTGTTGACGAACAAAAACACGCCATGCTTGGATTGCCGAGAGAGAAAGTGTGTATTGCTTGTCGTTCTAGGCTTTCGTTTGCTGTTGAGCAAATCAAACTCTCAAGTGTTATTAGATGACAGTCAACTGTGAGCAATGCAATAAATCACAGTGTGTGTACGTTCAAATAGATGCACCGACGCAGGGCTTTAGTTGATATCTTAAAACGAAACGTAAAAACCGAGGAGTTTTATAAATATGGATTATCAACCTACCTTACATGCTTGGATTAAGTTTTTTGAATGTGTCCTTCACATATCATATAGACTACCACTTCGAATTTGGAAAGTTTGTAAACCAGTCGATAAAAACATTGTTAGTGAATGAAAGAAAATATAAAACTCAAGCTCAATTCAAAGAGGAGATGGGACTATTGGTCGATAAAGTTAAGACTGGTTATGGAGTATCGAATGATGGTAACACAGCAAGACGATTTTTTCACAATATTGAAGTGTCTTCCAAAATAACCGAAGTTGATCCCACCCTTATTCGAAATTTTTCATATATTTTGAAAACACTTTCTAGTGGTGACGAAATCAATGTCAACAATTTTGCTCAGCTTCTAAGAGATACATGGTATTTGTACATTGAAAATTACGCTTGGTATTACATGCCAGCCACAGTTCATAAAATTCTTGTTCATGGTGTAGAAGTAATAAAACATTCAAAAATACCTGTTGGAATGCTGTCGGAGGATGCTATAGCAGCAACTCACAAAGTTTTTAGAAAGACCCGATTAAATCATACCAGAAAAAATAGTCGCGAGTCAACCAATAAGAATTTAATTGAAAGAATGATTTTGCAGTCTGGACCAAATATTACTATTCATAGAAAAACAAATAATAAGAAGGCTAAGAATTATAATGATAATGATATAAAACAATTTCTTATCTAAAGTGAATCCAATACTGAGGAATGTTCTGAAACTATAATAGCAGAAAATTTTTTAAGTCAGTACGAATCGAGTGATTCGGATAATGACAGCTTAAGTGAATAAGGAAAAATTATTTAGTTTTATTTATTTAATCATTTGCTTAATATTTTGTTAATGAATAATAATGAATTTGTAAAATATGCTTCCTCTCTCTTATTAAATGTAATAATAGTAATTGGCAAATGAAAAAATATATTTATAATATATATAGAAAATTATTTTCTTATTTGGTATCAAGGACATATGGGATGTAGACGTGTTTTGTAAGATAATTAAATGAAATTAAATATACTAATAAAATACATCAAGGACAAATCGAGCCAACTTTGGTTAATTCCAACAACAATTTTGGAAAATATAAGTTTTTTGATTTCAGGATATACGGGAGGTGGGCATGTCCTTTGAGATAATTTCATATAACTCACCACAGTTATCAGTAATATATCACAGACAAATCGAGCCAACTTTGCTTCAATTCCAACAACAATTTTGGAAAATATAAGTTTTTTCATTTCAGGATATATGGAAGGTGGGCGAGTCCTTGGGCCGATTTTCGAAAAAGTTGGTTTTTTTTTCCTTTCCTACTTATAATAGTAATGTGTACCAATTTTCATTCTTCTACGATAAATCCTTCTATTTTTGGCCGCCGTTTATATGAAAACACGACACTGTGCAGCGCATGCAGAAAGACATGCCACCGTGCAGTATATTTTATCTTTTACTTTTTTTTATTCATATAGAAATAAGGATTTAAACTTGAGTACAAGTTTAAGTACTAGCCAGATCCACGCTGAAGTGAGTTGCGCCCTGAATAACTTCCGATATAGAACACCAAAATAGTTTTGGAATTGGAAACAACCTTTAATGTCGGTCTCGAAAACGACCAATTACGCAACTACTGAGCTTCCTATCATTTCCCATAATTTTCCTACTGGGGTGAGTAAATCACAAATGTTATATTTTATTATTTTTTTTAATGTGCATTAACGGCGACTCATCATGCTGGAGAATACTGCTCACATAGCCACGAATGGCACGATGCCGTGATTTTAAGGGGAAATTGAAGGAAGAACAAGCATAGCGTGCCCTACCGAAGGAAATTATAAAAGGGCAAACAACGAGAAATCGAGAGTTCAGTTTGTGAAAAACCGCGAGTGAGAACGGACTGGTCAGCAAGGTAATACGTAATTATCGGGAAGACTAAAACCAACGCATTATACATAGTTGGCTGCACGATGGCAGCAAAGGATTGCACAATAACGACAGCGTAGCGAAAGAGCTGCATGGTAGTAGCGTAACAGCAGCGAAGGAGCTGCACAGTAGCAGTGTAGCAGCAGCGAAAGAGCTGCACAGTAGCAGCACAGCAGCAGCGGGAAGCCTACGCAGAGTCGCAACATAGTCACAGTAAGCGGATTGTAAAGGAGCAGAGACAAGGAGTTTTAACAAAGTCAAGACACCATAGTTCCAAGGTTGTTCATACCACAGGATCTCACGACGTCGCAGTTACCCCGACTCAGGATTCAGGTTTATTGTGAAATTCTGTATCGATAGTTAATTTCTTTAAACTTTAAAAATAATTATGATTAAAAATTATTTCTACTATTATAAGTATTAAAAAAGAATAATTCGGAAATTTAAATTGATTAAAATTAGAACATAGTTAAAGAGTAACCCATTTAAAGGTAAATTGTTTACAAAATTAGCACATTTCCATAAGAAATTTTTAAGTGCAAAAGTGAGCTGCTTGAAGGACAGAAGGTCAAGGCATGGGAGTTTCTTCAGGGTGGGAAGTGGTATCCCTCTGCTGCAGACGGTTTGGGATATCTGCGCTTGATCACGCCTGAACTGATCTACTGCATGGACGGCTCCACTGCCGAAGATAGAGTAGTCTTTCTCGAGTTTTACTTCAATGACTTCGCCATTAAACCTATAGTGGAACGCGAGCAAATTGGTGGTTAAATAACGAAACATATTTAGGTAAGCCATAGTGTTACCAATCGATTGCAGACGGCTTGAAATAGCTGGGGCTGACCACGCTCAAACCGATCTGCCGCACGGATGGCGCTACTGCCAAATCTCAAATAGGTAAATAAAAACACAAAAACATCAACAATATCATGTTTTTCAATATTTTTATTTTTTTCCCTCATCCTCATCACAGCATTGTTCACTGGGTTATACGGTTGTCAACAACTGAATTTTAATACGGTGTGTTTAATTAATTAATTGCGTGTTTTTTATTGCGATTTTTGTCTTTAGTAAATGCTTGAACTGTGCGTCTAATTCGCCGCTTTCAGCAGACGTTGGATTCGTTGAAATCGGTCAGGTATTTATTAAAATATTTGATTTTTTGCATTTTATCGAATTCAATTTTAATTTAAATAACTTTAAATTAATTATTAGTGTTGTATTTTTCGACACATTTTGTTAGTGCTGTGGAAAATATTTTTCGATCTTTGATTGGGCGATTTCACACTTAGGGCGGTTTCCACTACTGTTTGTGTTTTTATTTTTCATTGTTTGAGGTGACGATGCCGAAAAAGACTTCCAGGTCTATTTCGGCAGCGAGTCAGTCGGGACTAGAGATGGGCGATAGTGACAGCTCGGGAAGTGTCACGAGTCGTAAAAAGGGGAAAATGTCAGACGGCAGGCGTTTTGAGAGACCGGTTTTGCAGCCGAAGAAGAATTCTCTTCAGTTGGCGTCGACGTCGATGCCAAAGGGGTTGGAATCGGGTGAGGTGCTTGACAGGAAGGTGTCAGACGTGTCGTCAGACATGTTGGACAACGTGTTCGACGACATGATGGATGAAGGTAGATTGAGCCAAAAAGTTGGACAACATGTTGGGGAGCAGGTTGGGCATGATGTTGTGGACCATGTCGTCCGACCGATGGTTGTACGACCGATTTTGAAAAGTGACGGTAAAAAAGCGGTTAAGGAGAAAATTGGTGTCGACTTGCTTGGCGCTGGTTCCGGAGGCTCTGAGGTGGTCAAGGCTGACTTAGGACCTTCGGTGGCTGGCAAAAAGGTGCCCATGAAGAGTGTTTCTTCTATTGGTGGGCTAAAGTCGATAACCAAGTCTCTGTTGAAGACGGTTCTCCAAACTGGTGTTCCAGAAAAGACTGCCGAAACCATTTTGATAATCGCAGGTCGCTATGAGGAAATGGTAATGGAGCAAATTGCGGAGAACGAGCGACTAAAGGGGCGCCTGGATGTTTATGAGACGAGAAGTGAAATGCACATGTGCATTTGTCAACACATGTCAGCCCGCACATGCAGGTCAGTTAAATTGCATATTTCAAAACAAACTAAAACAAATCGAAAAGAAAAAGAAAGAGATGCAAGGTGACTTACATGTGATCGAAGAAATAAATAAAGTTATGAATAATATTTTGGAAAGTGAAATTATGTGATTGGTGAAAATCAAAGATTGTTGGAAAGTACTGGAAAGTAGGAGTAAGCTAAAATTAAGAATTGTAAATATAATTTTGGTATAAATATCTGTGCTAATGCACAAAATAAAGCAGATTCTATTTGACTTGAAAACTGTGCGCTAGTCGCTATTTTTATTTATAGATAGAACTCAAAACTGGGGCATCCTAATGCTCAGAAAGTCGGCATAGCCTTTGCTGCAAGTTAAACAAAAAAGGCAACTAGAGTAGCTGATAGGCAAGATAGTTAGTTTTTCCTATCTATTTAAAGATTATCCTACTAAACACACATCACGGCGATCCTGCGGACAACCTGTTAAAGCGATCCTGAGGACGACGACAAGGAAGTGCTAGAGGAACTATTCAACAAACTGAATAACCCTGCAGAATATATTCCTGAGAGTATTCCTGGTGCATCAGTATCGAACGTTCCATATGTACCAACTCCACTGTCAGCTGGCCCGAAGCCACTTTCAATCGAAGCATATCTAAAGAGAACGAAGAAACTAGCAGTGGCACCAGAAGTAAAAGAAGCAAGCTACAAACCAATAAAAAGAGGTGGTCGGAAAAGAAAACTCAAGAAGAAGTTAGCTGAACTTCGTAGATTAGCTGGATTTGCTACAGGAGATAATAAGAATAAACTGCAAGCTGAAATAGCAACAATAAAAAAGGAGTTAAAATAAATGGGAAGCATCAACGCAACATCAGGAGCAATAGTGAACCCACAAAAAAAGACAACATGGTGAAAGAAGAGATTACGATGAACACAAACAACAATAATAATAACAGCAACAGTCTTGTTACGAACACCATAATCAATATATTATGTTCTATTTTTATAATTCTTATTGTAGTAAAATATTTAATAGATTATTTTAAAAATTACATAAAGAAAAAACTGAGCAGCAATATAAATACATCTGCATAAACTAATATAATATAATCTGTACTTGAAATATATTTCAATGAGTTGATAAATAATAAAATGGAAGAGTTCTAAATGAAATGTCAAAGGAATTAAAAAAATTAAATGATATTTTATAAAGCCCTACGCGATAGACTCTTGGGCATTTTCGCGGACAGCCCACAGGAGAAGCAGCAGCGCCTCATGGAAGAGATGGAGCTGGGGGACCGTCGCCCCTCACAGCTATTGAATGAGATGAAGGACATGGGCGGTGCACAGGTAAACAAGGCCATGCTGCAGAATTTGTGGTTAGCCCGCCTGCCCAACGACGTCCAGGCCATCCAGCAGGTGGTTGATTTGCAGCTGGCACAGCAGTCGCTGAAAGCAGACAAGATAATGGAGCAATAAAAATTGCGAAGATGACAACGATTTAATGCTGAAATGGAACTTCAACCCATCCGATAAAGTAGCAACCATTAGTAAAAATTGTCCGTCCGATATAATTGATATAAGTACAGTGGAAGCAATTGAAGAATCCACCAACAGTGACTCTAGAAATATATGTTAGAATAAGAAAATGCATATTGATAAATGTGTATTTGTAGTTCTAGCCATGTGCGGCTTTGTGACGTTGTACATTGCGCTACAATATATATTCAACGCGTTGTGGTGGCATGAGCTATGGGCCCTGCTGCAGTAGTAATAAAAAGTTAGTCGCAGAATTAATGCAGAACGACGAAATCGCTGTTTGTAAACTTGGAAAATAACATTGCACATAACTTGAAAATAAAAGTGTAAACTAGATTAATAAACGGAACGTTTCATTTAACGACAAGCACCAAAGATCTTATAAACGATCTATTCAATGTGGTATTTGCCAGATATTCCAGTTATGATGTTGAGGACACAAAAAGATCTTGTATTCATTTGAACAATAACAAAACTCTTAACTTTGAAAGTCTACGCATCTTTGAAGTCAACGGAAATACATTGCCAGTAAAATACATTAAAATTTTTGGAGGAAAATAATCCAAAAATAAGCATCAATCTCTTTGGGTTCGACGAAGAACTAAAAAGTATTGTGGGAACTTGCTAGTTTACAAAGGAGGAGAAGAGCAAGCACATCAAGTTGCTATTGCTATTGTTGCAGGGAAGTGAAAAAATTCATTACATATGGATCAAGAACATTTCATGGTATAAAATTATATTAATATTTCATATATCTATATTTTTTTGTATACGTATTCATCCTATTCAATCAATCATTTTTTTCATTTGTATTTTTATTTACAGACATTTGCTTATAAAAGTTACAAATCACGTTCGTCAAATGTATCTATGCAATGTTTGTCTGCAGTTTTTCAATACCAGTGATAAATTACAACGTCATCGGCTGGATTGCAGCGATAATAGCTAGCATTTTTACTCATATTTTCTTTTTGTATTTTTATTTACAGACATTTGCTTATAAAAGTTACTAATCACGTTCGTCAAATGTATCTATGCAATGTTTGTCTGCAGTTTTTCAATACCAGTGATAAATTACAACGTCATCGGCTGGATTGCAGCGATAATAGCTAGCATTTTTACTCATATTTTCTTTTTTTTATTTTTATTTACAGACATTTGCTTATAAAAGTTACAAATCACGTTCGTCAAATGTATCTATGCAATGTTGTCTGCAGTTTTTCAATACCAGTGATAAATTACATCGTCATCGGCTGGATTGCAGCGATAATGGCTAGTATTTTTACTCATATTTTCTTTTTGTATTTTTATTTACAGACATTTGCTTATAAAAGTTACAAATCACGTTCGTCAAATGTATCTATGCAATGTTTGTCTGCAGTTTTTCAATACCAGTGATAAATTACGTCATCGGCTAGATTGCAGCGATAATGGCTAGCGTCGAACACGGTGATCCCGAAGATTACAAGTGGTGCAAATATACTTGCATCACTGTAAAGCAGCAACCGACGACTTGATGCTGTGCATATCCGAGAAGAATGCAGATGTGGCAATCATCCAGGAACCCTGGATCTACAACAACAAGATCCAAATGGTCTGGGGTCAAAACAGTACAACCTGTTTCACTCTACAAATTAAGGTAAGATAAAGAGCTGTATACTTGCGAAAAAAATCCATTAACATGTTTTTTCTCCCTAGATTCAGCAACGGAGACGTAGTGGCAACCAGAATGGAAACCAGATCAGCAAAACTGATCCTCTGTTCCGCGTTCATGCTCTATGAAGAGGCGAACCCACCAGTGCAAACAGTCCGCGAGTTGGCAGAACACGTTAACACAAGCAGGACATTTCTGGTCATCGGTTATGACGCAAACGCCCATCACTCGCAATGAGGCAGCACGAACATCAACAAAAGGGGTGAGTATATTTTCGAATTTACCATTACCACAGACCTTATTCTATGTAATAGGGTCAATAGGCCAACTTTTCAGAATGGAGTCCGGGAAGAGATAATTGTTCTAACATTAGCAAACAAAATTTAGAGCCTAAATTGTATCCTACATATAGTGGCCACAAGCCGGCCGGACCCATGATGAAACTATTTAATTGTCTTTTTGGAACAGGTTAAAATGGCCCCGCGATAAGATAGGGGCACACTAGCAGCTCCTGAACATTTCGCTTAGTGTATCACTTAATATGTTTCTGCCATCAAAAAATTTGCTTCGCCGAGTTGAAAAACAGTTTAAAAAAAAACAGTCCAAAATCAGAAGCGGTGGTAAAAACACTTCACCCTAGACAAAAATATAAAATAATGAACGTGAGAAAATCAATCAAATTTGGCGCAAAAGTTGTAACAATTTTTTAGCATTTATGTTATGTTAAATGTAAAGGGATTTCTCTTTAACGATTAAAAACAATATAATTGTTAAAAAGACATATATGCATATATGTATGTGTGTATGTGCCTGTGTATTGTTCTGGTTTGTAAAATTTTTAAATAAAATAATGATAAGGTATTCGAATGATTAAGTATTCGAACTTTTAAAAAACTCGAAAGTAAGAATATTTTTTTAATATATCGTGTTAATGTTGGATAATGAGGAAGAGTACGAGAATTCCTACTTTCCTTATCATGTAGACTTGGGGTTAATTAGTAAAAGCAGCTTCTCTGCTAGATTAAACCCAGGAATACACTTCTTCTGTAATTTAATTGAAGTAATATTGGGGAGTGAACGTTTAATGAGATCGAGATGTGTCCCTGAATCGGATGTCATAAATATCCTCAATAATGCCAAATGGGTTGGCTATATATTTATAAAGAAAACTTCCAGAAGTCTCCAGTACGTTTTAAATACAGATGCGGGCAAGAAATTGATTAAAGAGTATACTGAGGCACAGAAAAAAGCAGAAGAGCTGGCAATGAGACCTCAAAAGGAAGCAGTGACCCAAACATCAGATGTTAAGTATATGGATTCACGACAAAGGGATCCTGACAAAGTGTTGATGCAGTTGGAAGAACTGCTGCTGTTTCTCCTAAACGAATACTGAAGTGCTTGAAGTGGAGGAGAGAAAATTGAAGATACTTAGGAAAGTAATATTTTGTTTTTATATTACCTTTTGAAGTAATATTTAGTGTGAATGTATAATAATAATTATTGCGATGTATTTCCATATGTGAACAATTTACATTTAAATGTAAGTATAAAGAGAAAAAAGAAAGCGAAGCATCGAAATAAAAACTTGAAACATTGAAACAACCAAACGGAAGTGTTATTTCTTGTAAAAAAAACCCCGCAACCCCACTGAGCATACCATAGCATAGAGGTAACAACCAGAGGTTTGTTAGAACTCTTCAGCTCCCAATGAAAAACAGGTATAGGGTGTTCAATAGGTTGAAATACAATGGTTCTGATTGTTAACAATATCTTACCCCAACGTAGCATTATGCGTGATAGGTTTAACCAGGACTTGTTAGAACATTTATTCTCAGTCCTGAGATCGCAACTAGGAAACAACACAGATCCATAAGTGAGAGAAGTGGAATTCCTCCCTGCACGGATACTGTCTGACCCAAAATTTTCATAGTCGCAATAAAAATTGCGAAGATGACAACGATTTAATGCTGGAATGGAGCTTCAACCCATCCGATGAAGTAGCAACCATTAGTAAAAATTGTCCGTCCGATATAATTGATATAAGAAAAGTGGAAGCAATTGAAGAATCCACCAACAGTGACTCTAGAAAAATATGTTTGAATAAGAAAATGCATATTGATAAATGTGTATTTGTGATTCTAGCCATGTGCGGCTTTGCGACGCTGTACATTGCGCTAGAATACATATTCAACGCGGTGTGGTGGCATGAGCTTTAAATCCATTGAAAAAAATCCATGAAAAAAATCCATTAACATGTTTTTCTCTCCTTAGATTCAGCAACGGAGACGTAGTGGCAACCAGATCAGCAAAACTGATCCTCTGTTCCGCGTCTATGAATAGGCGAACCCACCAGTGCAAACAGTCCGTTAACACAAGCAGGACATTCCTGGTCATCGGTTGTGACGCAAACGCCCATCACTCGCAATGAGGCAGCACGAACATCAACAAAAGGGCTGAGTCTATTTTCAAATTTATCATTACCACAGACCTTGTTCATTGTAATAGGAGCAATAGGCCAACTTTTCAGAATAGAGTCAGGGAAGAGATAACTGATCCAACTTTAGCTAGCAAAATTTAGTGCCTAAATTGTATCCTACTTATAGAGGCCACAAGCCGGTCGGTTAGACCCACGAAGAAACTATTTAATTGTCGTTTTGGAATAGGTTAAAACGGCCCCGCGATAAGCTAGGGGCACACTAACCGTTCCTGAACATTTCGCTTAGTGTAGCACTTAATATTTTTCTGCCATCAAAAAATGAGCTTCGCCGCGTTGAAAAACAGTTAAAAAAATAAACACAGTCCAAGATCCTGAAGCGGGGGTAAAAACACTTATCCCTAGACAAAAATATAAAATATTGAACGTGAGATCAATCAATCAATAAAATTTGGCGTAAAAGTGTTAAAGGAGTTGGAAGAACTGCTGCTGTTTCTCCTTAACGGATGCTGAAGTGCTTAAAGTGGGGGAGAGAAAACTTCAAATTTGGAGGAGAGCTGGATTTCAGCTGGAGATCGAGAAGATCAATGAAATCATTGAAAGCACCGAGGAGGAGATCGCGGCTAGTGTGAAAAAATATTACTTAGGAAAGTAATATTTTGTTTTTATATTACTTTTTGAAGTAATATTTAGTGTAAATGTATTATAATAATAATTGCGATGTATTTCAATATGTTAACAATTTGCATTTAAATTTAAGTATAAAGAGAAAAAAGGAAGCGAAGTATTTTGCTCGCTTCGAAATAAAATCTTTAAACATTAAAACAAAACGGAAGTGTTATTTCTTGTAAAATAACCCCCGCAACCCCACTGAGCATACCATAGCATAGAGGTAACAACCAGAGGTTTGTTAGAACTCTGCAGCTCCCAATGAAAAACAGGTATAGTGTGTTCAATAGGTTAAAATACAATTGTTCTGCTTGTTAACGATCTCTTTCAAGGCCCCAACGTAACATTATGCTTGGTAGGTTAAACCAAGACTTGTTAGAACATTTATTCTCAGTCCTGAGATCGCAACTAGGAAACAACACAGATCCATAAATGAGAGAAGTGGAATTCCTCCCTGCACGGATACTGTCTATGAAGTTACTGACCCAAAATTTTCATAGTCGCAATAAAAATTGCGAAGATGACAACGATTTAATGCTGGAATGGAACTTCAACCCATCCGATGAAGTAGCAACCACTATTAAAAATTGTGGAAGCAATTAAAGAATCCACCAACAGTGACTCTGGAAATATATGTTAGAATAAGAAAATGCATATTGATAAATGTGTATTTGTAATCTAGCTATTTACGGCTTTGCGACGCTACAATATATATTCAAAGTGTTGTGGTGGCAGAACGGTGAAGTCGCGGTTTGTAAACTTGGGAAATAACATTGGATATAACTTGTAAATAAAAGTGTAAGCTAGATTAATAATTGGAACGTTTCATTTAACTACAAGCATCAAAATTGTTATAAACGATCTTTTCAATGTGATATTTGCAAAAAACATTTTCCCGTAATGACATTTTAATGAAACATAAACGGAAAATACATAAAGCGTCTACATCCAATATTAAGCAAGCGTAGAAAATTAAATTCCAAAACTCTGTTGCAACATGTGTAGGAAGGAGTTATTAACTAAACATTGGTCTTATAAAATGTGGCGGAACCTTCAGTTCCGTTCCACCTCTGTATTTTGCTCTTCAAACAATTGGCGACACTTCGTCGTAACACTTAACTTAGTTATCCACGCTTTGTTCCTACACAGAAAATAATAAATGCAGTAAAATCAAATAAAAATTGCATTTGGCGCACTTGTCAGCGAGTTGCATTTGGCTTAAATGCAATTGTACTTGTTATAACAAAAATTTAGTTCATTGAAATGCAATTGTATTTGTTATAGCAAAAATGTAGTTTATTCAAATGCAATTGTATTTGACTTCCCAATTTTCACCAAATGCATTGCATTTAAACCAAATGCGAAATTGCTGTTGAATAAAAATATCCCAGTAACAGCAATTTCATTTGGACTAAATGCAAAAATTATTATAGTTAAATGCAATCGCAGTTGAAAAACATGCATCACTGAAATCTCATTTGACAGAAATTTCTACACATGCAGTATCATTTGAGTTCAGCTACTGCAGCATTTACATATACATAGTGCGAGTCAGTGCCTGTGGAACACGAAGGCAATTGAACGAAGCCTGTGTGTGGAAAGCAAGGTTGCCAGTAATGTGGAAAAAATCCCATTCGTGGTAATTTTTAATTGGTCTTGGGAATTTCCTTTTTGGGAGTTCCCATGGTATTTTTTAATCCAGCGCAGTATTTATTAATTGGCGTGGGAATTCAGCGTGATATTTTTTAATTGCATGGGAATTTGGGATTTTGGTTATTAATATTTTTTTTTAAATTTTAAATAATTTTACTTTATTTTTCTGGTATTTTTTAATACGTATGGGATTTTTTGTGGGTTTTTTAAATGCATATGGGATTTTTGGTGGTATTTTTAAAACGCGTGGTATTTTGTGTTTATTTTTAATGATCGTGGAATTTTTATGGTATTTTGTATGAGAATTTTTTTTTTGTTACCTTAACCCTTTGACGACCGCTCCTGAACCGCTGGGAAATTTAAAAATCTGACACCGGATTCGTATTCAGAGACCTCATGTTACTAAACAAAGGTGATGCGAAAAAAAAAAGAATTCCACCTGCAAAGGTGTGAAAAATCATGGGACATACAGGGTTGCCCATATTCGATGTTTTTTTTAAAAAAATCAAAGAAAAAAATAAAAATTTGGCAGTTGGCAATCTTAATCATTTTATTTGTTCCAAGTAGATTTGTTTGCATCAATTTTTGAATATGATATCTCTCAAATGGCCGACTCTGGCGTTGATGGCGTATTGTGCCCTTTTTGCAGCATTTTCCATCGTTTTCGCCAACATTTCGGCCGGAATAGCGGCTATTTCTTCACGAATGTTGTCCTTGAGCTCTTCTACGGTCCTTGGCTTGTTAACGTAAACCTTTGACTTCAAATATCCCCACAAGAAGAAGTCAGGCGGCGTCAAATAGGGCGAACGCGGTGGCCAGTCCAAATCACCACTTTTCGACATCAAACGGCCCGGAAACAAATTCTTCAGAAAATCGATTGTTATGCGACTTGTGTGCGGTGGAGCGCTGTCTTGTTGAAACCAGAACTGCCTCATACGCTTTCGACGAATAATTGGCATCACAAAATTGGTCATCATGTCGCGATAACGCTCCTGGTTGATGGTAACAGCATGGCCATTTTCATTTTGGAAGAAAAACGGCCCAATGACCGTTTTCGCACTAACGCCGCACCAAACTGTGACTTTTTCGCCATGAAGAGGCACTTCTTGAATCTCCTGAGGATTTTCAGTGGCGTAAATACGGCAATTTTGCTTATTTACGGTCCCATTCAATGTGCACTTCTCACATTTTTTAATCTTTTCAAAGCACGTTGAGTTTTCACAATTGACTTCTTCTGTTGAATGTAAATTTCAACTATTTCAGAGCGCTCGCGTGGCGTGTATTATTCCATGGTAAAAATCTGCTTGGACTGACGCTTCAAACGCGGTATGTCATTAAGCGATCTGACATCTCTGTCAAAAGTTATGGCGTTGCCAGATGGGTCCGTCGAATATGGGCAACCCTGTATATGTCCCATTGGTCGTCAACGGTAAAAATTTATGAACCATTTTTTTTTACGTTGGTAATGCAAAAATGCAAAAACACGGTCTAATTCAAATTTGAATGCTAAAAATGCATAGCTTACTGCATTTTTTTTGTTTCTTCGTTTTGGTTTTTTTTTTTACTGTTTGTGGGTTCTTTTATTCTCATTATTGTATATATTGTACGTGTCTCGTTCAGTCAGAAAAAGTAGTTGTTAAACGCGAGCGTTTTAAAAAGTGAAAAACAGTCCTTCATATCAAATTGTTTGGAATTTCATAAAATTTTGGTAAGTGACTTGCCTTTTTTGGTTCGTGCTTCAGAAATATTGTCGGTTCAATTTTGCAGTTACACAATGAGATCGCGCCGTTTCTACCTCACTGAGGAACAAATTATTCAATTGCTGAATGTCGATGATAGCGATGACGATGAACGTGCTTTAGAGTTGGATGAAGAAGATATTGCTTTTCTTGAGGAGGATGCTGCCACCCTACAGCCCGGAACAGAAATCGTAATCGATGATATCCTTGCTGAGAATGAACAACCGTCGACTAGCGCTGCTGCGCGTGAAAAGTCAGCAACACTACCGCAAGTTACATGCGAGAAGCTACCAACAACTGAACCAGTAACTTTCAAGTGGAAAAATGCGGAGGCTAACTACACTCTACCAAAGTTTACTGATCCAGATTTCGAATACGGAAAAGTCTTGTTGCCAATTGCTGCACCCGACAGTGGCGTGCCGAGTGTTTACGATGTGTTTAGTGCAGTTTCCAACCTAGATACAATGCTTAAATTGATCAAGCGACAGTCGGAAATATACGCTGAGCAAAAAGGCAAAGTTTTCTTGATTTCTTTGGCTGAATTGGAGGCATTTTTGGGCATTATTTTGGGCATTATTTTGTGCATGACAATTCACCGTCTCCCAGACACTAGGCTATACTGGTCGACATTGCCCATTTACTCAGTGCCACTTATTTCCAATGTAATGTGCCGAAAAAGATTCGAAGAAATTCGCTCTTTTTTACATTTTAGCAACAATTTTGAACAGCCATCTCGAGATAATCCATCGTACGATCGAGCGAACAAAATTCGGCCAATAATCATTCATTTCAACAAAGCATTCGCGAATGCAATGTGCGAGACCAAGTGCCAAGCCATCGATGAACATATGGTAAAATTCAAAGGACGTAACATAATGAAGCAGTACATGAAGGATAAACCAATTTCATGGGGATTTAAATTGTGGTGCCGATGTGACTCGGCGACTGGTTACCTTCACAAATTTGACATATATAAAGGCAAGAAATCGCAAAAAGAAATAGGCATTGGCGAGTCAATTGTTCTGGATATGGCGGAAGGTCTCGATGGCATGGGTATTGAATTGTATTTCGATAATTTTTTCAACAATCCGAAATTGCTTTACACGCTAAAAGAGAGAGACATGAGAGCCTGTGGCACTCTTCGCTCCAACCGTAAACAAATGCCTAAATTTGATGGAGACAAGGAATTCAAACGTGGCGAATTCCAGTGCATGGTAGATAATGGTGTGGCCGTGCTGAAGTGGATGGACAATCGTGCCGTATTTTTGGGATCTAATTTTCTACCCCCACTTGAATCAGTCAACGTAAAACGACGCCAAGCTGGATCCGCCGCAAAGATCGATGTCAAATGTCCAGTTGCAATTCAACACTACAATAAAGGAATGGGCGGAGTGGATCTCATGGATCAAAAAAAGGTTGGTCGATTTTTCTTTTTTTGGCCAAAAATTAAATTCTAATTTGTATTTTTATTTTATTTAAGTCTTACTACGAACACGATCGCAAACCAAAAACCAAATTCTACTTGCGTCTTTTCTATGATCTTTTTGATTTGAGTGTGCATAATGCATACATTGTTTACAACAAAATCTCGACATCGAATAATGATCCATTTTCTGTCAGTGTATTGGAATTCCGTGCGCAGCTGTTTACTCAATTGATCGATTCGTTCAGCAGTCGCAAGAGACCACCACCTACTTCTGTAACAGAGGGATCTAAACGAGTCAAACTTGCGCAAGTCCCCACACTGTCCGGCCATTATCTTTGCAAAAGTGAAACGGGACGTAAGAGATGTATTGTCTGCTCCAAACAAGGCAAGGAAAATCGAACAAATTCTATTTGTGCCATATGCAGATTGGTAACCAGTCCGGAGCTGTGATGAGCTAAAACTGGTAGTAGTATGCTTTTAGTATGCTACGAGGTCCGACCAAAGACTTGAAAGTTGGTACCACGGGCAGTCGGTAGCCCCTTGGCATGCGCCAGGTTGACTGATTGGGTCGGCCCTTCGGGGAGATTCGTGGTGGCTGTGTGTTTATCACCTATATCGCGGGTAGAGCTGCTCAGCTCGGTGTAGGTTTGCATTCTCAAACCGGGTGCCGTACCCCAGAGTACGGAAGAGGTTTTAGATAGGCCTCCACCCCTACCAAGGGTTGCGACATGTCATCACAACATTTAGCTAATTTGGTACCTTTGAACTCTCAAAGGGGCGTTGGCCGACGCAATATTTCGGTCCCACGCTATGGAGCACCGTAGAATTAAGCCTACACGGCAGGTGTCTACGTAAAACACATTGGATTTTCTGTGCCATATGCAAAAAACCATTTTGCTTCAATAATGAAAGAAATTGTTTTGAAATGTATCATAAAAAAAAATTACTTTTCATGTAATAATTCAAAATGTAAGCCAAATTGTTTTTTTTTTTTACTAATAAATGAACTCGTGAACAAAATTATAAAAGTTCTTAGATTTTTACCGTTGACGACCAATGGGACATATATGTCCCATCAGATTGGTTGATGGTGTGGGTGGTCGAAGTGCACCATCTTTTTTTTTGTGGTTGTTGGAAAGAATAAGGTTGTCCACAACTTCTGTCAAAATTTTGGACCTGTAGCTCCATAACCCTCCATTATATTGCAGCAAGAAAATAGATGGAAAAAAGTTAAGATTTTTCTACTTTGGGGTGGTCTGGTAGGCAAAGGGATGCACCTACACTAAAAAATTAAAAACTTTTTTAAAGCCACATTTATTCCCTGTTAAATAATACGTATTTGAGAAAAATAGGTCCAGTAGTTTTTTCAGGAGAAATAAAAAGGTAAATGGGACACCGGTGTCCCATTGGTCGTCAAAGGGTTAACCGTGAGAATTTAACTGTAACGGGTTATAACTAAAAATCTGCACTAATTTGCATTGCTTGCAGTTTCAACACGCTTTGTTTTGCCACGAAGACATTGCGTGATTAAATGATATATTGCATACTCTTTCTATCATATGACTCAAGCAGCGCACGTGTTACGTTAGTCTGTAAAATGCCTTCACAGCAGCAACATCTCCGCGAGCGTATTGTACATTTTTATCAGGAGCATTTAGAGGAGGGAAAAAAGTTCACATGCGAACATTTAATGCAGGAGGGCGTATCAAAAAGGACGATATATTCTATCCTGAGTACCTTAAACATAAAAAGACATCCTGGTTCCGGAAGAAAACCGACTATTTTTACTAAAAAAAACATTGAAAAGCTTAAAACTGCCTTTTGCAACAAAGATGGCATAAGTCAAAATGAAGCCGCTCGAAAATTCAAATGCTCGCAGCCATATATTTGTAAAAAATTAAAATCTCTCAATATTAAAGTCAGGAAGAAGCAGCGGTCTAAAGAGTACACAAGAGCAAATTAAATTAGTCAAATCTCAATGTCGGTGGATGGTCAAAAATTATAATGGAAAATCTTTCATTTTGGATGACGAGAGTTATTTTCCACTAAGTGCTCCACAAATGCCTGGAAACAATATATTTTACACCAATGACATATCTTCATGCTCTCCTGATGTGAAATATGCGTACAAGAAGAAGTTTAATCAAAAAGTTATGCTTTATATCGCTGTCTCTGACAAAGGAGTTTCGGAGCCTTACTTTAAGCCAAGTGGACTGGCAATAAATCAAGTAATCTACCAAAACGATTGTTTGGGCAAAATTTTAATTCCATTTGCTCATAAATATTATCAAAACGATGATTATGTATTTTGGCCAGACAAGGCCTCCTTGCATTATGCGAAGAAGACATTAGAGTTCATGGTAAGCAAAAATATCAATTTTGTGCCTAAAGACAGGAACCCCACTAACTTACCACAGTGCCGACCAATTGAAAATTTCTTCGGAGAACTGAAAAGTTTGGTCTACAAGAATGGCTGGAAAGCCAAAAATGTGAAGCAGTTGACACGTCGTATCCGGAAGTGCCTGAAGGAAATCGACACAAATGGCGTACAACGGGCTTGTTCACATATACGATCCAAATTACGACGGGTGGCCGACAAAGGCCCGTTTATTGAAGTTCATTAATTAGAAATTATTACTTATATCATAATTTAACTAGAAATAATTTTTTCAGTATATATTATGTTACATTTTGAATTTCTGATGTGAATAAACTCAGTGCAGATTTTTAGTTATAACCCGTTATTTAATTTATGTGACTATGGGAAAAAGGTAATTTTCTTGGGAATTGTTCCGAATTTTGACTGGCAACCTTGGTGGAAAGGTTGAGTTAGCAGAAAATTTTTTGTGTATTCAGGTTGTGTTGTGTTTTCGAGCCGTTTGGACGGGTTGCTCTTCGGTGGTAAAAAAGTAAGTTTTATATATGAAATGGTTAAAGTATTATACAAAACTTATGTCATTTAAAAGAATGCATAAATTTTTAATTCAAAAAAGTTTTCGAAGTAAACAACAACAAAAAGTGGGTGTTAAAAGAAAAAATAAAAGCAATCGTCGTAGCAATAAGCGCTGCAATTTGTACTATACAAATTAAGTCAGCGCTACGCTGCGTAGAGTTTTTTCTGTAACAAAATCAAACTACAACGGCTGTTGCTACGACGATTTCTTTTATTTTTGCATTTTGTTTACAAATGTGTAAACGTACTTTTGATCAGCCCTGTATCTTCTGTACAGCGGCTGAGTTTAATTGTTTTACTTTTATGTGGGAGTGCCTCTCACTACCTCTCTTATGTAAATAAGATTTAAAAATTAAGGTTTTGAAGTACGGCCTCAGCCAAATAAAAATGAGACGTCTTTTTATAAGTGCAAGTAAACCACCGTCTTTTGATTTTTTAAAGATTTAAATTTTCGGTTTCTTTTTTCTATTAAAACAGTAGTGTTTTTTAATAAAGTTAATTTCCGTCGGGAATATTTACATGGTCCTTATACGAGCCGTTTTTTTAAACTTCGCGTATTATAAGTGATTTATTTTTTTTCGCTCGGTCGCGAGTTCAAGTTAAAAAAAATATATAGACATTTTCAGCAAATAAAGCGAAGCCGCCAACAAGCCTCGAAGCCAGCAGCATCAACAACAACAACTGCAACGTCAACATCTTCAAATATAGAAGAAAATTTTATTTTTTGGCCAAAAAATATAAGGTAAGATCTTTTATTTCAATTATTAGATTTATTGTTGATAAAGCAAAATTGTTGCTACCGCGGTTCGGAAAAATACGCTATTCGCTCTTCAGTTCGGTTTTTTGGAATGTGTGCTTTCATAGTCCGGCGTCTGAACTCGGAAAAATTCTCGTCAGAATTTCGCGGTAAATTGTGAAAAAAAAGAAAAAAAATAAAGCTATACATATAAAGTGTTATTTAAATTTGCAGTGCGATTTTTTTGCGTCAGTTAAAAAGTGTACATAGTGAAACCGTTTTGGGTTTTTTGACCAACAACAATTTTCCGCGAAGAATAATTTTTCGTGTGTGTGTGCATTTTAAGCTGCAGTGATTTTTTTGTTATTCCACTTTGTGTCGCATTAGTACCGATCAAAGCTGAGACAGCAGCTACTGCTTAAAACTCACCAACATTGGACCAAACTTGACTGTTCTTCCAAGCTTAACTCTCGCGATCACGCAGCACTGAGAATATAAAGTAAGCAGCACAGTGGGTCAGCAGCTCCAAAACAACGATTAAAAAAAAAAATATTGTATATTTATTTTTTAGGAATACACAATTATACAATTAATGCTATTGTAGTGCACTATAATCTAAATATTGCTATAACACTAACTTAAACACATTTATTATATGCACTTGTTATTTATAAACATTTAACACATAAAGATCTTGTCTACAAACTAACATTTCTATAAACGTAGCCTAAGCACATTTATTTAGCAAACAAACAAAACAAACACATAACTATTGTTTACATTCTTACTCGCTTGCACTTCATGTTTACATAACTACACTACATAACTACACTAAAAATGACTACATAAGCTAATGTTCTATTTAGTTACAATTATATTAAATAAGATATATATTTAATTTTGTATTTATTTTACGTTAAAAAAATACTGTTACTTGGCTTTATAAGCCGAAGAAAATCTTAAAATAAAATCATTAAAGTTTTGAGCTTTAAACTAATTGCTCCTTTTAATTTTATTTCTAAGCGCCTGAATGCACTTTCGAGTGTCGGCGCATAGAAATCTTTTTTTTTAAACTGGCCAGTAGCGCTCTTAAGCGCTGGCAATAACATTATACGCGTATTATTATAATAACCGCGTATAACTTTTAATTCGCGTAAAACGCGTAAGCCGCGTATAAATAAAAGTCGCGCGTCCAACATTACACTATTTTATAGTAATTCTTTGTGTAGTGAAATTTTATTTAACTTTAATAAAATAAGAATAATCCAAACAAAACAAAATTAACCGCAATAAAAATATTATTTTTGTTAAAGTGCAGTGGGTATTTTATTTCTCTTCCACAAACAACAATTTAGTTGGTGCGTTCAACTTTAGGTGGATTAAAGTGATTTTCTGCATTCCGCTTTGTGTTGCATGTAGTGACCGAATCGAAGGCAACAACTTCTTAAAAATCACCAACGCTATCTGTGTGTCTCAGCTTAACTCTAGCGATAGCGCAACACTGAGAGCGCCAGAATATTGCACAGTGGGTCAACAACGCACAATTAGCAATCGAAAAAATTGTGCATAGTGGGACAAAGGCGAATATTTTTAATAAATTTTTTGGTCTCATTTTCAAATTTAAATTGGTTTATATTTCGCGATATATATATATAAAAAAAACCCATTTTGGGTTGGATAAATAATTCTTTATTAATATTAAATAGTCAATACATATATATTTTCCTAATAGTAAATAGAATTAAATAGTACTATTTTATAGTAAATTATACTAAATTATTAAAAAAAAAGGAAGTTTTTAATACATTTAATACAATTCATCAATAATTTTGGTGACAAATAGCAGAAATATAAAACAATTTAATTTTTGTGAAAACACTAGGAGCAGAGCAAACAATGGCGCATTTTAAAAAATTTATTCAGGCGTCTGACGCCATTTATGAGTTTGAAGCAGACTTCAATGCTGTTCAAGCTCATGAAGTATTTTCTTTAGCCTTCCACAACGAAGAGCTTAAAGGGCTATGGAAAAAAGTCAAAGCTCAGTACGAGGTTTGCCTGGATCAGTTCGATGATAAGACTGAGCTAGAAGAAATTGAGGCAGTAAAACAGAAGTATCGCAGCTGCTATCAAGTCTACATCAGGGTGGCAGCAAAAATTTCTGAGCTGCGCCAAACAAAGCCATCTGAGCAAATCGCTGCGTCAGATATAGGAATAGCGATGGGTCACCGAGGTTTTCAGTGGTGATTACCTCTCATGGCCATCATTCAGGGACATGTTTACGGCCATTTATATCACAAACATGCGCCTCACCGCGGTGGAAAAACTTTTCCACCTCAATAAAAAAACCAGTGGCGAGGCAAGGGAGATTGTGAGAAAATCTCCATTGACGAATGAGGCAAAAGAGTCAGGCACCGAATTGCAAAAGCTTCAGCGGGACATAAATGGTTGCATTTATGCATTACACTTGCACAAAATTGCAATTGATACTTGGGATGCTATTTTTGTGTATTTGTGTTCTACGCGATTGCCTGAGATCACGCTCTCATTATGGGAACAGTCCATAACAAACAAAAATGAAGTTCCCAGGTGGGCAGATCTCGAAGCCTTCCTTACAAATCGGTTTCAAACACTGGAAACCGTATCCGATATTCGCAGCGGTAGCGGTGCGATATCACGGCAAATATCTTTGCCATCAACCTCCAATAACTCCACTTCACGATCGCATCAGAGCAGCTTACCTGGTAAAAGGGTAAACAATTACCAATTAAAAATTTCCCAGGCAAAGTGTAAGCTCTGTACCTCAGAACAGCATGGTCTACGTTGGTGTCCAACTTTTCTGAGGATAGATGCCAAGGAAAGACTAACAGTTGTTCGTAAACACAACTTTTGCATCAACTGTTTGTCCAGTGCGCATTAATGTTGTGACTCACAACGAGGTATTCCCCAAAATATTGTCTTTTTACTAGTGGCCAAGTGCTGGCAATGAAAGTTGATCCACCGCAACAACTAAGCGAGCGATCAATATTCATTACATTGCGGCACTTTTATATGAATTCAATGCCAAAGTCAGTAAAGTAAACAAACCAAAAGTAAGACAATAAAATGGACACTGATCTACCGCAAAAACTGGGCGGTCAGTTTTCATTTCATTTAAAGACAATAAAATAAAGCCAACAATTTACTTCTGTGCGGTCAGCGTAAACTGCTGACCAGGCAAAAACCAGAGGTAAATTAATTTTAATATTTTATTGTTGTATTTAACACACACACAGTTTGGCAAAACAAGTATAATTTAAATAAGAATTTAAATTTGGAATATGACCCAATTACACATGTTATACATGTTTGTATGTTTGCTTAGCCAAAGTTGGCAATATTAAATAAGTATGTATGAATATGTTTTAAAATAAGAATTAATTGTAAGCAAATAATACAAAACTAGATTAAGAACCTAATAATGAAGTTAAATTATTGTGCAAGAGGCGGAAGATAAATTACGCATCCGCTGATTAATCAATAAGTAGAATTAAGTTTGTAAAAATGAAGAAGAAGAAGCGCGGCCAGATATGTTATATCTGGTCCCCGCTAAAATAAAAGATTGTTGTAAATGAAACTTAAACGGTGGCAGTTATTATTCACGGAAGAAGACCAGACCAATTTCCTCGGAGGATTCAAAAGAAACCAGTAAGTATAAACTAAAACCTCCACGCCTGAATGCACCTAAGGGTGACGGCGACAGAGGTCTTTTTTTTTGAGTAGTTGCAAGTGGCGCTCTTAAGCGCCGGCAAACAACCCGTAGGTAGGACGTCGCTCGGCGACTGTTAGGACCAACGCATATCCTCTTAGAGGGGATACAACAAAATGGCGCAGCCTGTAGGATCCTTCTGTCCACGGGGACAGCAAGGATGTTAGGATCCTTATTGTTACAGGAACAATAAGGACAACTTTGCTTGTTTTCTTTTTAAAAAAAAAAATTTTTAGAGGAGTACAATTTTTATTAGATCCTTCTGTTATAGGAACAGTAAGGACATTGGATTTTTTTTTTTAAGGGATTCAAAGTGAAAGACGTTGTTACAGAAATCCCTCGCAAGGATTTAATTCTAGTACAACACATTCTACTTGTAGATCTCAAAATAGTGCCACTTTATTTTAATTCTGTAAGTTTTGTTTTGGATTGAAATATAAAAAAAAAAAAATGAAAAGATTTGATTGAAATGAAAAAAAAAAAACTTTTTAATGGAAAATAAATAAATTTGATAGCGTCAAATGAACGCAGTAAAATATAATAAGTAATATGATATAGGAAGTAGAGGGAAATATAATGAAAAAGACATATAATTTTTACATAAAGGAAAATATTATTTTAAAGATTAGAAGAAAATTGAAAATCACGAAGTTGAAAATTGAAGAAATTGTTATATATATATTGAAAAAGAAAAAAAATTAAAAAAGAAAAGAAAAAAAATAATAATTAACTTAAAGTAAATGAAAAATCTCAATACGAAAAAATATTAAGTAAAGCTATAAATTAAACATATTGAAATTGAGAAATTGAATGTAAGTAAAAATTAAAGTTTTTAATTAAAAAGCATACGAAAAGAAGATATATTAAAATTTTTAATAAATACTATGTAATTACTTATAATTAAATGTTTCTTGAAAGTCATATAAAAGAACAATATAAAATAGCATGCGAGTTCGCATAAAAATACTGAGTAAATAATATAGAAATATTGAAGTATGTAAATTTTAAATAGATTCATGAAAAGCATGTATGATTAAAAATTGTGTAAATTAAAATAAAAGTAGAATTCAATTTAAAAATAATAAACAAAGTTGGAAAAAGAATAAATTATGTTTGAAATAGATTAGGGAACATCATATATTGTTGAGATTGGGGGTGCAACCAAAGATGACGTCGATGGACCCGAAAGCAGTGAGCAGAAACAAAATTTAAAATGAATACAGCAAGTCAGGACATAAACTTCAACCACGAGAAGTGTGTGCTGGAAAGCCAACAACAAAAAACCTTATAAATATGAGAGCAGGAAAAATTAAAAAGTAAAACAACAAAAGGTGAAAACACCTACGTAAAATGCTAACAAAGCTGCGAATACTCAAACGGTGGCAGTTATTATTCACGGAGGAACCCAGACCAATTTCCTCGGAGGATTCAAAAGAAACCAGTAAGTATAAACTAAAACCTCCACGCCTGAATGCACCTAAGGGTGACGGCGACAGAGGTCTTTTTTTTTGAGTAGTTGCAAGTGGCGCTCTTAAGCGCCGGCAAACAACCCGTAGGTAGGACGTCGCTCGGCGACTGTTAGGACCAACGCATATCCTCTCAGAGGGGATTGTTGTGACTAATTAGTCACAAACGTTAATAATTAACTTAAAACAGTTATGATTGCAATGAACACTGATCTGCCTCAATTGAAAGTGAGTAATCAGCATTCATTGCAATTCAAAAGTCAAGCTCATGGTTAATAAGCGACTAAATAGTTGAGGAAAGAATATGCGTATAAAGAAAGCCAGCTTGCTATTTTAGCTGCGCTTCTGTTAACATGACTTGACTACTGTTTTACAAAAATGCAGCTGTTGCATTTTTGGACTTTGGCTTATTAAGCGTGAGGTAAATATTTAAATTGATATTTTATTGTTGTAACCAACATGGTTATGAAATCTGAGCCAAAGTTCCCATGGCTGGGCGGTCGAGTATAAGTGTTTGTATGTTTGTTTTAGAAGAGTAGCGGCAGCACTAAATATGTATGTGCATGCAAATAGCATGAATAATTGTTTTGTTTTTAAGAATAAGAATACTATTTTGTATATATAAAATAATAACAATGAGATTGTCTAGGTTAAGAATTTTACTTTAAGGTTGTTTATATTTTAAGGTTAAGTTATTGAGCCAAATAAAATCTCGGCCAAGAATGGAAAATTGTAACTAAGTTAAGAAAATGAAGAAGAAGAAAGCGAGATCAGATTTGATATAAATATCAGATCTCCGCTAGCAATAAAGATTCGGCTGAAGACCATTGACAAGCAATTAAAAAAGGTGTGTTGTTTTTTAAATGGAAGACCAATAAACCGCAGGTTTCATTTGGTAAGTATATTTTTCAGGAACAGCAGTTTATGGCAGTGTGTGCTTTCCCTTAGGGGATAAACCACAACTTGGCAAAACTTATGGCTTTCGAGCTTGCCCATAGGGAACTTCAGGAATGTTAATCTACGCGTATCTTCGCAAGAAGATACAACAGGATACAACAAAATGGCGCAGCCTGTAGGATCCTTCTGTCCACGGGGACAGCAAGGATGTTAGGATCCTTATTGTTACAGGAACAATAAGGACAACTTTGCTTGTTTTCTTTTTAAAAAAAAAAAATTTTTAGAGGAGTACAATTTTTATTAGATCCTTCTGTTAAAGGAACAGTAAGGACATTGGATTTTTTTTTTTAAGGTATTCAAAGTGAAAGACGTTGTTACAGATATCCCTCGCAAGGATTTAATTCTAGTACAACACATTCTACTTGTAGATCTCAAAATAGTGCCACTTTATTTTAATTCTGTAAGTTTTGTTTTGGATTGAAATATAAAAAAAAAAAAATGAAAAGATTTGATTGAAATGAAAAAAAAAAAACTTTTTAATGGAAAATAAATAAATTTGATAGCGTCAAATGAACGCAGTAAAATATAATAAGTAATATGATATAGGAAGTAGAGGGAAATATAATGAAAAAGACATATAATTTTTACATAAAGGAAAATATTATTTTAAAGATTAGAAGAAAATTGAAAATCACGAAGTTGAAAATTGAAGAAATTGTTATATATATATTGAAAAAGAAAAAAAAATTAAAAAAGAAAAGAAAAAAAATAATAATTAACTTAAAGTAAATGAAAAATCTCAATACGAAAAAATATTAAGTAAAGCTATAAATTAAACATATTGAAATTGAGAAATTGAATGTAAGTAAAAATTAAAGTTTTTAATTAAAAAGCATACGAAAAGAAGATATATTAAAATTTTTAATAAATACTATGTAATTACTTATAATTAAATGTTTCTTGAAAGTCATATAAAAGAACAATATAAAATAGCATGCGAGTTCGCATAAAAATACTGAGTAAATAATATAGAAATATTGAAGTATGTAAATTTTAAATAGATTCATGAAAAGCATGTATGATTAAAAATTGTGTAAATTAAAAGAAAAGTAGAATTCAATTTAAAAATAATAAACAAAGTTGGAAAAAGAATAAATTATGTTTGAAATAGATTAGGGAACATCATATATTGTTGAGATTGGGGGTGCAACCAAAGATGACGTCGATGGACCCGAAAGCAGTGAGCAGAAACAAAATTTAAAATGAATACAGCAAGTCAGGACATAAACTTCAACCACGAGAAGTGTGTGCTGGAAAGCCAACAACAAAAAACCTTATAAATATGAGAGCAGGAAAAATTAAAAAGTAAAACAACAAAAGGTGAAAACACCTACGTAAAATGCTAACAAAGCTGCGAATACTCAAACGGTGGCAGTTATTATTCACGGAGGAACCCAGACCAATTTCCTCGGAGGATTCAAAAGAAACCAGTAAGTATAAACTAAAACCTCCACGCCTGAATGCACCTAAGGGTGACGGCGACAGAGGTCTTTTTTTTTGAGTAGTTGTCAGTGGCGCTCTTGAGCGCCGGCAAACAACCCGTAGGTAGGACGTCGCTCGGCGACTGTTAGGACCAACGCGTATCCTCTCAGAGGGGATACAACAGCATCAGGTCAAAGATTGCAAGAGTCAGTACACATGCGTGATGTGCAAACAACGTCACAACACACTCTTGCATCGGGATTCGAATTTAGCTTCAGCTCCTGCTTCGAGTGTTGACTCAAGCAGGGCGAATGTGCCTTCAAATATTTCGGGCTCAAATACCCAATCACATTCACCACAAATACAGTCCACTTCCAATGATATACAAACAGCCTTTTCCTCAAGTACAAAAAACGTTTTACTTGGAACTGACAGTGTGTCACCTAGGAGCAGCGTACACGACCAGAACTCTAATTGACTCCGGCTCAGAAGGTACGTTTGTCTCAGAAAGATTGCAGAAACTTTTAAAGCTGCCCACTAGAGCTGTGAATGCACAGGTTTCAGGGCTAAACAAAGCAGTGTCATCGCAAGTCTCAAGGGCTTGTGACATCATTCTTAGTTCACCTAAGAATAGGCAATTCCAAATAGAAGCTACGGCTTTTGTGCTGTCACGCTTAACTGGGAATCTGCCCTCGTGCTGCATCGACCCTTCTTTGTGCAAGAATTTACCGGATTTGCAATTGGCTGATCCGCATTTCTTTAGAAGCGATCAAATAGATGTACTCATCGGTGGTGATGTTTACCCTGCCATTATTCTTGATGGAATTCAACGAAATGTTCTTGGGTTACTCTTAGCCCAGGAAACGATATTTGGTTGGATATTTACAGGCCCTATTCCACATAGCGGCAAAGCGTGTGGCATATCCAGTTTTACGACGTGCCTCTCGTTTATTAACGAAATTGCGATCGATCAGCAGATCGCTCGTTTTTGGGAGTTGGAGGAACTTCCACAGAAGCAATTTATAACTGAGTCTGATCAGTTTTGCGAGGAAAATTACAAAAAACTACCAAAAGTGATGCTCAAGGAAGGTATATAGTTACCTTGCCTTTCAAGAATACCTTCCCAGATAAAACTATAATAGGATTCTCTCGAAGCATCGCCCTTAAACAATTCATTAGGGGTGAGCTTCGATTGACAAAAAATCCTGATCTTAAGTCACAATATGATGAAGTGCTTCAAGAGTACTTAGAGCTGCTCACTACTATTTACCGCACCACGCGGTATTAAAACCAGAAAGTACTACAACGAAGCTTCGAGTCGTATTTAATGCATCGAGTGAATCCTCAAATGGTGCCAGTTTGAACGACGTCTTGTACGCAGGACCAGTTCTTCAAGCAGATTTAACGCTTTTGATCCTAAAATGGCGATTCTTTAAATATGTATTCAATGGTGACATCCAACAAATGTACCGCCAGATACTTGTTGACCCAAAGCACTCTTCTTACCAATGAATTCTGCATAGAAATTCGCCTCATGAAGAAATTCGAGATTTCGAACTAAAAACTGTGACATTTGGGGTAAATTGTGCACCATACTTAGCCATAAGAACCATGCTTCGATTGGCAGATGATGTGCAGAACCAATTTCCTCTTGCTGCGCAAATCTTGCGACATTGTCTATATGTCGATGATGCTCTGGCTGGAGCCCTTGAGTTAGATACTGCAATTGAAGCTAGACGTCAGCTGATATCTGCATTGTCTACAGCTGGCTTCACCATGCGAAAGTGAACTGCGAACCATCCAGGCATTTTGGCAGGTACACCCACTGAGCATCTTATGAGAGAAACTTCCTCAAGTTAGAAGACGCCAGCTGCGCTAAAGCGTTGGGAGTGCGATGGAATGCCGTTACAGATTTGTTTTACTTTTCGGCACAGCGCTTAACGATTAAGTCTTCCTACACAAAACGTGAACGCGTCGATCTACATCCGCGTGAAGCAAAACGATTGCATCGTTACTCACTTGCTTTATGCAAAAACGAGGGTTGCACCAGTCAAGACAGTTTCTCTACCTCGTCTTGAGTTATGTGGTGCCGTTCTACTCGCTGATATGGTCGATACTCTCTTATCACATATCGAGATAAACAAACATAAATTGTTTTGCTGGACAGACTCGACAATAGTCCTCGCCTGGCTCTGCAAGCCACCGTGTTCTTGGACTACCTTTGTGGCCAATCGGGTCACGAAAATAGCTGAAAGGGTCAGTGTCAGTTTCATGTAGAGTCACATGAGAACCCAGCTGACCTAGCTACACGTGGTGTCACGCCACAAGACCTTGCGGGAAATGCTCTATGGTGGCATGGGCCATCTTGGCTTTCACTTGAGCGCTCCTCCTGGCAAACATCTTTGCCTGCTGAGGTAGATACTCCGCTCGAACGTAAATCCGTCAGAGTTAACTTCGCTCACTTCTCCGAATATGAAGATGCATTAGAGCGATTCTCCTCCTTATCACGTGCATTAAGAGTGCTAAGTTACGTTTTTCGATTCTTCCACCGCACTCATCCACTGTTTCGTGCGTCCTTTTGCAGAAAATCTACTTGTCTCGATAATGCAGAAATAAAAGCCGTTAAGACGCGTCTAATGTTGCTGTGTCAAAAGATCAGTTTTCCAGCTAAGTACCATCTCTTGGGCACCAAGCAACTAATCAGCTCGAAGAGCACATTATTCGCTTTGAATCCATTCTTGCATACCGATAACTTGTTGCGTGTTGGCGGACGGCTTGCCTCCTCACCGAACCTATCGTTTGATGAAAGACATCCCATTATATTGCCATATAATTGCATTTTTTTCTCGCCTTTTAGTACGGTTCATCCACGAGATCTCACTTCATGGTGGAAATCAACTAATGCTTCGATTGATCCGGACACAGTATTGGATTTCCCGTGCTAGAAACTTGATTAAGACCACCATATATAGCTGCAAAACTTGTGTTATTTATAAAAAACAGTTAAGGACACTAATCATGGCGGCTCTTCCGCCAGAAAGAACAATAATATCTCGACCATTTGCATCGGCTGGCGTTGATTTCGCCGGCCCCTTCGACATAAAGAGCTACATTGGTAGATCTTGTCGAATAAGTAAGGGCTATGTGTGCCTATTTGTTTGTTTTTCAACTAAAGCAGTTCACTTGGAAGCCACAAGGGATTTATCAACCGCTACTTTTTTAGCAGCGCTCTCGCAATTCGTCGCCCGACGCGGCTGCCCAGCAAATATATATTCCGATAACGGAACCAATTTTGTTGGCGCCTCCAATATTTTGAAAAAGGATTTTAAAACATTTATGAAAGTTTCTCGTGAAGCAACTCTTGTTCAACACACATGCCAAGACCTTGCTTGGCACTTTATTCCAGCTGGTGCTCCCCATATGGGTGGCCTGTGGGAAGCTGGAGTCAAGAGTTTCAAAACACATTTCAAAAAGATTGCCGGATATATGAAATACACGTTTGAAGAATTTACAACTTTGCTGAATAGAGTCGAATCGTGCCTTAACTCGCGGTCACTTACCGCTATGTCTGAGGATCCTGGCGATCTTCAATCTCTTACTCCTCTTATCTTCAATCTCTTACTCAATCGATGGCAACGAGTCAGGGCTATGCATCAGCTTTTTTGTAACAGATGGAAAAATGAGTACCTTAAGGAAATGCATAAACGAGTTAAGTGGAAGACTCCTCAGACAGACTTCTTTGTGAACGACCTTGTTGTTGTCAGAGAGGATAATCTGCCGGCAAATGAGTGCGATTAGGCAGGGTCATACGTATTTATCAGGGGAGTGATAAACGAATTCGGGTTGCTGACATTCGAACCGAGAGAGGTTGCATAACGCGGCCCATAGTTAAGCTCGTCGCGCTTCCAACCGCGTAGCACCAATGATGTTTTCTTTAAATTATCTTTTTTTTTTTGTGTTTTTTGTTTTTTTTCTTTTTCTTTTCAGAATGTCTTCTGAAGAGATCGCTGCCGCACTTTTCGAAGATCTGTTGCTTCAAACCGACACGGAGATGGTAGCCAGCGAAGTTAAGACTGTGCGTGAGCGCACACCCGTTCCGAGTCCTAGCGCTTCCATCGATGTCGAGCCAGAAAAAGCCATCGCTATCGCTCCACCGGAGGTTGAACCGGAGTCCTGTGCAGCCAAGAGCACTCCGCAGAACGTAGTATGCGTTGTTGATCACGACCGCTCCAAGTTGCCACCGATGTGCCGTGTATGCTCGTTGGAGCATAACCTGTCGGCGTGTGCCAAGTTTCTGGCAATGAATCTGGAGTTGCGGTTGAGAGCAGTACTGATGTATTTCTACTGCTCAAACTGCCTCTCAGCATCACATATGAGGAAGGAATGCCTCAGCCCTCATCGGTGTCGTCATTGTGGAGACGACCATCACAGCCTGCTGCATTCGCGTTCACGAGTGCGAACCGGTAGATCACATTCTCGCAGACCTCGCGTCAAACGTTCTAGAGCCAAGCGACCACAGACGATTGACCAACCAGCGTCATTGTCTAGGGACTCTTTCCCGAAGTGGTCCTCCTCCTCTAGAAGACCGCAGTCGCATGCACCAACAGCGTCTGTGACTAGGGACCGTTTCCCGAAGCGGTCGTCGACTCAAGCACGATCGCAGCCGACAGCACCACTTGCGTCTTCGGCTAGGGACTTCTTCCCGAAGCGATCGTCACATGAACGGCCTCCAGTAGCACCCTTCCAACAGCTTGTTTCGCTGCTCCCCACTGTTATGGTGCATATGGTCTCCAGAAGGATGTCTGTGTCGGAAAGAGCCATATTAGATGCCTGTCTTCCGCAGACGCTTATCGCCCAAGAACTCGTCGCCAAGTGGAAGCTGCCTACCTATCGCGTTGATGGCTACGAAATGTGCACCTTGGTTCTGCATGGTACGGTGCCAATCAACGAGTTGAGACGACAGCTAGGGTCGAGCGGCGATTAAGGATCGTCACTCCATTAAGAGATCTGGACGAGCGGATTCAGCAGAGTTTTTATAACATAAACTTAGCTGATCCGCTCTTCTACCGCTCATCGCCCGTCTACTTGCGTCTGGGTATCGACGTTTACTCCCGGATCATACAGCCTGGGAGCCTGCCGACAACCGTAGGCATGCCGTTTGCCCAAAGCTCCATCTTCGGGTGGGTGTTGACCGGACAAGGAGTCTGGTAGTTGCAGTCATGCAAGCCGGGCGGCATGTTTACAAATGTGTAAACGTACTTTTGATCAGCCCTGTATCTTCTGTACAGCGGCTGAGTTTAATTGTTTTACTTTTATGTGGGAGTGCCTCTCACTCCCTCTCTTATGTAAATAAGATTTTAGAATTAAGGTTTTGAAGTTCGGCCTCAGCCAAATAAAAATGGGTCGTCTTTTTATAAGCGCAAGTAAAACACCGTCTTTTGATTTTTTAAAGATTTAAATTTTCGGTTTCTTTTTTTCTATTAAAACAGTAGTGTTTTTTAATGAAGTTAATTTCCGTCGGGAATATTTACACATTTAACACTTTTTCGTTACCAAAATGTACAAAGGCCCCAAACGACAATTTTTTCAAAATGGGTTTTTGTTCAAATTCTAATAGCCTATACTGAAATACACACACGCACAAAATTGTATGATCCTGAAGTGAAAAACAACGTTTTTATAGCCAAAACACAAAAGCCCTCCATGTAGTGAAATCCTTTTGTGCACAAAAGCCCTAACTAACGCAAATATCTTTGCATATGCTTTTCTAGTTGGCGACAATTTTGTGTTTTAAAGTTTTCACGAGATCATGTTTGGATATTCAATAAAATTGGTTCGGGCGAAGAAAAATCGATAAGAAATAGAGGTAATGCGAGATGAGAAACGCAGGGATATCGCACATATTCTTTCTGGTTTATGTGTGGTACTTTGTATCGACATGCTACTACATGCTAAACTACTCCCTCAACTGAACGCAACCTATTACAAATCGAAGCTACAACTGCAAAATTTTACAATATATAATGCAGCTACCCACAAATCAGATAACTATCAGACAAATGGAACTCTTGTGGCATTAAGTTTTGCTACGATAATTATTACGCACCTAAGAAATATCACAGAATCACCCGAAATTCATCATATTATTACTTATTCAGATGGCTGTAACTACAAAAACCGTAATGCTATTTTATCCAACGCTTTGCTGCTTTCTTTCTAATTTGAGTAAAATATCGATCGAACAAAAATATTTAATCAAAGGACATACACAAATGGCGTGTGACTCCACCCACTCTTTAATAGAACGAAAAATAAAAAACAGAGAAATACATCTACCATCTCAATTTCAACAGTTTATTCGTGAGGCACGTTAAACTCCTTTTCCTTTTTTTCCTGAATTATGATAGCATCTCGCAACGGTATTCGGCCATTCGGTATTCGATTCGGCCAGGTATGCGAAAAATATTAAATTTAAATAGTCGCAAAAACTTACAATATTAAATTCAGCTCTATTCCAGAATCCGTCGTAATGAATTTCCGAACGTAAAGCTACGCTACGAATACGACAAATTTGCTAATCCAAAATCCGAACGAAATTTCCCCTTTTCGAACTTACTTTCGGGAGTTCGAAAACAACTGGTTTCAACAGCAGAAAAATAAATAAAAAGAATTGAAAAACTGAAGTGTTTTTGATCAACATTGTATTTTTTAGCTGTGATTTTTAATGGATTTCATTGCATTTGCAATGTTCGCACAATAAAAGGAAGATTTCTCACATAGAGAATCTATGAAAATTCGTCGAAGAATATTGCGAGATTCCATCCACCCTTTGGAAATGGATTACGAAACGTAGGAAATGCACTAAATAAATTTCAACTAACATATTCACAGGTTTAAATAAAAATAATTTAACTTTATTTATTTATTTAAGTTTTATTTTATTTTAAGTTTTCTATAAAAATTTAATTGTTTTATTTTGTCTTAAGCAAATCCGTCGAGGCAAGGCTTTCGTGAAAAAATCCGAAAAACAACTGTCAAAAGTTGATACGTTCGGAATGTGTAGTTGCAATGCTACGAATGTAAGAATGTTCGAATTCGATTCGGATTGTAGAATACTTCACTACGAATCCGAAAGAAAATTTACGCTACGACGGATTCTGGAATAGGGCTGATTATTACAGGTAGGTATGTTGGAGATCCAATGTTACGCGCCTTGGCACACGACGAATCAGGAATAATATTTACAAAAAAAACTTATAACTTCCGAATATGAACCTCTTCCTCAAAAATCCAGAAAACGTTTCAAATCAGTAGAAACCGATCCTTTGCATGCGAAACAACTTCCTTTATCTCAGAAAAAGTATGACCATCTCCAAGAACTCAAAAAGTTATTGCCTTATGATTGTCAAAGCTTTTACAAAAATATACCATTTTTACCGTGTGTCAAGAAATGAAATTATATAATTATAATGTACAAAAATAATTTACCTAAAATTAACAGTCTCTTTAAAATAAAACTTTTACTATAGGGTTTTTCTTCGCTTTAAAAACTCTAATCGGCTCATAAGCTCATTTTGTATTCTTTTTTATTTTGAAGTGAATTACAATTGAAATAAGCCTTATTTCTCACACAATAGCAAAAAAACCTTAATGTTTTTTACGAAATTGATTGCACAAAAGCCCTAAGTGACATCATTTTGAGACAAATTAACAAAAAACAATTTTTCTCCAGGATCGCATTAAACTATCTATTTGTACCTAAACTACATACAAAAAAACTACAAAATGGTTTTTGTTAAGCATTTACAGTGTTTTTTGCTTCTACTGTAAAATTTTAAAAATGTCGTTAAGGGCCTCTGTGCATTTCGGTAACGTTTTGTTGTTGTTCACTTCGAAAACATGCTTTCGTATCAATTCATATATTGTTTATTATTGATTGTATTTTAAAGTATTCAGGGATGTTATAAAAACAGACAACTGTCAAAACCAATGTTTTGATTTTGGTTGCCAAGTGTTTCTGGCTACAACGTCGGCGGCATCAAAATCAAGGCATTGCACTGTTGGGTGCATCGGCATCAGCTTGCACGGTCAGCATAAGGCCGTTCATTTACCTACCCTAGCATGCAAAGTGTGCGTGATCGCGTCCCGCAAGGGGAAAGGAACAATATGTAAATTTAAATTTACATATTGACAAGGAATTTTTTTAATTATGTATAATAATACATACTTTATGGAAATTATTGGAATTATTGGAAATCAAGAACATCACTGGAAAGTGAGGTCTTTTCTTCATAAACCCCTGGGTCGACCAGAAACTGGCAGAGCTATTAAATACAAGCAAAGCATCAAACGCTTTATATTAAACAAAGAAAATCAGTCTTTTTAATTGCTCCCCGTCTTTGGTCTCTTTTCTCCTTGCGGAAAGCACGGAGACCCCGGACGTTAAATACAACATTTCGTGGCAGCGGAGGGATCGCTCCATCCCAGAAGAAAGAAAAAACAAACCCAAAGTAAAGTTGTTTTTTGTAATAAAGTTAATGTGAAATAAAAAGTTTTTAAAGCGTGCCGAGGCTAAAACAGCGGCAAGTGGAAACAGTTTTTGTGAAAGAAAAAAAAAACAGAAAAGTAACAAAAAAGAATAAAAGTGAAAAATATATAAAAGACCAGGTTAACCAGCTTTAAGACGTGAAGTCTCCTGGCCCAACTTTAAACGAAGACCAGGGTAACCAGCTATAAGGCTACTAAGAGCCTCCTGGCATCAACATTATCAAGAACATATTCAACAAGAAAAACAACATCAACATCGACGGAAAACATAAGAAAAAACAACAACAGACACGACTCCAAAATCAACGAAAAATCCTGGTAACATCAAGAAAATCAAAATATAGTAAGCTTAACTAAATTCCTATACAACCAAAAACTACATATTTATATATATATATATATATATATATTAACTTATTTTATAATAAAACAGAAAAGAGTAAAAAAGCATTTATTTCTAAGTATTATAAATATTTCTTGTGAAAACACTTTATTAAACACAATACTCATAACCTTTGTTTGGTTAAAATTCATGTGAAACATAACAATAATAATATATATATACAAAAAAAAATATTTTGTAATTGAAAGTTCTTGCGTAAAAAAAAATTATTTTCAAAATTCGTACTACATACCGCATACGAAAACCAAGAACGCATCCGGCAAATTGTATGATCGGTATTACAACCAAAGAAATAAACGGAAGCTTTTCGAATGTCCTACGTCTTCAAAACTATACAAGGTTACTGAGCAAGTAAAAGATGATGAATGTTTACAGGATGTTGCTGAATTCGAAGCCAAAAAGAAGTGGTTGGTTCACAACTTTCCTCAGAACATAACCAACATTTGGAAAGCTACTTCTGTTCTGCGGTTAAGAGAAAATAAAAAATCTCTAATTGACTTTCTGAACGACTGGCCGAGGTATAAGGATCCCAATGGCTACCAACTTATAGACGTTGATTTTGAGACCATATATCCAGGAAAGCAAAGTCTTATGTTCGCAAAAATAGAGTACCTTGAGAAGGTAATGATTGAAGAAATCTTTCCCAAGCATGTCAATGACAAGCTCAACATAGAGTACATACAAAAAATGAAAGCAGCTACGGACATAAGTAAGAAAAAAAAATCAAATACAGACGTCATTATGCATAACTGTAAATATTTATTTCAGATACTCAACACTACTATTTCTTTTGTATTCTGCATTCTATCATCACTCCACCTCAGATCACCAAAACATCGAAACCGTCAATAAGCTATGCTCAAAGTAACATGATTGTTCACTTATTGAACATAAATGATTTTACGCGAAAGAAAGACGTGCTTAACCCTAGAATACTAAACCTCGCCTGTGAGGCGCAACAAATTTATTTTTTTGTGATATTTTACGAACGCTTGTAAATATCAACACGTAGTTTCGTACCAACTCAGTCGTCAGCTGTATGAGCTTGTGAGCGGACGTTCATCTTTCCGTGTTTGTTTGTTTCTGATATATAGACACTTGTGTCGCCTGAGAGGCGAGGTTTAGTATTTAAGGTAATTTTTTTTGCGCGATCTCATTTAATTTATTGTGCTATATTTCGATTTACCTAAGATTTAGATCGCATTCTTTTTAATTTTTTGAGATGTGTGCTCCTGAATCCCAAATACGAGAATGGCTGGAGCAGCTGTCGAGTGGCAGCGAAAATGAGGACAATTTCGAAGTGGATTTTGATTCAGATAGCCAAGCTGACCCAAATTTCATTGCGGAATCTGAAGATGATATGGATAATATAGCCGTAGACAATCAACATTCTACTTTGATGCCTGTTCAGCCAGCTGCAACTGCTGATTCATCGCAAAGAGACAAACAGCCTTGTGAATCATTGGTAATAAAACCTTCTTCACATATTATAAGAGGTAAAAACAATTGTTTAGCTGTCATCAAATTACAGCCATCAACAAAGAACAACATTGGAATCAGCTCTTTTCTGGTCATCAACCTGAGGCAACAACAACAGCTTATTAATAACATCAGCATGTTGTTATTGTTGAATTGCAATCAACATTTTTGCACTATGTCGCAAACAGACCAACACACGCCTGAATGTTAACACGAGAGAATGTTTAGCTGTCATCAAATTACAGCCATCAACAAAGAACAACATTGGAAGCAGCTCTTTTCTGGTCATCAACCTGAGGCAACAACAATAGCTTATTAATAACAACAGCATGTTGTTATTGTTGAATTGCAATTAATATTTTTTGTCAATTAAGCTTCGTTTTACTTTATTCATTGAACTAATTTAATTTGTTAATTAAATCTTAATTTTACTTTATAAGAAATTAATTTTCAATAAAGTTTTACTGTTTTACTTAGACATTCGAAGAACCATTGTGTTTAATTTACATTCGGAATTGCTCTACAGTCAACATCAACATTCAAGGAATTGGTTCAAGTGCCAAATTCCTACATCTCAACAACAAATTTAAGGAAATGGTTTATGTGCCAAATTCCTACATTCAAATCAAACAACAATTTTATTTGGTCGTCTGTACCGCAAACCACACTCAGAAGCTCGAACAGAATACCAGCTAGGAACATTGTTCATATTATGCCAGGATCAAAACAAGCAGGTGGAAATATTATAACACCTATGAAGTGTTTTGAAAAATTTTTCACATCATGTATGATTGATGAAATACTTCTTCGCACTAATGAAGATATTGAGGTCAAGGCGAGTAAATACAAAAAACAAACTACTACTACCTCGTTGACTAACAAAGAAGAGCTTCGTGCTCTTCTTGGACTTCTAATATTGAGTGGTGCGTTCAAGAATAACCACTTGTCAACTAAAGAACTTTTTGATCCTTCGTTTTGTGGATCTCAAAACATAGCAGCAATGAGTAAGGAACGCTTCGAATTTCTCATAAATTGTCTTCATTTTGATGATCGTAGCACTCGAGAAAGCAGAAAAAAAAACAATAAATTTGCTCCGATCCGTAATATTTGGGATATTGTGTAGAGATATTTTTAAACCCTGCTCATATTTGACGATAGACGAGCAGCTACTTGCATTTAGAGGAAGATGTCCATTTCGAATGTATATCCCGAACAAACCAGCGAAGTATGGGATCAAGATTGTTTTGGTGTGCTATGTCAGAACCAAATATATGTTCGACGCTTCTCCATATTTGGGAAAAAACGCAGATATTCCTGCTGGAGATGCGTTAGGTTCATACTATTGTAAGCTCCTTACAAAAACCATAAATGGAGCAAATCGAAATTTAACATCAGATAATTGGTTTACATCTATCCCATTAGCTGAACAACTGCTTGCTGAGCCATATAAACTAACTTTAGTTGGGACTATCAGAAGTAACAAAAGAGAAATTCCAGAAGAATTCAAGCATAATTCATCACGTCGTGTTGGCACATCAATGTTTGGCTTTCATGATAAACTGACTCTTGTTAGCTACAAACCAAAGTCTCATAAAACTGTTCTCTTAGTTTCTACCATGCACGATGAACCTACCGTTGATTCTGTATCGAAAAAGCCAGCAATCATAGAGTCATACAATGAAACAAAAGGTGCTGTTGACACATATGATCAGATGTGTGGTCACGCTAGTTGCAGCCGCAAAACCAGGCGTTGGCCACTTTGCATGTTTTATGGCATGATAAATATGGCTGTATTGAACAGTTATATTTTATATGTCTCCAATTGTGAAGAAATTAAAATAAAGCCAATGTCAAGACGAGATTTTATGAAAGAGCTTAGTAAGGATTTATGCAACGATTGGTGCACTATGCGACTGAAAGAAAGACCTTCCATGCATAAACGAGTCCGTGAAGCAATTAATGACTCTTTCCTCCCCTCTGAAGCCCACCAAGATAATACAGAACCAAATATTAAAAAAGGGAAAAGATCTACCTGTACGTTTTGTCCATCAAGCAAGAGACGTATGAGTATATAAGTTAACGTAACAAAGATTTACTTTCAACCACAACAAGAACAAGCAATAAAAATGCTGACACCATGTCTACAAATGCACGTGCATCCGCTGCAGTTCGCCAATCCATGGGAACCAACGTGTCAGCAAGTTTTATTAGAACGAATACATCAACTACAGAATGACAATAGAAGCAACAAAAAAACACAAAGGCAGCAGCGCAGCTTAAGTTAATATAAGGATATTTTAAATTCTGTTAAGTTAGTTCTAGTTTTGAATTCATACAATAAAGACCGCAATAGCGGAAGAATTTTTTTTTGAAACAAATTAAACTTTGTTTAATTTAATTTATATTACTGCGCTAAATGCAATAAATCATACTGCTTAGAGCATAGATCCCCAAATTGCTATAAATGTGATATACCAAAAAAAGCCTGAATTCATTTTTATGTACAAAGAAAACTATACGGAATATATTAACTCTAGGGTATCCTTACGAGTCAAGTCCACTATAGAGCAATTCCACGTAAAACGGCCCTACACAGGAAAAAAAATTATTTACTTACTATTAATGAAAATCAGTCATTTGTTGTCTACAAGAGAATGACAGTTATGGACAAATGGAAAAAATTTTAAATTTTTGATTTTTCTCAATTTGGCAGCACTTTCAAATGAGCATATACTGAACGCACTGCTATCCTTCTTTGTATGTTTGGACTTAATTTGACGTTTTCTTATATTCCGTTTGTCTTGATTAATAAAAAGCAGTTATCTCTGAAAAGACTATACTCTTGTTTGCTTTTGGTTAAAGTTTCGACTTTGTATGTTTTATAATAAGAGTTTCGTGAGATAATTGAAAAATTAAAATTATCGGTCACACCCGTCACAGTAAAAATTAAAAAAGTTGAATAAAATTGATACTTTACATAATAAACACCTGATACTTTTCAACAATAACAAAGTAAGCGCATGTAATAATGTAGTGAAATTTTGTGGACCTCCATTTTAATATTCGAGTATTTCGTTATAGAAAATATTTGGTCACACCCGTCACACCAAAGCTAAAGTACGATTTTTTCAATGGACGGAAAAATTAGAAAGCAACAAGAAAGGAAGAAACTTAAAGAAAATAAAGAAAAATATGAACGGCATTTGGCTTTAGAGAGAAAAAGGGATAGAAAAAGAAAAGATGCTAAAGAAATGATGATGGATAAAGAGTCATTGAAAGAAAAAATGATCGAGAAAGAAAACGAAAGAGCAGACAACGGAAAAAGGATGAAAATCAAACTTTAAGGGTGTTGAATACATCTGAAATTGGTAGTTTTAAATCACAGCACTCATTAAAAAAAACAGTCACTAAAGTTAAACGTAACTAGGGATGCCAGACGTACTGTTTTTCGCAGTACACGTACTGTTTTTTTTCAAATGTACTGTTTTCTGCATAGCACCTAAAACAGTACCAAAAAGTACTGTTTTTTACTCTTTGTACTGTTTTTTGTACTGCTTTCTTTTTGTTATTAAAAAAAAAAAAAAAAAAAAAATATTTTTCAGTGTTTGATCACAAAAATTTGTTCAGTGTATAAAAAAAAATTATGATTTGAAACACCCTGTTACAAAAGACGTCAAATGTTTACAACATTGTTATGTTATTATCATAATCCAAACAAAAGAAACAGCACAATCAACTGAATAATAAATATATGTATATATTGCGAGAAGATTTAATTTAGCGGTTATTTTACACCACGGTAAGATATATTTCGAATTTTTGTTTATCCTAGTTTAAAAAATACATTTTCAGAAATGGAAAGCGAGGAGAATATTTCAGATGATATATTATTAAATAGCTCGAGCACAGATGTTGAAGAAGTAAGTTGTCGATCATCTTCTAAACAAAAAAAGAGAGCACGGCGTAAAAACAAATTCCAAGATAGCTTGAAAAGCAACTTTAATTGGATTACTAGAGCTAATGACGAGTTTATGGCAAAATGCATATCTTGCGGCGTTTGTTTTTCTATTGCTAATGGGGGTATTGCCGATGTCAAACGCCATTTGAAGACAGCAAAACACATACGAAATATGGGAAGCAGGTACCAAAAATCTGTAAGTTGCTTTTTAACCCATAACTCCAGTAAAGGTACAGAAGGAGCACAACAGGCTATCTCAGCAGCAGAGGCTGCATTCACGTATCATACCGTGTCACATAGTCACAGCTACAAATCTGCAGATTGCAGCAGCAAGCTATTTAAGGAGATGTTTGCCGATTCAAATGTGGCGTCCAATTTTAAATGTGGTAGGACAAAGATGTCAAAGATTACAACAAACATCCTGGCTAAGCATGCCATTAAAACAGTGTTAGATGACCTAGCCTTTGACCGCCCATTTTCTATATCGACCGACGCATCAAATAAAGGAAATATAAAAACGTTTCCTTTAGTTTTACGGTATTTTTGTAAACATTCGGGTGTTAATACAAAACTGTTGAATTTTTATAATTTAAATACCGAAATGTCAATTGATATTGCAGAGTCTATAAAGTTAAAATTAGAAAATAACAATTTAAACTTAGCCAACGTCACTAGTTTTTGTGCAGATGATGCTAATGTCAACTTCGGCTGCAAAAAAAAACGTCTTTGTTGAGCTTAAAAAATGTAACCCAGATATCATAGGTGTTGGATGTTTGTGTCACATCATAAACAATGCGTTTAAAAATGCATTAAAACTTATGAAGTTCGCTATAGAGAATATTGTAATTAAAGTTTTTAATGAGTTTAGCTCATCGACAAAAAGAACATCCAATCTCAAAGAGTTTTTTGAATTTTGTGACCGTTTTAAGGGAATTTTTTGAGTCTGAAAGTTCCGAAGCTTATTTAGGATTTATACATAATATTGGAGTTGCATTATCATCGTCTATAAAAAAATTGGAGGAGGATACCCTTGTTATCGTAGATATGTTCAAAATAGTTATACAGCTTCGCGACAAATTTGAACAACAAAAGAGCGAGAAGTTTACTTAGCTTAGTTACTTAGCTGAAACCGTCTGCAGAAATTGTGATGATCCACAGGAAATATCATTGTTTAAAAGACGAGCCGAAGCACTTCTTTCATACATAATAACATACATCGAAGAACATTTCGATTTAAAAAATAATAAATTCGAAAAACTCAGTGTCTTCAATTTGAATTCTCACATATCTTTCCACGATTTTACTGAAGTGATTAGATTGTTCAGTATCAAAAATATTGATATGAATCTACTTTTTGATGAGTTCCTTTCTTTAAAAACTTTTGCTGAAAACGTAAAAAAAGAAACAACCGTAGAAGAAAAATGGAAAGCGTTTTTAAACAGTGGAACGTTTCCCAATTTTGAAAAAATATGTAATTTTATTTTTTCCATTCCTCATTCCAATGCCGCTACGGAAAGAATATTCAGCTGCATGTTTTCATTTTGGAGAAAAGAGAGAAACAGACTCTTAATAGAAAACTTGGAAAGTGAACTTATTATAAAAACTAACTACGATTATACCTGTATCGAATTTTTAAAGTTTTTGAAAACTGAAGATGGAAAAAATGGTATTTTAAAAGATGTACCAAAAAATTATAAATATTTATAAGATAACTTTTAAAGTGTTTTTATTTAGGTAAACTATATATTCCTACCATCTCCCAGTGAAGACTAGTTATTGAGTCTAAATAATTGAGACAGACCGATTCCAAGCCGATATTAAAATTCTTATTTTTTTTTTTTTTGCATAACTGAATATAATTTTGCTATTTTTTATTTTTTTTTTTTGATTGAAAATTATTTGTCACGCTTGTAGCAATATTTGTGCTGTTAAAAACAATCTTTTTTTTTTCATTATCATGGATTGAATAATGGTAATTAGAATGTCTCAATTTTACATAATCAACGATGTTAACTGGTGTTTTTTATTTATTTATCCCTTTGAGAACCGTGATACACAATTGTGCTATCTGACTTTAAAAAATTCCTTAGAGCGCTATTTTGAATTTTGATCTTAATAACCTGAATATTCTACTTTATTATTCTTTTTACCATCCCTGTTAAATAAAAAGTCATCGATAAAAACTTATCGGAAGCAGGAATAAATCGTTTTTGTTTGCTATCTCCAACAAGTGCAAAAATGCCTCGTGGTAAGAAGTTAAAATAAAAAAAAAGAAACAGTAAATAAAACATAAAAAAGTGTTATTCTTCTAAAATGTGATATTAATTTTTCGCACATAACCTTTTTTTTTGTAAACATTATTTACTTTCTCTTATTATTCTTTCAAAAAACAGATAGCACAATTGTGCGTTTTGGCTACTACTTCAACTTTTCGTGTAAGCGCACAATTGTGATATGTGATAATTTTCAGGTAAGACATTCAATTTACAAAAGGATGACGACGTCGAAAGAGTTTTGGAAATGCTGCAGAACTCGGAGGATGATTTTTCCTCTGATGACGATCACCTTAACGTATCTTCAACCCATAGAAACATCGCTTTGAGAGCTGTCCAAAGTGATGAAAGTTCGTCCGAAGATGAAGCATTACCTGGTAAAAATATTCTTCATTTCAATACAGAACTGTGAGTATTTTAATGCATATTTATGTTTTCGAAGAACCTGTGCCACAAACTTGTGCTGGTCTGGACAGAGGCAATGAAGCAGTATGGAGGCAAAAAGAATTCCCAGTGCATCGTGTTCAAGATATGCAAGGCTGTCAGAATTTGGTGAATGTGGGAACACCTTACGAATATTTTTCAAAATATTTTGAAGAAAGTCATTATGAAAATGCAGTTTTTTTTACTAAAATGTACGCGCTCCAAAAATTTGGCGTGAAGTTGATTTGACAGTTACCGAAATGAAAAATTTTTATGGCTGCTCTATTATCATGGGTTGCCTCCGATATCCACAAATACACATGTACTGGGCCGAAGGTTATAGAAATGGAGTAATTTCTGAATCAATTTCAAGACATAATTTTATGAAATTAAGGAATATAATTCATTTTGCTGATACAAATGTTCCCAATCCAACGAATAAGTTATGGCGTATTCAGCCTGTAATTGAATTAGTAAGAAATCGCTGGAACCAGCTAGCCACTGATATTACATCATATTCCATTGACGAGCAGATGGTGCCTTTTACCGGTAGATGTCCAGCGCGCCAAGTAATAAGGTCAAAGCCACGTCCAGTTGGATTAAAAAATCTCGTTTGTGCAACATCTGATGGATTAATTGTTGATTTTGAAATGTTTCAAGGTGCGGGAACTTTTCCCGACAGTGGATTAGGGCATGGACCATCGATTGTTTTAAGACTTACAAAGTGCTTACCACCTGGCAGCCACTTATTTTTCGATAGATTTTTTACCACTATACCTCTCTTAGAAAAACTAGAAGAGCTTGGATTCAAAGCAACGGGCACAATAATGGCCAACCGATTGGGGAAAAGAGTTCATTTTCCATTAGATAAAACAATGAATCGAGGAGATATGTGCCAATTTGTAAAGGACGACAAAATTGCAGTAGTGAAGTGGTGTGATACAAAATGTGTAACAATTGCGTCGTCTGCTTGTGGACAGGATCCCATCAGCGAGGTTAACCGTTGGGTCAGAGCCTTAAAGCGCCGTATACCGGTCCCAATGCCAGCTGTAGTCAAATTGTACAATTCGGAAATGGGTGGCGTCGATATAAGTGACCAAATGATGGAGTATTACCGCATACAAATGAAAACTAGGAAATGGCCAGTTAAGGTCTTCTTCCATTTTCTTGATCTTGCGGTATATAATAGCTGGTTTGAGTACAGAAGAGATGCAAAATTAAATGGTGTTCCAAACAGTCAAATTAAAAAATTTCTGAACTTTAAATTAGAACTAGGAGAGGTGCTAGCAAAACAAAAAAAACCTCCACCTCAAATAGTTCCACCATTTCAGCTACCTGAAGGATTTCATGGATCAAAGTACCGCCCACACAATGCGCCCGACGACATTCGGTACGATCGTTTTGATCATTGGCCGCAGTTTGTTGATGGAAATGTGAAAAGATGCCGACATGAAAGCTGTGAAAGCCGAACTCGCGCAATATGCCAAAAATGTAAAATTAGCTTATGTATCGCTAAAGATAAGGACTACTTCAAACAATATCACACAAAATAAGTCTCGTGAGTCGCCAAATTTTTTTTATACCTTATACTTTTGACAATTATATGTATTTATGAACATGAATTGATCTCATTTTTGTTAATCTACATGAATAAATGTTTTATTTTTCCAAATTCAAATATACGGCTTTAAGCCTGTTCTAATGAAAACTCATGTAAAAATTTATTAAATAAATTTGAAATAATTTTCTTAAAAAACACCGACGCTAGTTTTGATACTAAAAAGAAGAAACCTCAAACAAAAAAGGACATAGCACAATTGTGTATCTTGGATAATGAGTAGTCATTTGACATGTAACAAGCCAAGTTACACAATTGTGATAGGTCCTTTTTTGAAAAATCCTGTATACAGAAAATTTTTAAAAATTATTTTTAGATCGTCCACAAAAAATTTTGCAAGTAGCTTTATTTTTGCGATAGTTATAGAGAAATAACAACTCGGTTCTCAAAGGGTTATTTATTTTAAAATTTACATTTTTAATTTAAATGTTTCTCAATTCTTTAATCAAAAAAATTACGAACAAATATTATATGTATATTTTTATAATACTTATTATTTTAGGTATTCCTTTTTTGTAATCATTTTCAATTACTTTTTTTTTATTTTAATGTTGAATGTTCAATTACTTTATTGAATGTGCAAATACTATTTTTAACTCGATTAATAATTAACTGGCTAGTTAAATTTTTTTTTATTAATTCGTGATTTATTACAATTCTTTATTCAAGGAGAAAATTTAATATACCTATGTAATTTTTTAAATAATACACCATTTTTTTATTCATGAATTTACGAATATTTTTTAACTAAATAAAATTTAAAGTTTTATTAATACTTGCTAAAGTATTTCGTAGTTTAAGTTATGATCTCATGTTTTTGTTTCGTTTATGTTATTTTTATGTAATTTCTTATGTTTAAATATGTTTACTGGAATAAAATGTTATGTTTTTATTAAAAGAAAATGTACTGTTTTTTTTTAATTGTAATGTTTTTTTTTTGTTGATGTACTGTTTTAGCAAATTTTAATTCTGGCAACCCTAGTCACAACTGAGATTTTACTGAATGGTTTCTTAAATATTTTGTACCGGAAGTTCGGCGGTATATAAGCGATAAAGGCTTTGAATTTAAAGTTCTCTTGATTATAGTCAATGCACCAGGTCATCCACATTTAGAGCATCCAAATGTCAAATTTTGTTTTCTGCCTCCAAATACAACATCGTTAATACAGCCGCTGGATCAAGAAATTAATGCAACTTTTAAGATCTACTACGTGAAGCAAACATTCAGTTACATTTTAGACCAATTAATGAGTGATAAAAATTGAACAGTCACAGACGCATGGAAGAAGTTTTCTATTAATGACTGTATCAAACATGCAGGATTGGCGCTAGTAGAATTAAAAAAATCAACGTTAAATGCATGTTGGAGAGCAGTTTGGCCCGAATGCGTTAAAATATAACAACCAAGTGCCTTCTAATACTATTGAATATTCCAACATCATAGCCTTAGCTCAAGATGTAGGCGGAGAAGGCTTTGATGATTTATTGTCTGAAAGATATCGACGAATTATTGCTAGATACACTACTTAGCGATGATGAAATCATTAGTTTTGCTCTTGAGACACCCGATACCGAAGAAATGAGTGAGAATGACGAAGAGGTTCCCACCCTCACTGCATCCTTAGTTAAGGAAGGACTTTAAATGGCAGCTAAATTTTGCGATCATTTTCGCAAGCATGATGCTAATGCGGAAAGAGCCTCGAAATTTCAACGTGATGTGAAATTGTTAATAGACATAAAATTCTTATCAAAAATGGAAGTCAACGATTGATAACAGAATTTGTGACTCAAATCACTGAACCATTACCACCCATTGAGAATGAATCTGAAAATATTTCTAGCGATGAAAGTGATGTTGAAGTCTATCGCAAGCTAATGCGTTTATTAGAAAGTGAGACTGATTAAAAATTAATTTTTGTGATATGTTTTTAAGGTTTTTGATTCTTATGATTTATTTTTGAAATTGAATTGTTTTTCCTGTTATTTTTTGTTAAAATAAAGGAACATGAATTTGAATTATATGTACATACATACTTTATTCGTTTTATTTTAGCTGATATTTAATATCTGGAACCAATCCTCTCCTTTTATATGGATACCCTATCTTTTTTTACGCGTTTTTTTTAACGCGAGTTTTAGAGAAACGTATCTATCGCGTAAAAACAGAATTAGGTGTACTATGGTGGCATTGACTCTAGTCCATGCTGCTGTAAAAATCAGTTACTGTTAAAACTCCGAAACGATTCGGTCGATATTTTTTAATAATTATCATTGTGTAAATAAAGTGTTTGTAAATAGAATCGCCGTGTGTTCTTTTTTATGTAAACGCTTAAAATATGTAGTGTTGTGTACATTTTATAGTAACTATGTACATGTCGATAACATAACTCTATTGTAGGCAAGTGATTACATTTAAGTAGTTATTTAGGTTCCACACTTTGTGGCAGTTAAGCTATTTATAACTTGGTACTCCAATTTCTCTCTTGCTCTCTATCTCTCTCTCCTACTTAGTATAAGTATTTCAATGTACAATCAAAAGCAAAAACAACAATGGTAGAATCCGTTATTCTTATGTACCTATGTACGTGATTTTAATTATAAGCGAAGTTTGTGAAGCAAAGCGACTCACTCATCAATTGTACAGTGACGCTGCCAGTTTAGCTTTAAAGAAAAAAAACAAATAAAGAATTGAAGATTAAAAAAATAAAAATTAACTCTATAATTCTCCATTTATTCAGTATACCACAGTATACTACAAAATATAAGAACAAACGCGCATAAAAGAAATAGTGGTAAGATAGTTAATGAACATTTAACAAGAATCACACGCTTCAAGATATTTTGCCGAAGAACATCAGTATTTAAACTAATATGGAATTGTTTTGTGAATACGTGAAAATGTATGAAAATGAGATGACAATTATTATAAAATCGCATCAAACAAAAACGATGATGATTCAACCATTCAACGAACTTGAATAGCATTTTTGATGAAAAATGCAACAGTTTAATATCAAAATTGTCAGAGTTTCAAAAAACGTGAAAGAGGTTGGACTCTGATTAGAATTTTAAATTTGGAAATTAGCATCAACCAATATAAGCCACTAAAAGGTTCTCAATATAGTCCATTACCAAAATTATAATTTAAAAAAAAGGCTTGCTTGATTGGGCAATATCAGCCTTGACTCCTGCTAATAAAAACTCTAACAGATGTTACAGTTATGACGTAGAGGACATAAAAAGATCTATAATTCATTTGAACATAAAACAAAACTCTCAACTTTGAAAGTCTTGTCTTCCGCTGCCAAGACATTAAAATTTTCGATGAAAATAATCCGAAAATAAGCATCAATCTCTTTGGGTTCGACGAAGAACTAAAAAGTATTGTGGTACCTTACTATTTTACAAAGGAGTAGGATATTGATAGCATTTTTACCCATTTTTTTTTTGGTATTTTTTTATCTCCGCGATATCTAGTGCTCCCTTAAAAAAGGAGTGCAAGCGGACCCATCAAACCTCCAAATTCTTGAGACAGAACCCTGGACAGCCGCTGAGTGCTTAGAAAAGTTACAAACCACGTTCGTCAAATGTATCTATGCAATGTTTGTCTGTAGTTTTTCAATACCAGTGATAAATTACAACGTCATCGTAATCAGTCGTTGAGTCGAAAAGGGCAGTCGAAAGAAGGTATTCCTTACAAAGTGGAACCCGAAGAGGTAGTACCGCCTGTTATGTCTTTAAGGCCAGGCCCGGCGGATAATATGGGTATAGTGGGTAGTTCTACCCACACGGGACTTTTGTGGGTGGGTAATTACCCACACGGAAAATGCTTTCAATAAAATTTAATTTTATCATATTTGTTGCAAACATTTTTTAATTTTCTTTCACCAACCATTAATTACTTCAGTTTAACTCAGCGATTGACTGATCTTCATTTAATTGACCAATTGGGCATTTTTACACCTTAAAAGATTTTTCGCTAGAATATGGCAACTCCATGGTTTTAATCGTAGCTAACTTCACTGAGCCAGCTGACTGACTGCGACCAGAAAAACATCGAAAAGCAATGGATAAATTTGTAGTGAGGCAAAAACAAGCAAATGTCATTTCTGTAGACAATGATGTAAGGCAGCACAGTTTAGTGGCAAAAAGCGTCTCTTTTGGAAAAGACTGTAATGAAAATTGTAAGTAATTTGAATATTGACTAAGACTGACCCTTAAAATAGTTAATAAAGGCAAATTAATGAGTTGGTAAAGTGTGCAAATTTTTCTTTAGTGGAATCTACAAAACCTGCACCGTTGCCTAAAATTCTTGAGCATTGGAGAGAACAATATCCATGGCTTAATCAGAATGATCAAAACAAAGCAATTTGTACCATCTGCACGGAGGCCTGCAATCGAAAATTAATAGTAAAGTTTGATGCGCGTTCCGTTCATTCTAAGCAAGCTTGGGTAGAGGACGGATTTTCAAACTGGAAGCACGGAGCACAACGAATTAAATCACATTCAACAAGTAATTTGCATGTTAATTGCGCCGAAGCGTTAAAAAACATGTCAAGCGTTACCGTTGTTCAACAAATATCGACTGCTCATTTGAAACAAATGATGGATAACCGGACAGCCTTATTGAAAATATTCAGTACGCTTTTAGCCCTTGCAAAACAAGGATTGCCTTTGAGAGGTGATAACAATGACGTAAATTCTAACTTTATTTCCATTTTAAAAGCTCGAGCAGAAGACGTTCCGGAACTGAGATTATGGTTGCAAAAAGAAGGCCACAGATGGCTGCATCATGATATTCAAAATGAAATTTTAGAGCTAATGGCCACTAATGTTTTGTCTGGCATAATGGAAAAAATCAGACAAGCGGAATATTTTTCAATATTATTGGATGAGACTTCAGACATCGCACGAACTGAGCAAGTATCAATTTGTCTCAGAATTGTTTCCAATGATTTAACAGCAAAAGAATATTTTATTGGTTTTTTTTCCACGCCGGACACAAAATCGAAAACTTTGTTTGACCTTGTAAATACAATTTTCGTTAAGTTCAACTTGCCATTGTCGAAACTGAGGGGCCAGTGCTATGATGGAGCAGCAAATGTATCCGGAAAAATTTCAGGATTGCAGAAACGAATATGTGCGGAAGAACCGCGAGCAATATTTGTACATTGCAATGCTCACAGAATGAATCTCGCTGTTCAAGACTGCCTTGAAAAGGTTTTTCTAGCACGTAAATTCATTGGGACCATGAAAGATTTGATAAATTTTGTCAGAGACTCACATATATATAAACATACGTATAATAGCTTTACAAAGCAAACATTAGAATCATAAGTAAAACATTGAATTATTTCTCATAATAACAATACTTAATACTTACGAATATTTAACTTTAAAAGATTGACTACTAGTACAAATTAAGGCTACTCACCCTGTATCTGACCTTCAGTTCGAATATCTACATATAACATACTTACATACATATATTCACTTAGCTACTCAATCATGTTGAGACACATGCATATGAAATCAAGTTTTCCCCTCAAAGTTAGTCACGCATACTACCATATCACATAAGCGACACTATGTGTCATGTATACTGTGTATACCTGAAACGAAATAATACTTTAAACAGCTGCTCGCTCACACAACTGAGTTCGGGTCTAGCTATCTCATTTAAGTTAGAATAAATGTAATTGTATGCGTGGCATGACGCTGGTGCCAGACACCATTTAGTATTAGTTGAGATTTTGAAATAAAGAGTCGAGTTGGAGACACGAAGCGAAACAGACGCGCTGCCTTTTATTTGCAAAATTGAAGTGGAAGTTAAGCAAGCTAACAATCGGGTCGACGGTCGAACGAACAGCGACACCACGACGGTAAGTGTTCCTAAACCTATCCAAATATCCTGATTATAGGCCAAGTTCAGCGGCACAGAGCGTCTTATGACCTCAGAGCCCTGCTTGCCTAGTGCTAGCTCTGCACGAGCCCATCACCCAGTTGACTCATTTGACTCACACTTTCCTTCACACTTGACGGCCGAAGCGCGCCCCAGGTGCTACTCGGTCTCGCGTTGAAGCCCCACAAGTTTTACGCTTGTCTTGCAACCAGCAAGAATCTTTTCTCAAACCAGCAAGAATCCAACATCCCATTACAGGCAAGTTCAGCGGCACAGAGCATCACTAGACCTTTTGAGCCCTGCTTGACCTATATTTCTGTTCTGCACCAACCAACCCCCTTTGACCGCGATAATAACGATTCAGCAGAAACTCATCTCCGCGATATCTAGTGCTCCCTTAAAAAAGGAGTAAGGAGCAAGCGGACCCATCAAACCTCCAAATTCTTGAGACAGAACCCTGAATAGCCGCTGAGTGCTACCAGGCTGGGAAAACCTTCCGTAACGCCAGAGGTTCGTTACAAAACTTCAAGCAGAACCCAGTGACCGCGCTAATTTTATATTTTAAATTTTTTTATTTTGAATGTTTTCATGGTTATTGTTATTAATATTTAAGTAGTTTAAGTTTAAATAATTTTAATGTAAATCGTGTTGATGTTTCAAATGTTAAACGTTTCAATTTAAAAAAGGTTTTGTTTTGATGTAAGTTTTTCTACTGTTTAAAAATAGTGAATTCAAGTAGTGTTTCACAAAATGTTTATTTATAGTTAATTTCGGATGATGATTCTCGGTGAGAATCGAAATATCGATTTAAAATAAAATAACACAATTTATAATAACAAAAAGAGTTTTTGTTTATAATTGGAAGAAAGCAACAAGTAAACATATATATTGAATTAAAAATCAAACTGTGTTTCATTATTAAAGGAAGTAAACAGTAACAATTGTAGTTTCAATTTTAATGACTGTGTTGATATAATAAGCAAGAGAAATATTAAATTATAACAGCAGAATTGCAGTAAAATTTTGACTAGAGTACCGGATGCAGAAAATAGTATGGTCTATTTCCAACAATTTTAAAATAAGTTTAGAAAAACATTTGAAAACATTCAAAATTTAGACTCTGTAAGAACAGTGCAGAGTTATATTCCATGTGCATATAGTTATTTTATTAAGTGTAGTTTTAATAATTCTTTAGATAAATTTAGAATATATATAGGTGAAGATACACCTAATCATTTTTTTATAAACTTAGTTGTCGATGCTGAGGAAATTTCTAAGTATATTAATAACGTAGTAACAAAGAATTTCCTCACACCTTTTGAATTAAATATTCAGAGGAAAAGTAGTTATCATATTTGTGAAAAGCCTTTGGGAGTTGATAGAGTAGCAGATTATTGTCATTTAACGGGGAAATATCGAGGTCCGGCACACAATGATTTTAATTTAAATTTTAAAATTGCAAAGCGAATATTTTTTCATAATCTTTCTTCTTATGAATGCCACTTATTTATTACAGATCTTTCATCGATTCTTGGTAGAATAAATGTAATTCCAATTAATAAAGAAATTTATATTTCAGTATCTAAACATATTAATTTCGATGATGGTGAAAGTAAGAAATTTCCTCTAAGAAATTTCCTATTAAATAGTTCGAAAATAAGTTGATACTTCCTAAAAGCCACGAGGTTCAAACCAACACTCAAATGCATAAGTCTTTTAATAAAATTGTGAAGTCTTCTCGGCCTTTTTGATTCTGCTTTTGTGAGTAACCGTTCAAGTTTTTGAAAAAGGTGGTAAAATTACCTAATTTGCTTTAAAATATATAGTAAAATTATAAAAGTGGTTCCTAATTGATCCAAATTGAAAAGATTGAAAAGGTTTATAAAAATTTAAATTTGTCATCTCCTGATGGATCTGAAATTAAATGTTGGGATGAAAGCTATTTCTTTAAACATAATTTTCCCAATTCAAAATTGAATCGACCAAGCGCCTTGGCATTAAAAGCCTCTGCAATGAACTTGGCTTCTTTCTTTTGTGGAAATACACACATTTATGCAGATGTGATGACCGACATGACAAATGTTATTTTATCAGTTTTAAAACCCAATAGACAAATGCAGAGGAAATATCTCAAGCTCCTGCCGCATTTGGCTTGTGCACCTGCATCCACTGAGACTCAAACAGAATCTATTACACATGCTTCAATAACTTCATTTTGGAAACAACTTTCTGAAGATCTCTTGATTATAACGGAACAAGGAAATCCATCTAATAAAGGATTTACTGCAGCGACCATACTAGGATTCATGTCTATGCATTGCTTAACACTGATTCAAAGAACCCCCTCCGATGTTCAAAAGTCTATGTCAAATCGTCTTTTAAAACAATATTAATAATTGTTTAAATTTGATGAAAAATATTCGGCTATTTGTCCTCCTTGCATGAATTCTCTAGTGGAACTCAAAATATTAATTCCAACAAAGGGAAAATAATACAAATTAAAACCAATATAAATTAAAATTCATACAGTATTTATCGGTTAATTGACCCTACGGTTAATTGGTTTCCACGCTTAATTGAACCACATGATCGGGCAAAAAAATATTGCATACGAAAACACATGTAAATTTCCTCGGATAATTGATCCCCTGTTAATTGATTTTCCCGCTTAATTGGTTCAAAATTCATGTCATCAAAAATAAATTTCCTCTTACTTTTCACCGGTTAATTGCATTATTATTGAAAAATAATCTGGCATTTTTGCACATACATATTTGACATCATTTGTGAAAAACACTGGGTGGCATCTCTACTAATTGAAAACATATGTTTATTGCTAACACAGGGGTTACACGAAACAGTACTGTTAAGACAGTCGCAACACATTCACAAATTTTTATCCACACACACTCACTTTTGCAGCTGTCTGCTACTGTCTGATCTACTGTCTTAACTTTTTTGTAGACAGTTGGCGGGACAGTATCTAGGACAGTAGAATGATATTTAGCATATCAAATGATAGAAGATGATATAATTTAATGGAATTAATTGGAAATTTGCAGTACTTTGGCGTGCTCGTAGTTTTAACAAACATTTCTTCATAAAATATAAATTTTTTTACTATTTTCTCTACTGTCTTGCCAACTGTTTTACCAACTGTCTGGCTTCTTATTCACAGATACAAAGTTTGACAACTAATACGTATTTGTCACTGTCTTGACAGTACTGTTTCGTGTAACCCCCGTGTAAGGAAAAACCGTGAGAAAGCGTAAGTGTTTAATTTGTATTTGACAATAACATTGGAAATTAATTTTATCTTATTGTTAATTTTTGTAGACTATGAGAGGAAAACGATACGTAACGTAACTTAAGGATAAGCTTAAAATTTTATCTGAAGCTAAATGCAAGCAGAAGTCTGAGCTGTGCAAAAAGTATGGGTGCTCTCTTACCACATTGAATAGAATTTTGCAAAATGAGTTCGAAATAAAATCAAAAGCCTCCAAGTGCAAATTGTCAAGCAAGCGTGAACGGCATGGAAACAATATTGACGTTGAACGAGCGCTTCAAATTTGGTTCGAACAAATGCAATCATCTGGTACAGTGATTTCAACAAACATGTTGATGGAAAAAGCGCAGCAGTTGGCTCAACAAATGAATTGTGATTTTACGCCATCAACAGGTTGGTTATGGCGCTGGCAACGCGGCAAGGAATTAAGCTCAGAAAAATACATGGGGAGCAAAAATCTGCGGATTCAAATGCGGCAGAAGATTTTTTAAGTTCAGTTGTACCAAATATATTATCAGAATACGAGAAGGCCGACATTTTCAACGCGGATAAGAGCGCTTTATTTTTCAAAGCATTGCCTCCAAAAAGCCTTTGCAAACAGGGATACCGTAACACTGGATTCAAGTCATCTAAGGAGCGCGTAACATTACTTTTTATATGCAATGCCACGGGTGAATACAAATACATAGTTATTATAATCGGAAAGGCTAAAAACCCACGTTGCCTGAAAAATAAAGTATTGCCCTTAAAATACTATTCGAAACAAAAAGCATGGATGACAGCAGATTTATGGAGCGAAATTATACTTAATTTAGAAGAAGAAATGGCTTCACAGAAACAAAACATTGTTCTGTTTGTAGATAATGCGTCTTGCCACAAGATGCCCCAAAATTTAAAGCACATAAATCTACAGTTTTTACCAGCAAATACTACAGTAATAACCCAGCCCCTAGATCAGGGTATAATTCATGCCTTCAAGTCATATTATAGACAGAATATTGTTAGAAAACAGATTGTAGCTATGGAGCTAGGGAAAACAGTTGAAGAGTTTTCAAAGTCAATTAATATTCTACATGCAATGCATATGACAAAGCGCAGTTTTTGGATGGTTAAACCAACGTCTATTAAAAATTGTTTTAAAAAGGTATTAAACTATCGGATTTTGTTATTGTACATTTGAAGAAGAAAATGAGGAAACTGAAAGTTCCGATGAGTTTGAAATAGCGAACAATTTAAGAGAAGAATTTAAAGAATTCGTAACATGTGACGACAACGAAGAATGTAATGGAGTGCTTACTGATATGGAAATTATTGAAAATATTTTGGATGGGGCTGATGTTGAGGAAAAAGAACATGATAATCCAAAACCTCCATCAGTTCAAGAAGCTTTAAAATACATACAAGAACTTCAGACATTTTTTGTACCGAAAACAAGTTCCTATGTGAGTTAGGTAATATGGAGTCTTATATTGTCTCAAATAAATTAAAAAATACACAAACAAAAATTACAGACTTTTTCAAGTAATTCTTTTAAAATGTAAACATGTTTATTTTTCTTTTTTAAATAATGATCTCGAAAAGTGTGAATATGTACAACATGAATTTATTTGTTCCTTTTTTATTTTTTAAGCACTATGTAATATTTTAATACTTACGTGAATGGAAGAGCTGTATGTAAGTTAACACATCTAACACGTGCAGCCGCCTTAAAATGCTAACGATCGGTCCGCTCCCACGCTGACGATCAGTTTAGCAAAACGTACGTGACAATATCAAAATAACAATATGACAACAGCAGCAACGATCTGTTCTTTCACAACAACAACAACAACAATAGCACCAGCAACAAGAACGTCTGCACCCACGCTAACGATCAGTTCAGAGAAGTGAATGAGACAATATTTGGACACCTGCACTAAAAGATTATGTTCAGCAACTGAACGGCAGCAGCAACAGAAACGTTAACAACAACGACAACAAGAACAACAACAACATTGCAATGCAGAAGCAGAATAGAATAAGGAAAAACTTAGAATCTTCTCTGAAGAAGCTTAGGGTAGTTTAAGTTAGTTTAGTTTTTCGTTTAGAGTTTAGTTTGAAATCCGTGTTTAGAGACTTAAGTTCCAACTCTCACATAGTGGGAATAATAAATAAAATTACATAATTAAAAAGTAAACAATCGTGTTTAACTAATTTGTATATGCATATGAATTGTTTTTATTCTTTAAGTTTATGGTTTTTTTTTTTTGTAAAACCAATATATGAATTGTTTTTTAGTTTATAAATTTTATTTTTTTGTAAAACTAATGTGCACATAAATAGTGCATTTAATGGTACATATCTACAATAATAAATACCTGCGTATACACATATACATTTTTTTCTGTTACTTGCATTTTTTTCGTTTAAGGTAAAAAAAAATTATTTTGAAAAACTTAAAGTGCACATATGTGATTTCTTTTAATTCATTAGTAGTTCCAATTATGCGTGATTTCTGTAATTGAACAAACTGTTCAATTAAACGGGATTCTTGTAATTGAACGAATTGTTCAATTAAGCGGGTATCGGCTAATTGGTTCCCCGGATAATTGAACAAAAAGTTGTGCAAATTTTGATGTGCAATTAACTGAAAAATACTGTATATATTGAAACTAATATAAGCTCTAACGAATGTAAATTAAATCTAATATACAGTGCGTGGCCAAATTATTAGTTACACTATAGTTTTTCTTGTTATTTAAGATTTAAACGCTTTTAATACACATTTAAATTTATTTGTTGTTCCTGATGTTTTCATATTTTAATTCTGGCAATGCTGTTAAATATTTTGTGCAAAGACAACAATGATTGGTGACATTAGAGTGAAGTTGTAGATCATTATCTCTCATTCTGCTATGAAGTGTCAAACATGCAATTTTGAGGTTATACTGTTTTGAGCCAAAAATATTGTTATCACGTGTTTTTTGGACCCTGAACGTTTTTGTAACTTTTGAAGTAACGATAATATAGTGTAATTCTGTTAAAAAATAGTGTATTTGAGTGTAAATATTTGGACGGTATTTGTAAAAAATGGGAAAAACCAAAGATGTTTCTCAAGAAAAGATTTCTGAAATTTGTGCATTAGTAAAGCACTCTGGTCTTTCTCAAAGAAAAATTGCTTTACTTGCAAAGGTTAATGTGATGACAGTGAACCGAATTAAAGCGAAACTTGATAAAAACCTACCTTTAGGAAGTCAGAGAAGTGGAAAATGTGGACGAAACCGAATCACTACGCCTCGAGATGAGCGAAAAATTCGTGACATTTGTTTGGAAAACAGGAGAAAATGTACGAAGGAGTTGACGAAAATCATAAATGAAAACGGCGTTTCTATTTCTGCTAGAACGACTAGGCGTCGTCTTGTAGAAATGGGGTTTAAATGCTGTAGACCAGCGAAAAAACCAAAACTGACTCCATCCATGACGTCAAAACGCTTGGCATGGGCTAAACAACATCGACACATGACGGTGGCAGACTGGAAAAATGTAAATATTTATTTTTTTTATACATAATTTTGGCTGTTTCAGTAATATTTGTTGTCCTTGTGTTCCATAACATTACATTGTTTTAATTTTTTTCAAGGTTTGCTTCTCAGACGAGTCTCACATCGAAATGATGATGGATAAATCTTCATTTGTTCGGCGAAGACAGGGCGAGAAATATCATCCTAACTGTCTCGTACAGACTGTTAAACATCCCCCGAAGATAATGGTGTGGTCAGTTATCAGTGGGATGGGCACAGGACGCCTTTACATAGTCGATGGCATGATGAGGCAGGATCAGTACAAAAAAGTATTGGAGACAAGACTGATTCCTCAGATCAATGAATGGTTTGCTGATCCTTCTGAATGCACTTTTATGCATGATTCCGCTCCTTGTCACAAAGCTAAGTCAGTATTAACATTCTTAGAGATGTAACAAATCAAAGTTTTGCCTTGGCCAGGTAATTCGCCAGACTTGAACCCCATCGAGAATGCCTGGGAGCTGCTGAAACGGAAAATCTCCAAAGAAAATACCACAAACAAACAAAACCTTATAGAGGCATTGATTAAAGTCTGGCATCACGATGAGGAACTAAAAACAAACGTTCAAAAATGCATTCAGAGCATGCCAAAAAGGGTGCAAGCTGTAATTGACGCCAAGGGAGGTTCTACGAAATATTAAGAAATTTTTCTAAAAATTTTGTAATATTGTTTTTCCTTAAATATATATTTTTGAAACAAAAGAATTTTCTTTAATTGAATTAGAAATACTTAAATAGCCTAAAAGAACAAATAAAAGTAACAATTTCCACTATTTTAAAATGTTATACATCTTTAAACTAATCATAATGTAATTTTTGCAAGTGTAACTAATAATTTGGCCACCCACTGTAAATGAAAACGAATACGAAGTCAAACTGAAATAAATTAAAACTAATACGAATTCGAAGTAGTATGAAACTAAAACTAGTACGGAATTAAAACTAATATAAATTAAAACTTATATAAATCAAACCTAATATAAATTAAAGCTAATATAAATTGAAACTAATAGGAATGCAATCTAATTTAAATTGAAACTAATACAAACTAAAACTAATATGAAATTAAAACTAACGTGAATTAATCTAAAATTAAACAAAACTAATACAATTTAAAACTGATACAAATTAAAACGAAGATTAATTAAAACTAATATAACGTAAAACTAATATCAATTAAAACCGATATCTATTAAATCTAATAGAAATTAAATCTAATAGAAATAAAAGTCGATGTAACACAAAACTAAACTTAAATAAGAATCAATTTAAATAAACTGAACTAAAACTAATACAAACTAAAATAAAAGTAGACTAAAATAAAGACGAACTAAAACTAATATAAACTAAAAATAATCGGAACTCAAACTACTGTAAGCTAAAACTATTGTGGCGGAACCTTCAGTGACACTATTCCTCACTCTGCAGCTCTTAAAGCTACCCAGCGACACTTTGTCGCTATTTAATATAAAACACACACCTGTTGGACTAGCTACCCAACACGCAGGCCAACGAGTCGCCAGCAAGTAGCTGGTATGTGCAGCGTCGGCATATTCTTATCGCACTGTCCGTCGCGTCATTAGCGCTGATGACGAGTCGGACGTTTATAAATGCCAGCGTCATTGACCGTTGACGTTAATTACATTGTTTGCCGTTTTATAAAAAATGGATAAAATCATATTAATTGTGGCGGCTATGTGTGTGTTTGCGACGCTATACTTAGCGTTGCAGCGGGTTTTTAATTTGCTATGGTGGCATAGGCTCTGGTCCATGCTACCTTAAACAGTAGTTTCTTGTACGCGCGCGAATAGACCTGCAGCATTCTTGCTGCAATAAAATAGTTACTACTTATTATACAAATTACTTCAATTGTAAATATAGACTTAACTTTAAATAAAAAGTGTTTATTTGTTTTCTTTGATTGCAAAAATAAGGTTAAGTAACCACAACTGGTGACACCGACGTGATTTGAACATTCGTGAAAATTTAAAAAAAAACAAAAAAAAAAGGTTAAAAAACAGTTAACATAAAAATGGATAACAAAAATGAAAACACTAGTGAAATAGTTGAGTACGCACCCAGTACGTCGGTTACTGATGCGCCTCAAGTGCCCGAAGTCGACGCGACCCCGCCGCTAACCGCGAATCGGGTGACAGTACAAACACCGAATTTTGGCACGATTCGCCAGATCTTTGGTTTCTTCAGATAGAGGCGCAGTTCGCAAAGCTGCGAATTAAAAGTGACAGCGAGCGCTTTTATACAGTGGTCGAAGCCCTTGAAAAAAGTGTTTTGCTTCTCTCCGAATGCGAACTCCGAACGAAATTGCTCAACGAAATGCGCGATCTGGGCGGAAAAAATCTGAGCGACAAAATGCTCGAGAATCTGTGGACCGCGCGTCTACCCCCACAGGTTCAAGGACTCCTTCAGACCGTGAATGTGGAGCTGGCCCAACGGGCCGCACTAGCGGACAAAATAATGAAGACGGGGGCTTATAGGCCCAGACAAGTGGCAGCTGCCGCAGCAACCACGGCCTCGCCAGCCGGCGAGGAAATTCTGTTGAAAAGGCTGCACCGTCTAGAAGATGCCCTATAGGAGCGCAATCATCCGCACAGAAGACAGCAGTCCTGGTGTTCGCGTCGCGAACCACGCAACCAGTCGAAGAACATGCTACCAGCGGAGCTGGTTCCAGAGCACCCTTTGGACGATTTTTTTTCGCACAGTTACGAGCCTATGCCTGTTGGCAATGGCAGGGGCAGACGCCAAAGTCAAGGTGCAGATCAGCAACGTGCGTATTTCAACGATCGAGCGGCACCGAGGACCGCCGGACAACCGCAGTCGATGCGATATGGCTCCGGGGCGCAAGCCATTAACCCTCGTCCTCAACTACGTGCGAAAACTCCTCCAATGCCAACTGGCCGTCACAGAGGTGGCCGCGGGCAAAATCCAATTTGCTGGCCGCACCGCACTTTCGGCGACAATGCTTATACTTGCCGCCAGCCCTGCGCGTACAAGGCAAAAAACTCGTAAACAAGCCACCTTCCTCAGACGACTCAGGTGGCGACTTTGATGTAAGTCGTCTGTTGCAGGCGGTTCCTCATTGATACGGGAGCAGATGTGTCAGTCATTCCACCGAGTGGAGCAGAACGTCACAACGCTCCACACGAATTTAAGTTGTTTGCGGCCAACGGATCGCATATTGCGACTTATGGGTCTAAGAGAGTCTCCTTGGATTTTGGCCTTCGAAGGAGGTTTACCTGGGACTTCATAATAGCGGACGTTAAATCCCCGCTAATTGGAGCTGACTTCCTGCAAAAATTTGGGCTACTTGTCGACATGCGTAACAGCACATTGGTCGACCGTGAAACCAGCCATCATATATCAGGCGTCGCAGCTCAGAAGGGTAAGCCCACTTTTTTTACCTTTAATATAAACGACCCTTTTGCCAACATACTCGTGCAATTCAAAGAAATTACCGTCATGCGCCAGGGGGTTACGGCACCTCGGTCAGGCGTCACGCATCACATCTTGACCCGCCCACGCATGCGCGCCCCCTCGTCTGGCACCAGACAAGCTCGAGGCCACAAAAACTGAATTCAAATTTTTAATAGAGAATGGTATCTTCGAGCCTTCGGACAGCAACTGGGCTAGCCCGCTGCATATGGTCAAGAAGAAAGACGGTTCCTGGCGTCCTTGCAGCGATTACCGGGCACTCAACGAGAGAACGCTGCCCGACCGCTATCCAATTCCATATGTGCAAGATTTTTCTCACATACTGCACGGAAAAAACAATTTTTCCACCATCGATCTGCAAAGAGCTTATCACCAGATCCCGGTAGAACCGGCCGATATACCTAAAACGGCCATTATAACGCCCTTCGGTTTATACCAATTTAAATTCATGACCTTTGGTTTGAGAAATGCTGGCAAACTTTTCAGCGGAACATCAACCAAAAATTGGCTGCCGAGTCACACTACGCCTTTGTATACATTGATGATATCTGCGTAGCCTCTGAAAGTCTTCAGCAACATGAAACGCATTTACGGCGAATTCTTCAATTGTTGCGTGAAAATGGTCTCGCAATTAATATAGCTAAATGCTCATTCGGTCAATCTGAAGTAAAATTCCTAGGGCATAAGGTAAATAGCCAAGGCATCAAGCCGGCCGAAGAGAAAGTACAGGCCATTAGGGATTTCAGCAAGCCACAGACAGCAAAAGAGCTAAAAAGGTTCATAGGCATGCTTAATTATTACCAGCGTTTCATACCAAACTCGGCCGCCACCCAGGCGATGTTACAATCGATGATTGCCGATGATTGTCGGCAATAAGAAAAATGACACAACCCCATTGTCATGGTCTGCGTCAACAGACGGCGCTTTCAAAAAATGCAAAGAAAAACTGGCCAATGCAACTTTGCTTTTTCATCCGGCACATAACGCCAAACTTTCATTTAGTGTCGATGCCTCTGATTTCGCAGTCGGAGCGGTGCTACATCAGCACATAGACGATGTGCTCCAACCTCTTGGTTTTTACTCAAAAAAACTCACAGAGTCTCAGATGAAATACAGCACTTATGATAAAGAACTCCTAGCGATTTATCAGGCTGTCAAACATTTTAAGTTTATGGTAGAAGGCCGAGAATTTTCCATTTTCACAGACCAAAAGCCGATAACGTTTGCCTTCAAACAGAATTTAGATAGGGCATCTCCTCGCCAGGCACGACACCTGGACTACATAGGCAAGTTCACAACCGACATTAGGCATGAACCCGGCAAAGATAACGACGTAGCCGACGATGTCTCGCATTCAGCAGTTAGCAGCAAAGACCTGCATTGATTTTGAAGAGCTGGCACGCGAACAAGCTCGCGACTCAGAGTTTCAAAAAGAATATGTTATCAACATTTGGAATATTTTAAGTCTCAGTGGTCAAGCTATCACTATCAAGTGTCTAGGAAAGGAATATAAATTAAGAGGACAACTTTCATGGAGATTCAGCAGAGTATTCAATCCTTCTCATTTTAATCGGTTTGCAACAGGGATCTACAAAGTTATTAAAATCGAAAAAGTTATAAATTTATTAAAAAATGTTAAATAATTCACACTCCTCAAATACATCCAAACATATTTGCTCTTTGTCGAGTATTCAAGATTGAATGCAAAACAAATTTTAATTAGTAGGTCCTTTGAAACATTTATAGTGTTTTCGATTTGAAAGCAAACATCAAGCTTTTAAAAAATATGCCCACGTTATTACGTCTCGTATCAACATTCCATACAATCTTGCTATTAAACACGAACTTTAATTTGCACTAAATATTGTTGAAAATAGTTTTTTCCAAAAAGATATCACTAAACTTAAGAACATATCAGACATTGAACTGAAAAAACTTCCATACTATCTAAATTTGAGCACACTTCTCGATCAGGTTTACCAAGTTAATAGTTTAACTTACAAAGGTGTAATATACAGCGAAAATGATTTTGTTTTTCTTGAGAATAGTATTGTTAAAATACTAAACATTTTCGATGAGTCTGAAGAACAAATAAATGTAATTTGTCAAGAATTTAATACTTCATTCTCTGAAAATATCCAGTCATACAAAATTTTCTGTCCACGTAGTTGATTTACTTAAAAAATATACAATATATATCGATTGCAGCTAAAATTGTAACTCTTAATAATATGGATTTCTAAGATCTTCTTCTAAGATCGGAGGTTCATTACAAAGGGTTCTGTTGAATGTTTGAATAACAGGTGTTTAAAGGACTCGGTAACAAATACTCTTATCGGTAGCCCTAAGGGAACAGTTCATTGCTATGAATGTGACACTGTGAGGATAGAAGTCGACAAGCCTTGTTTTTACCCCACATCATCGATGTATTTGATTTTTTTTTTTAATTCATACACTATTGAAATGTATTTTTTATTGGTATTATTATATGCAGCAGTAATGAAGCAACTGACGTGCTGTTAGTATTTTTGTATATAATTATCATGACCAATGGTAGAATACGCAGGGGATAAGTCAGAGCCAGAAGTAATTAGCTTTCGTAATCATTCATCGCGTTAGTAGACAATATGTAGCAATATGTTAGCGTGTGAACGACCACTAGAATAGTCGGTTAACAACACTAGGCCATGGTAAATACTCACGTCATTAGCAATGGCGAAAACCTACCTCAGTCAAATCCACCACATACGCTGGACTCTCAAAACCAAGATGGCTACAGATTCTGTGTGTAAGACAAAATTCATTCACGCTACAGCCGTCGCTTGGGTAAGTCTCGTTTTATTTTCACTCTCCATCCACTGCACTACGTTGACCGACTGGTGCCAAGTGATTTTTATCTAAGTCTTGGTGATACCACGTTGAACGACTGGTAGAACAAGATTTTTTTAAGTCTTTTCGACGCACTTGGCAGATAACCTGATTTGTAATATATTAGATTTTTTTCTAAGTGTTTTCGACGCACTCGCCGGACAACATAGCACATGGTCCAATTAGGGTTGCCAGGTGGTCGGGATTCGTCGGGATTGTCCCGTTATTGAATGGCTTGTCCCGTGTCCCGTTATCGGACAATTTGTCCCGGAATTTTGAAAAAATTAAAAAAATTAATGATTCAAAAGCAATTGTATAGTTCGCTCCCATTTCATTACACAATTCGCCACAATTTACAAACAATCTCTTTAAATTGCTTTTAAGTTTGACTAGTGTAAAAGCGATCTTTGAAGTTGTCAAACATATCTTATGGCTACAGCTTTGCATTTTTCACGGCGTTAGTTATTCCATCGGCTACGTCTTCTTAAAAATGTTTGACAGTTGCTGGAAATTAGCTGCTTTAGCTTTATAGTTGTATGCAAGTTAAAATAAAATTAAAACAGCTCTCAAGCATGTAAGAATAAACTTTAATCAGTCTTGTTATATATTAACTAATTTATTACTTTAATAACTCCTAGGTGTGTGATTTTCTATGGAAGCACTTGAGGATAAAGATGAAGGAAGTTCTCAAGAAGTCTTTACGGCAGGTGCCAATAAAAAGCGAATGACTGCATTTTCATTAATGTGGATGAAGCGCCCTGATTTTGTAGACTGGCTGAAGAGAAAAGACGATTTCACCGGAATATGCAAGATATGTGGAGTAGAGCTACAGGTTAAGTACGAAGGAGTTCGAGTTCTAGAAAGGCATATGAGCACGAAAAGACATCAAAAAATTAAATCGTCTCAAAAAATTTCGGCAAGTCTAGACAATTTTGTTATTCAAAAGAACACTTCTGAGGAGTTGAATATAGCAAAGGCTGAGTTGTTATATGTTTTTCATAACGTAGCACATGGTCTTAGCTACAGTAGTTTTGATTGCCAAATGAAACTTGCTCCAGTTGCTTACAGTGACAGCAAAATTGCCAATAAAGTCGCTTGTGGGCGCACTAAGGCTGCAGCAATTACTCGATATGTTTTATCACCGTATGCTAAACAAAAAGTCGTGACTGGTGTACAGAATGCTTGCTATTTTTCTGTTAGTATTGATGGTACTAGTGTGGGAAATATGAAGTTATACGCATATACAGTTCAGTATTTTGACTCAGAGGTTGGAATTTGTAGAAAGCTTCTGGATTTTTACGAAAATCCTCTAGGAGCTTCTAAAGATATTTTCGCAAGCATAAAACAAATAACAGAAGACAACAATTTGCTTATGCAGAATATTAGTGCCTTTAGCGCCGACAATGCATCGGTAAACTATGGCGAACGCAACTCGATTTTTCAAAAACTGCAAAATATTAATAATCAAATTCGAAAAGCAAACTGTAACTGCCATGTTATAAACAACTGTCTCAAGCATGCATTTAATTTTTTATCCGTAGATATTGAAAACATTGTCATCAAAACTTATAATGAATTCAGCTCTTCTGCGTTAAAAAATGAAAAATTAAAAGACTGTTTTGAATTTGCGAGCTTGGAGTACAAAAAACTGCTTCGTCATGTACCAACTCGGTGGCTTTCCCTTCTTCCAGCTTTAGATAGGTTGGTTCTAAGCTGGCCTGCCGTGAAGAGATATTTTCTACAAAAAGGTGAAGCATTTTGTAGGCATGAGTTATGGGCATTTGTTTAAAATGGTTTGAATCAATCAGAGTTATCAAATGAAGATGATGAATGCATGCATGAAGGCATTTCAGAAGCTTACTTATTTTTTTTAAGCAATGTTTTGCCAGATTTTCATTATGCTGTCTTAGCACTGGAAAGTGATGCCTGCACAATTGTAGAATTAGACACTATCATGAAAAAACTATTAAACAGTCTTAAAAGTCGGCTTCAAGACAAATTTTTTGGACATAAAGCACAAGCCATTCTAACAATGAGCCATGTTTCCCACAATGAAAAAAAAAATTTAAAAAAGAAGCTAAACAGTTTTTACGAAAAGCCATTGAATATTTAGAAAATCGGTATGACTTCAACGATAATTCTTTTTATAAAAAAATTTCTATTATAAATATTAAAACAAAACTATTTTCATGGGAACAACTGCAAGATCTTTCAAATATTTTGAATTTATCAAACGTTAATTATGACGAATTGTATTCAGATTTTTACGCATTACGAAGCGTATATGAATATTTGTCGAAAGAGGAACATGTTTCAAAAGTTTGGTTTGATTTCTTTTTTAAATTGAAGAACCAAGAACTCAAAGAATTAAAAAAAATAATAAATTTTGTTTTCTCCATTCCAATTAGCAACGCATATTGTGAAAAAACTTTCAGTCACTTAACGAGTTTGTATACTAAAGAAAGAAATAAAATGGATGTTGATCTCATTAAAAGTGAACTTTTAATAAGACTAAATATAAATGAATCTTGTCTTAGTTTTAGGAACTTATTAAACACACCAGACGGTGAAAAAATGCTTAAAGCTACTCGTGCTAATCAAAAATATTTAAAATAAATATATTATTAATTAAGAAGCAGTAGAACAAAAGCGGATGAATCGATTTTGAACCAAAGTGACTTTGCATCGGCATTTTCAATCATCACCGGATCGACTAACCAAAAAATCACAGATTAATTATTGCTAAAAATCTTTTCAATATGCTTATAAAAACAAACAAAAAAAAAATGCAAGCAAAAACAGTTTTGACCTCTCCTATAAAATTTGAAAGAATTTATTTGTCCGGTTTTCTTCTGCTACTCCTTAAGTTTTAAGTTAATGTGATTTTATGAAATATTAATGTTTCATTGCTGTGAATTATTTTGTTTTATTATTTAGATTTAATTTATAATCGTATTGTTTTCAATATTGTTTTATGTTTATGTTTTTCAAATACAAATACTCCTACAAATATGTTTTGTGGTTTTTTTGTCCCGACGACTTATGAAAAATCCCGGAATTTTTGTGATTTGTCCCGACAACAGCCTCTCAGGACCTGGCAACCCTAGGTCCAATAAGTCCCGAGACTAACTACTAGGTGGCACCTCTAACAATGTAACGGTTAGTTCAAAAGTTGCAGTGATTTAAGTGACGCTACTTTTGACATTTTCAAAATAATGGATTCAAAGCAATTCCGTGTGTTGATTTATCACTGTTTTTTATGGGAAAAAATACCTTTCCAAGCTGAGCAATGGCTTTGAAAGAGTTATTCGGACTCTGCTCCGTCAAAAGCAAACATTTGCTTAGAATAGAAATATTCAAAATACTGGTTAACAATTTGTTAGTTTGCCAGAATAGGGCTTTAGGGTTTAGTCAATAAGGTTTAGTCTCGGGACTTATTGGACCACGTGTTAATTTATAATATATTAAATATTTTGTTAAGTCTTTTCGACGCACTCGCCCAATAGCATAGGTTGTCGTGCTGGTAACACAAGATTTTCTAAGTCTTTTCGACGTTCTCGCCCGGTAACATAATTTATAATATATTAAATATTTTTCTAAGTCTTGATGATACCACGTTGAACGACTGGTAGAACAAGATTTTTCTAAGTCTTTTCGACGTACTCGCCCGACAACATAATTTGTAATATATATTAAATATTTTTAGAATAAAGATTCAGATGGGGAGAGAAGAACAAGTAAAAAGATCATTTATTTAGTCTTACCGAGTTTTACTCTTTTAATTAAATTTTATTTACGAAATAGAAAATTTTAATGAACTATTCGCGAGGGAACTTAGCAGCGCGATGCGATTTTCAAAATCGGTGCCAGAGCCAGGGAAACCGCAACAATAAGCGACTTAGTATGCGAAACGACACCGGAAGCAGCTATTATTTCTATAGAGGAGTACAGAAAACGGCAGGCACTGGACAGAGAAGAGGTAAAGCAACGCTACGCTCCGGTTAAACAGGAAAAAAGGAAGAGAGGCGGCAAACGTGTAAGAGCAAGACAACAGGTGGCAGAACTCTATCGCGTAGCAGGGTTGACTGCAGGTAGTGAGAGGAAAAAGTTAATGCAACAAATTGAGATGAAGAAATAGGGCTACGGAAGGAAAACCATACACTGAGGTGGGGATGGTTTAGCGGCAGGAAATTAGTGGCAGATGACAATAATGGTTTCATATCGATGGTTTCCTCTATAGAATATATGTAAAGAAACAATTATAACATTATAAAATTATAACAGGTCTTAGATCTCACTATAGGAAGCCCAGATGTTGGGGATATGATTAGGAAATGGAAAGTATCACAAGAACTATCAATTTTTGATCATAGAATAATAGAGTTTAGACTTGGGCAAAGTGTCAAGAGATTTTTTTTTTTTTTGTAAAAATTGTGGTCTCGCTCCCCAATTCTTTACTACGCCTACTGTAATAAAAAACACAAGCGATTGGAGAGATTGAAACCAGATACACTTTAATAAATCAAATCAAGATGATATTAACGACTTGTAAAGCACTGCAGAAAAAACAAACTTCCACTTTTTATGGGCTGCGACGCCGACGCGCACCACACTACCTGGGGAAGTACCGATGACAACCCCAGAGGTGAGTACTTTTTAGAATATCTTCTAAGTAGTAACCTAGAATTTTCAATGTGGTGGCAACACCTACTTTCTTAACTAGGGCCAGAGAAGAGGTCTGAGATCGCACTATAGGAAGCCTAGATGTTGGGGATATGATTAGGAAATGGAAATTTTCACAAGAACCATCAATTTCTGATCATAGAATAATATAGTTTAAACTTGGGGCGAAGTGTTAAGAGATATACAACTTATGAAGCACTGCAGAAAAAACAAACTTCCACTTATTATCGGCTGTGACGCCAAGGCGCACAAAACTATCTGTGGAAGTACCACAGTAAGTGATGACAACACCAGAGGTGAGTACTTTTTACAATATCTTCTAAGTAGTAACCTAGAATTTTTCAATGTGTGGCAACACCTTCTTTCGTAACTAGGGCCAGAGAAGAGGTCCTAGATCTCACTATAGGTAGCCCAAGGAAATCAGCACGAAGTTCGTCCAGGTAAACCTCCACTACGCCAAGGCTGATAGGCAGTTATCGCTCGGAGGTTCACCATAGAACAACTTGGCTTCGTGCTGATCCAAGAACCCTGGTGCTACAGCAGAAAAGACAGTGGCTTCTACTTGTCAAGCACTGCAGAAAAAAACAACTTCCCCTTATTATCTCCTGCGACGCCAACACGCACCACACTATCTGGGGAAGTACCGATGACAACACCAGAGGTGAGTACTTTTTAGAATATCTTCTAAGAAGTATCCTAGAAGTTTTCAATGTCGAGGCAACACCTACTTTCGTAACTAGTGCCAGAGAAGAGGTCTTAGATCTCACTTTAGGAAGCTTAGATGTTTGGGATATGATTAGGGAATGGAAGGTATCACAAGAACCAACAATGAATGATAATAGAATAATAGAGTTTATACTTGGGGCAAAGTGTCAAGAGATAGAACCCAAAAGAAACCCCAAGATATATCAATTAGAACACGTACACCAACACACTAAAAGAAAACCTACACAACGTAAAAGAAAGGAGTAGAATTATGAACATCCTTGAACTCGAATGCTATGTAGAGCAGGTAAACAATGCAGTTTATAATGCCTACAAATCTAGTTGTCTATAAGGGCACAAGGCAAGAACAAAACATACTCCTTGGTGGAGCACCGACCTGACCAGACTCCGGAGAAATGTGCTATGCAGCTTTAATACTGCAAAGCTAACGAAGAATGGATGCAGCTTTAATACTGCAAAGCTAACGGAAAATGGCATAACTACACGGCGGCTCTTACGAAATACAATAAGGAAATCTGAAAAAACAAAAGACAAAGCTTTTAGAACCTTCTGCGAAGACATCTCTTCCACGCCAGCTGCTGTAATACTACTGAAAAATATGTGTAACATAATAAGTTTTATTATAACAGATAGATCGTGGTGTTTTGCATTGGGATGGAAAATTACTGCCAGAAATAACTGGTCACGATAAGGTAGAACGACTTCCGGTTATTATTACTCACAGCAACGGTGAACAATTACTTGGAGTACCGAAGTTGTCAACTGCAACTGGATCAGAAATGGCTGAAGCAATGTACGAACTTTTATTTGAATGGAAGGTGGAAGAAAATATTGTCGCTTGTTGTTTTGATACAACTGCATCTAATACAGGTGTAATCAATGGAGCTGCAAATTTGTTGGAAAAAAAACTTGAAAGGACATTATTATATTTTCCTTGTCGCCATCATATTTATGAACTTGTTCTTAGAGGAGTGTTTGAATGCTAGGTGTACAACTATTTCGGCGATTTCAAGTTAAATGGAAAGATATAAACACAAATAACTTTAAAACTGTTTTTGAAAATGACATGCTAAAACTAATTTTGAATGATGTTAAAGATGATATAATAGATTTTTGCAAAAAAGAATGAAAAAAGGACATAGTTAGAGATGACTACAGAGAACTGTTGGAATTAACCACTATATTTTTAGGGACAAGCAATGACGCTAAATTTCGAATTCCTGGTCCTACTCATCATGCACGGTGGATGTCAAAAGCGCTTTACTGCTTAAAAATTTATCTGTTTCGATCAGAGTTCAAGCTAACACAATTTGAAGAGAAGGCATTGGCAGATATATGCGCTTTTATTATAAAGTTTTATGTTAAGCTCTGGTTTAATCGTGTTATTCCATCAAAAGCACCATATCAGGATTTAACTTTTGTCAAAAATATAAACGAATTCAGAACTGTGAACCAAAAATTATCCGATATTTGTTTAATAAAAATTGTCAACCATTTATGGTATTTATCAGATGAAAGTGTTGCAATGGCATTATTCGGCAATAACATATCTATTGACATGAAAAAAAAATTGCCAATAAAATTAAAAATGTTGATAGCTTCGATAAAGATGTAGAAAGTGTTAAACGTGTAATAGTAAAACATACCGAAATCAATCACTTTATAGAAAAAGAACTTTATGATTTTGTTACAATCAATACAGTTAATTTTTTCTACCGTTTTGGAATTTCCATCCAATTTTTAAATGAAGTTTTTTTATACTGGAATAACATCGAAAGTTACAAAAGTTGAGTGGATATTGTTTCAACTATAAAGGTAGTGAATGATAAAGCAGAGCGCGGCGTTAAATTGATTGAAGAATATAACAACATTTTAACAAAGAACGAGCAAGAAAAGCAATATTTACTACAAGTCGTAAGTGATTATAGAAAACGATTTACATCGCACAATAAATCATCCTTGACTGCACCTAAATAAATAGAATTAAGTTTAATACCATGTTATAAACAATTTTTTTTTTTTTCAATAAAGTCATTTGTTTTTACACAATCATTTATAATACAAATAATGCAATATTTTTCATATGTGCTGAAAAAGGCGAGTTTGGCAGCTATTTTGATTTATCACTTTGCTACTGGTGGGTCGATTTTAATGATTGTGGACATTTTAGAAAGGTGTTAAGTCATACAATTTATAAAAAATATACATCGGGTAAAAATAGGCTAAAAAACGGCGCTCCGGTTCCAACATAATAGAAAAAAGTGAGATTTTGTGATTTTTCCAAACTTTAGGCGCTTTGAGCCACCTCTAAAATCTTCTTAGATTATCCCCAAACTTTGTATTGCTCTGTTTTTTAGCTATTCGCATATTTTTAGGGGGTGAGACCGAGAGTTTGAACACTTTTATTTTTAAGGACCACCTTAATGTGCATATCCTAAACATATCATAAGTCGCGAAGTGCAATCACTTCAATATGTTTTCAAATGCAAGACCTTGAAATGGTGCATTTGCTTAAACATATCATGTGGCGCAAAGCGCAATGACTTAAACTGAAAAAATACGCTGATCAAACAGTTTCTACAAAGTGTGCTCACTGCCGTCAGCGGCGACTAAGCGGCGCGGTAGGTAACAACGGCTTGATACCATGTACAAAAAATGCAGCTACAATCACGCTGCATATGTTTGTACATGGTGATGTTAAAAGTAATACATGTGTGTGTGTGTGCGGGTAGAAGTTATAATAGGTAGAATGTTCAAAGACTCGAGGCAGTTGCTGAACAGACACAAAAGTAAAAGCGTGCTTTTAATAAAAAAAAAAAAACATCCTAGCTCCACTTCTCCTACTTCGAGGAATGTATAGCATCTAGAAGACAACATGAAAGACAAGACTAGATGCTACCAAGGTACTTTAGACACATCAGAATAGACCCATTAGACGATACCAAGGTACTTTAGACCCTTTAGAATGGACCCCTTCTAATGGGTCTAAAGTATCTTGGTAGCGTCTAGTCTTGTTTTACATGTTGTCTTCTAGATCCTATTATAATACCAGTCGCCAGAATGTATTTGTGAATGTTGCTGTAGAACAATAAAAAATGCGAAGTTCAACCTTCAGCCGTGTTCGCGCACTGCTCATCATTACACTTTATTCCAGTCGCACTGAATTGCAGTTTGCTGTTTTACGATAATGCATACTAAACACAGCTTGCCGCGATGGCTCTTTCCGAGCTCCAATTAGAGTTCAGTTTCCACCTCTTTTATATAAGCTACCGAGCGAAAAGGTCGTAACCAGCAAACTGCAATTAATTAATTTCAAGTGTTTTTTTCTATTCAATAATTTTTTCAATTTCAATTTACATCGTTAAATTAACTTATTGTTTTAACTGAATCAAATTCTTTAAATCTTAATTTTCTAAATCATTGCTGAAGCATTACTGTAATTAATTTCCAAAGAATAAAGTTGAAAATTCAAATATCACCAAGTCACCATATCTCATCATTTTCATCACTTAACGTTGTAAGTTTAACATTGGTCCTTCGAGATCACAGGAATCGCGCTTTCGAAAACACCATACATTCCAGCTCCATACGAGTTAAGACAACCAGAATTGATACATGTGAACGCCCCAACGTGAACGTACCCAAAACCAATTACACAGATGTCAAAGAGTCAAAGATCAACCACGAGGTAAATTTCTGTACATATTCATTGGCCACCGCCATTTTTTTTTTTACTATTCTGTGCAGATTTAAGAAGGTGTAAAGAAGAAAGTAAGAACTTTAAAAGTGATTAATACAAATTATAAATAAAGACCAAAAACTGAAAAAAGTGTGGAAAGTGAAAAAATCTATAAATAAAATAAAAACTGCAATAGAAAAGGGTGCAAGAGTAACTCCAGCAAAGGCAGCCGGTTAAGCACAGCAGCAACAAGCTGCAAGAAGACATTATCTGCTGCACCAACAGCAGCATACGTCAAAAAGACGAAGAGAACGAAGTACGTAGCTACCAAGGAGGAATATTTGCAGAAACACCTTGTTTGGGAATAAAATATATATGGGCATTTCCAGCGAAAGGTCCACCCTGCCCGAAAAATTAAAAGTAAACCAACAGTTTTTTCTTACTTGTATTATGAAAGAGAAATATTCAAAATTAATTAAATAATTGAGTTCCTAGCTTTATTTAGTTCAGATAGCGAGTTATCGGGCTACAAAGTACATGTTCATGTTTTGTTCATTTTTTTTTATTTCTAAGAGCATTTTCTCTTTACAATTTACATTTCTAGGAGAATTTGTGCAATTGAACTCTTATCAAAAAACTCTTCCTAAAACAACAACTAAACGTAAAAAAAATGCAAAAGAGAAAACATATATCAATTAACGTTAAAATTTTGATTTGCTTTTAATGACATTCTAAAATAACGTCACGTCAGAAAAAAATTATTTATTCTCAGTACCTCCACGCTTATGATCGTAAGTGCGTGAATTTTTGCATTTTAACAAAGGTTAATAAAGTAAACTTATATAAATAAAATACTCGGTTGCTAAACAAATAGTTAATTTTATATTAAATTTCAAAAGTGTGTAACGTCACGCCATATTGTGAGTAAATTGCTTGCACGGTATTTTGTATATTTTAAACTTAAATTCAATTATTCTCTTATGGTTTATGCAGATGGAATCTTCAACTGAAAGTAAAAATTACGCAAAGCGCTATAGGCAAAAATTAAAATCAGATTCACTTAGGCTGGAGATAAGCCGTGAAAGGGCAAGAGAAAGAGCAGCGAGATATAGAAAAAAGTTGGTGCAATCAAAGGAGAATAAAATGGACAAAGTAAAGGAAAGAATGGTACATCATCTTCGAAACAACAGAGTGAATCGGCAACAACAGATAAAAAGCAATTTATTAAGGACTTTTATTTGCGAGATGATATAAGTATCCAAGCTCCAGGTAAAAAGGATACATTAATCGTCAATGGGGAAATAGTGCCCAAGCGTTTTATGTTACTGACTGTTTCTGAGTCGTATGAATTATACAAAACGGAGAGAAGCATTGACTATGTTGGAAAGTCGGTATTTTATGAATTGCGACCAAAATACGTACAACTATCATGCAAGATACCACATAATATGTGCGTGTGTCAGTATCACGCGAATTTTGCATTTATTTTGACAAGCATTGCAGAGGTGATTACATCATTTTCCCCCAATTTTGAAACTTTTCTTAAATCTGTCTGTTGCAACATTGAGAACGAACAATGTATGACGAGTAATTGCAGAAATTGTGTAAAGGATGTGAAAAATGATTTAGTGCCCCTAAAATATTTTTCATTAATGGATAAAAGCATGGAATGGAAACATTGGCGCAAAGTGGAAGATCGGATTGCGTTGACGCACACCGAAGGTTCTCTATCTGATCTCTTGTACGAATTAGATGCACAGTTGCCCTTTTTTAAACGCCACTTTTTTGTTAAAAGGTCCCAACAATATTATTTTGAAATGAAAAAAAGAAATATTATGGCAGAAGATTTGGTCCTGCAAATTGATTTCGCAGAGAATTACAGGTTAATTTTTCAAAATGAGGTGCAGAGCGCACACTTCACCTACCGGCAAGTGACCATTTTTACTTGCGTCGCTTGGCTGATTGGCGGAGTAAAATCCTATGCGATAATCAGTGACAAACTCACCCACAACAAGTTCGATGTTTGCTGCTTTTTGACAAAACTTGTGAAGATGATTAAAAAAGCGCATGGGCAATTTCAAAATATTTATGTTTTTTCCGATGGATGCAGCTTCCAATTTAAAAATAAGTTCATTGCTCGAAGTTTACCTGATTTTGTTTCTGAATTTGGTTGCAAGGTTTTTGAGTGGAATTATTTTGCCACTTCTCACGGCAAAGGTGCGGTTGATGGGGTAGGAGCAACCATAAAACGAAAAGTTTGGCAGATGACAAAAACCAAAAATTTAATTTTAGAAAATGCGTTTTCATTTTATGAATGTGCTCGAAGTAACATTATTGGAGTCAATTTAATATACATTTCCTCAGAGGAAGTAGACAAGTTTTCTACTTTGTTAACTGAAAAGTGGAAGGAGTTGCCGCAAATACGTGGTATACATCAAATTCATTTTTTGTCAAGCAGCGAAGACATGCAAATAAAAGTAGCTCGAACTGCATTTTCAAGTAGAACTATAATATAAAACATTTATATAATTTTTTATAACTATCTACTTTCTAATATTGTTCAAATGTCTTTTCAACAAGGGAAATATATCTTACGAGTTCAAATATACATATAATAGCTAAAAGTGATGTTTTATTTGCGTTAAGTTATTATTTAATAACAATCTTAACTGAAAACTTACTAGCGGAAATTTTAGTAACGTAACGTCAGGTAACGTCACGTCAGATACTAAGGTTAAATATAGAAAAACCGAGAAAACATTTTTAAATTTTATAACTTGGAAAATAAACGTGTACTGATTTAAATTCATCTAAAAAAAGTTTCATACAAAAATTATTGCAAAATTCGCAGAGTTTTTCAATTTTGTCATCGAAGTCAAAAATCCACTTCTCTTTTTTGTAACGTAACGTCAGAGCATATTTTTGCTTTTTTAGTTAAATCCTCAGGGTCAATTGTTCTCGTTTTCTTTAATGAATAAAGTGCTACTTAAACACTACGCAAATATAAAAAAAACTTTTCAAAAATATGACTCTTTCATATTTTTTGTTTACATTTTTTCGTACAAATGTAACATCACGTCAAAATGGAAATGCCCATATGCACATTATTACCATTACATTCACATATATATACATACATAGCATACCATTGTTTTACAGCATCGAAAATATACAGTGGGTCACAATACCACAAAAAATAAGTATAATACAATTTTGTTATATATATATATATATATATATGTTATATATATATAGCTCGATATATATATATATATGATGTATGTATATGATGTATGTATATGATGGAATGTTCGTTGAGGGAACAATTGTAGCAAATTTTGGGGGGGGGGGTTAATAGTTATTAAATCCATTTGAGAAACAAAATTGTATTATACTTATTTTGTATTATATATATGTGGAGGCAACACATAAAACGTGCATGGATTTGCAAAAAAACGTATTGCCAACTCGTGGACAATTTGAACAAATGCAATAATATATGTGATAATATTTACACTATTTTCTCATATTTCAAAACAACAAAAAAATAATTAATTTGTCGCGTATTCAGAGTTGCCATCTCGCGCAACTACTGAATATTTACTTCACTTAGGACAAAATTAATTATTGTCTCTAATTCTCAAAATTTTTCTAGATTATATTATTCTCGCGTATTTAGAGTTGCCATCTCACGCAACTATTGAATATTTTCGTCAATTGGAAAATTTCTTTCGCGTATTCAGAGATGCCATCTCGAGCAACTACTGAATATTTTCGTATTTTAGAAAATAAAAATTTTTTTGTTATCTTGTTTCTAAGGTTCCAGAAGAATTTTTCTCGAAATTTTTTCTCGCGTATTCAAAGTTGCCATCCCGTGCAACTGTTGAATATTTTCGCTTTAAAGGAAATTTTTTCAGAATCCCTAATTTTTTTTTTTTTTTTTTTTTGTTCTCTCGAAAATCAGTGCTCATACTCTTGGGTACCTAATTTAATTTTTCTTCAAAAATTTTCTCGCGAATTCAGAGTTGAATCTTTTCGAATTGAAGAAAAAATTGTTCTAATATCTCTAATTTTTCAAAAAATTGTTCTCTCGAAAATCCGTGCTCAAACTCTTGAGTACCTGATTTAATTTTTCTTCAAAAATTTTTTTCACGACAACTCAGAGTTGCCATCTCGCGCAACTGCTGAATCTTCAGCGTCGACGATCACACAGATTCCAGTGTACACGTCCAGCTTCTGGACCTGGATCAAAGATGGGTCGACTGCATCTCAAGCTGGAATACATGAAACAATTTGTAAAAAATTGGATGTAAACGGCGACGCTTTTTCCCATCTTAAGATGGTGTTTCCAGAGCTAAGTGAAGCGAAAATAAAAGGAGGTATTAATTTTTTTTCTTTCCATACATTGTTGTATTTTCAAAATGTTAATCCGTTTTGATAAAATTTAGGTATTTTCATTGGACCTCAAATTCGTAAAATTATGAGCGATGTTAGTTTTATGAACAAGCTAAGTTTGGTTGAAAAACGTGCATGGAAGGAAGAGTTTTGTTGAGCTATGCGATAATTTTCTTGGAAATCACAGAAGCGAGGACTATGTTACGGTTGTAAGCGAATTTTTAAATGCGTATGGTGGAATGGGCTGCAACATGTCTATCAAAATAAATTTCCTGAGAACAAGTTAGAATTGCAACCACAATATGCAATGAGAGCTTAACTTATGTCAGGAATATGTAATTCTGTTTCTTCATTAGACGTTTTGTTTCTCATAGATTTATCACTTTGAAAACCATTTCACATAAAAAAAATTTGCTATCTAATAAAAAATAGTGTGCAACTAATATTAAATGTGCGAAAAATCTAATTAATTTGCTACATTTTGTGACTTTTCAATAGATATCAGAAATCGGTATAGTTTTAAAGATATCATATTAAGTTATCTGTGCTTCTATAAAAAATGTGCAAAAGAGCACGAAAAATGTTGTGCAAGCATTTTTGCAAAAATTTTGTTTTCATCAATAACTCAGTCAATTACTAGCCGATTTTTAAAAACTAACTTGCGTCGTAATTGTTAGTAAACGTGTTTGCTTAGTACATTAACAGATAGTGTGGTGTCTATACAAAATAATGTGCACAAAAATCGTAAAAGTTGGTGTTAAGGCATTGACTGCACAAAAATCATTTCAGTTTTTCTTATTAATGCGTCATTTAGACATTTGAATTATATCATTTCATTTCACATACATGAATTTGATACTTGTATCATCAATTTGTTATTCTTTGTACTTGACGTTTTGTCTTTATAAACACACTTTCAATTAGTTTTTCGGATCAGCTAACGAAATAGTTAGCACGCTCAGTTGGAAAATATTAAAAAAATTAAAAAAAAATAAGTTTGCCGGACAAATACACATGGATTTGTCAAGTTTTATAAACAATATGTATATCATTGGAAAGGTCTAAGTTTTTTCTTTCACAGTCCGGTAAGAAACTGAAAATCGCTGCAACATTGGCTAAGTTACAGACTTATAAGTACGCAAAGGTAAAAAAAACCTGTTTTTAACGGTAAGTGAAGATTTTGGGGGTGTTTGACGAATTTCTGGTAAACAGTGTTGTTATACTTGTGGCGGAACCTTCAGTTCTGGCCCGCCCCTGTCTATTGCTCTTTAAGCGTTTGGCGACACTTTGTCGGAACATTAACCTTTAACTTATGACGTGGTAGTAAATTTTACACCGTTTTTTTTATTTCTTTAAAATCTTCTCTCTGTTGCACGCACATTATTTGATATTCTCAGTACCCTCATATTATAGTGTGCTCTTCTTATCAGTACTGTTTGTTTTGTCGCAGAGGTCAGTAACGCGGAGATATTTGAGTGCGGGTGTAAAGTTTACTACACGTCGTCATTTGTGTTAATTTTTCATAGAAAATATATTACTACCACATAGTCGTTTGTGTGATTTTTTCATAGAAAATATTTTACTACCACATCTGCGTTAACGTTATTAATCCATATGAACAAAATTACTACACATCTACGTAAGCGTAAGTTTTTTTGTAGAAAAATATTTATAGTTTGTTTTTGAGTTTTAAAAAAAGTTTTTTAACATTTTGATATTATTATACAATTAAATAGTGGAAAATGTCACATTCAAAAAATATGAACATACAGGAAATCACTAGAATCTTAGAAGAAGATGTGGATTTTTACGATGACGAAATTTATGATGATGGAAGTGAAGTTGATGACGAAGTCGTCGACCCAAACTTTTGCACTGATATTATTAGTGACAGTAACTCAGAATGTCCGAAACGGATAACGAAGAAGAAATAGACACGACTCTTATTGCAGGACAATACGTCGAAGGAGAAGTCATCGAAGCACGGCAAAATGAAGTTGAAATAAATAGTAGCTCTACTTCTGAAACTCGTTATTATTATGGAAAAAATCGTTTCAAATGGTCAGCACAACAACCACAACGTTTTAGTAGAACTCCCTTACATAATATCATAAGATTACCAACTTCAGTGGGTTCCCAAAATAGTCAAGACGAATCAATAAATATAATGTGTCGATATTGGTCACAATTTTTTGATGACTCTATTGAAAATATAGTCATTGAACACACCAACAGAAAGCTAGATATAAAATTTCAATCAACAAACAAAGTAGAAGCGAAACCTTTGGATAAAATTGAATTTAGAGCATTTTGGGGCTTATTGCTCTATTCATCTGTTTTCAAATCTAATCGAGAATCCATAGATCTTATATTTGCAACCGATGGAACCGGCAGAGATATTTTTATAGCCACAATGTCTAGGCTTCGATTTCTGACTGTACTTTCATGTCTACGGTTTGATAATTCTTCTGACCGAAAAGAAAGATTATCAAACGACCGCTTGGCAGCAATTTCAGAAATTTTTAATAAAATAATTGAAAATTGTAAAAATCAATACTCCATAGGTACTCATGCCTGCATTGACGAAATGTTAGTACCATTTCGTGGAAGATGCAAATTTAAAGTTTATATGCCTCAAAAACCGGCAAAATACGGCATAAAAATAATGGCTTTAACGGATGCACGTACCCATTATCTTGCAAATGCCTATATTTATTACGGAAAAAACTCAGACGGTATCAACCTTACAAGTGATGAAAAAAAGCTTGCAGTGCCAACTCAATCTGTATTGAGATTATGCAGTATAATTGAAGGGACTAACAGAAACATTACTGCAGATAACTGGTTCTCATCAATTCAATTAGCTGAAAAATTAAAAGAACGCCAACTTACTTATTTGGGTACTCTAAGAAAAAATAAAAAAAGAGATTCCTTTAGAATTTTTACCAAACAAAAATAGGTTAGTTGAAAGTTGTATTTATGGATTTACAAAAGAAATTACACTTTTATCTTACGTACCCAAAAAAAATCGTTCAGTACTTTTAATTTCTACTATGCATCATCAGAAAGCAAATGATCCACTAACTAATAAACCAGAAATGATAGCTGACTATAATAACACTAAAGGAGGAGTTGACGAGCTAGACAAAAAGTGTTCAATGTATTCATGCAGTCGCCGTACACGACGTTGGCCTTTAGTTATATTCTACAGATTAGTGGATATAAATGCAGTTAAAGCATATATTTTGAATCAATCTTCTCGTAATTACAATGAAATTTCAAGAGCTGACTTTTTAAAAACACTTGCTAGAAATTTAGTTGTGAAAAGAGAACACAACCAAAGATTAAATCGTTCACTGCGAGATATTATTCATATGATATTGGGTTCTGACTCACTTCCCCAGCCTGTTGTGCAAAAACCAATTACTACAAGTAAATTGTGTTACATTTGTCCTAATAAATTAAAGAGAAAAACAACTCATACATGTTTACAGTGTGAAAAACCAATGTGTATGGGCTGTAGCAAGCGCTTATGTATTAATTGTACAAATACTAATTTTGACGACTGATAATTTTGACTTAAAAGACTGTTATTTTTAAGTAAATAAGAGATATTGAAATGTTCCTTTTTTTAAGAAATATATACACTAAGCTATGGAAAATGCCATTTAATTTAATTTTTTGTTAACCTTATAATTTTTTAATGTACAAGAAAAAAATATATCTATAGCAAATAATATTTGAAACTAAAAGGTGTAAAATTTACCACCACCTCGTCGCATACGTTACAACTTTTCACCTTGTAACTTAGCCTAAAAGACTGATTGTTATTTTTTTAATATATAAGAGATATTGAAATGTTACTTTTTTTTTAATAAATATATACTATTAGGCTGTGAAAAAATGCCATCTAATTTTTTGTTAAGTTTATATTTTTTAAAATGTACCAGTAAAGAATACATCTATTTTTTTGTTCATATAAAGAAAGTTTGTGAAACAAACCACAAGTTTTTCAAAAAAAACCCTAATTTTTTTAATTTTTTTCCTAACGCTGTATTTAAAAGTTGTAGTGCGCACCAAGTTTAAGCAACCAAACGTACACAAACTATTTGGTTGCACTGTATTTATGTATGTTTATATTCACCACGCACAATGACCCGTGGTTATATATTTGATTTACATGACGCACTTTCGCACTAAGCTAATGTTCTATGTATTTCACTCGCGCACTTTTAATGTTTATATATTTTGTTATATTTATTTTGTATTACGCACTTACACATTAAGTTTATATTTATTATTCACTCACGCACTTGTTATGTTAAAATTTATGCACTTTTTAGATTTTAAGAAAATACCGTTGTTTGGCTTTATAAGCATCGAAAATTGAAAATAAAGATTATTAATTCTGCAAGCTTCTAATCAGCTGCATCTTTTCATTTAAAGCCAAAGTGCATTTTTATGCCGGCTAAATAAACAAATATTATTTCAAGCCTTAGTGCATTTTATGCCGGCTGAGAAACAAAAAAAAAAAGAAAATATTTAGAGCCAGTGGCGTTTTTAAGCGCCGGCCAAAAACTCGAGGCAGGTCTTTTTTTTTAGTTGTTCATTTAAAACATACAAAACAAACAAAAACTTTACATGGCGATCCTGCCAACTCACGGCAAACAAAAGTTACCAACGACGGAACGATCAGTGCCGGAGTACGTGCCTGAAGGCGGCAACACCAACGCACCCAAGTACGTTCCATCCAGCTGCGCTCAACAGCAGCCTAAGCGGCTTACAATTAAGGAGTACCAACGGCGTCAGGAGCACAACAAAAACGAACGACTTACTCGAATACCAGCAACGCAGAAGCCCAAACACAAGAGGAGCGGCAAGCTGGTAAAATTACGTCAGGCCATTGCCACTAGAAGGCGCATAGTAAATAGCGATCCTCCACCACCTTGGCACATCGCATCAGAAATCTGGAGGCAAATTGATGAGCTGGAAACCCAAATGGATGGTCGAAAGAAATAAACTTTTAAATTATTTTCTTTGTTCTTTATTAATTAAAAATTAATTATATGAATGCTTCAATGAATTTTTTTGAAAAACAATAAAAACTAAAAAGCCGTCGGCAAAACATAATTTTACATTTGTTCATTTTAGTTCAATTTTCTGTATTTAAAAAACGAAAGAGTTGATAAATATAGCAAAGATTAAACGAATTCAAAATAATGTCACTTCTGCACCATTAAATATAAAAATTGGTGAAAAAGTAATGATAAGGAAAATGAATAGAAAGAAAAACCAACCACCATATCATGGTCCATATATTATAGTTGATAAAAATGGAGTAAATTCTAAAGTTGATGTAGATGGTAAAATCAAAGAATACCATAATAATTTATTAAAAAGATGGATTTAATTCAAATTTTTCAATTAAAGTAAAAATTTATTAACTAAAACAATTGCATTATATAAATTTCATAAACAAATTGAATTTGTGTAATTTTTAATAACATATATCATATATCTATTTTGAAACCATTTTTGTAATAAAATATAAAATATAATCTGTTATAGTTAATAAGAATATTTCAAATGCATGAAACAAGTACTATATTTTAAGATTAAATAATATATTGGATTATAATAAGAAAGTTTGAATTGTATAATTTTAAAAATTATTTTTCTTTCTTCAAATAATTTTTATCTTAAGGATGGGGGTGTAGTGCGCACCAAGTTTAAGCAACCAAACGTACACAAACTATTTGGTTGCACTGTATTTATGTATGTTTATATTCACCACGCACAATGACCCGTGGTTATATATTTGATTTACATGACGCACTTTCGCACTAAGCTAATGTTCTATGTATTTCACTCGCGCACTTTTAATGTTTATATATTTTGTTATATTTATTTTGTATTACGCACTTACACATTAAGTTTATATTTATTATTCACTCACGCACTTGTTATGTTAAAATTTATGCACTTTTTAGATTTTAAGAAAATACCGTTGTTTGGCTTTATAAGCATCGAAAATTGAAAATAAAGATTATTAATTCTGCAAGCTTCTAATCAGCTGCATCTTTTCATTTAAAGCCTAAGTGCATTTTTATGCCGGCTAAATAAACAAATATTATTTCAAGCCTTAGTGCATTTTATGCCGGCTGAGAAACAAAAAAAAAAGAAAATATTTAGAGCCAGTGGCGTTTTTAAGCGCCGGCAAAAAACTCGAGGCAGGTCTTTTTTTTTAGTTGTTCATTTAAAACATACAAAACAAACAAAAACTTTACAAAGTAATTAACCTTGAGTAATGTAAGTATGAAACCGTTACAATATATAAACGTTAATAATAATACTAAAAAATAAAAGGTGTAAATTTTACTACCACCTCTTCCTAGATGTTAAAAATTTTCACCTCGTAAGTTAAAGGTTAACAAAAATACTGGTAAAAATTGTATATAAACTAAAATATTTTAAAATAAAGACAGATTTAGATTTGGAAGGAAAAGGCGAAGAGCCCAAATTAAGTTTCTTTTTATTAAAAAAAAATAGCCTTTGAGGCTTGATTAAATTTAGCCTTTGCGGCTTAATAAAAATAGCCTTTGTGGCTTGATGTATATAATTAGCCTTTGCGGCTTAATAAAAATAGCCTTTGTGAGTTCCTTGATCAAAAGCCTTGCGGCTGATTAAAAAGGCGTGTGCGCCTCTAATACACAAATACACTACCTTGACACACAACTTAGAAACAACTTCCAACACCACAACAGAGAGTCAACTGCGCTTCAACAGCGCTGCGGCAGAAGAGCCGAGGACAGCGTAAATATATAGTCAATCGCATAAATTAAATATTCACGATTTAATTAAATTTATTTACTTAAGTATTATTTAAAGTGAACAAAAGAATGTATACCTAGTGAACTTAAGACCCAGAGAGGGCATAGGTAACGTACACCTAGTACGATTAAGTGAATATAGCTATTTCAATAGCTACAGAGAATAAATTAATTATTTAAATAGAGTGTCAATTTTCCATAAAGTAAAGATTAAAATAAAAGCTGCGTTTTTTTCATGTGAGATCAGGATCAAATCATCGCATTTGCATGCAAAACAAAAACAACAAGTAATCTAGCAAGTGAGCTGGATCAATTAAGTTGACCCAATTCTATGTTTTTAAGAGTTGAGGGCGGAATCGTAAAAGAAGGCAACACTTAGCCGTCATTGACGGTTAGATGGCGCTGGAACTGTAAAAATTGGCAGCACTGCATTTGTTCATCAGCTGTCAAAAAAAAAATTGCAAAACTTTGACGCATTTATGTTGAAAAATAAATAAATTTCATTTTATTTAGGCGACGGAAGTGGACCAATGCTGAAACAAAAGCGTTTTTGGCGGCGTATGCCAGCCGCAAAGATGAATTTGGGCACGCTAAAAAAAACAACATGCCATGGCAAACGTCCTGGCAGACTTGGAGGCCTCAGGTGTTTTGGTATAGTGCAATTAACCAGTACGTTTTAAGTCATCTTTTAAATGTAAATGTTTATTTTTCAGACACAGCCAACAACAACACAAGAGCTCCAAACAAAAATTAAAAATATTTTGAGAGCGTTTAAAACGGCTAAAGATGACCAGAACAGAACTGGGGCGTCGCGAACAACAATTCCTTTCGAGGAAGAGCTGGAAGACATTTTTGGTGACCGTCCAATATTGTCCAACACAAAAACACTAACTCTTGGTGGCACTCCCCGAGTTCGCAATGTACCCGAAAGAGCTTTACAGTCATCGGAGGACAAGGAGCACCCTGCAAAAAAAATGACGAATGCCGAGTTTTTGGAGGCAAAATTTAATATAAAGCGGCAGGCGCTAGAAAATAGAATGCAGATGCATCGCGAGAAGATGGTGAAGCTCGATGAGGTCATAAATTTATTGAAAAAATAGTTTTTGAAATTGTTTCCTAAAAAACTCTTAAGGGTGAGTTCCAAAATGCATTTTAACAAAGCATCAGTGTGTTTTATTTTGAATTGGTGCTCTCTGTTGATATTCTGAACACAGATGCTTTGTTAAAATGCATTTTGTAACCCCCTTAACTTTGTGATTTAAATACAAATTGTAATTGTTTGATAGCTTAAATCAGTTAAATTTTGTGAGCTATTTAGATTAAGTAAGTTTTCAAGTTTATTAACTATTTAAATAAAAATTACAAGAGTATTACTGCTTATTAAAAATTATCAATTTGTCAAAATTCCTGATGCAATCATATCCTGAAAGAGGACCTGGCGACGATTTTCATTTAAATATTCATAAGAAGGATCTTCGCCATCTTCGTTATCTGCATCTTCTACGACTATTTCTTCAACAATTTCATCGCCACTATCTATACAAAAGTTGTGCAAAATACAGACTGAAGTTACTATATTTATGATTAAATTTAAATTTTGTTTTTCGACAAAGTGTAGCAACCGGCGAAATCGAGTTTTTAAGAGACCAAACGCGTGTTCTACAACTATTCGCGTGCCCGAGTGCATTTTGTTAAATTTTTTTTGCATCCTTGAGAGGTTACCATTGTCCTTAAATGGTGGAATGAGCCATTCCATGCATGGATAGGCTGAGTCTCCCAGTAAAAATGCATTGTTTTCAAAACCAACTCCATATAGTTGACGGGACAACAATGATCGTCTCAGGGCACGACTATCGTGCATTGAACCAGGCTCGCCACACGAAATATTATAAAATCTTTTGTCGGGACCAGCTACGCCTTGAACTTTAACGCTGTATCGTTTTTTCCTGTTATAGTAATCTTCCTTATTTTCTCTTGGTGCTTTGATAACAACGTCCGTACAGTCAATGACACCGACTACATGCGGAAATCTTCCAATCGATTGAAATTCGCGGATAGCGCTGCGCAAGTCAGCTGGCCATTTAATTTAGTTATGTCCAATTGATATCACCCAACTGCTTACACGATTCACAACTTTCCAGGCAGTTGACTTCGCCACGCCAAAAAGGTTGGAAATGGTTCGAAACGATTCCGTGTTTGCTACATACCAAATGTATAAATATATCTCTTTTGCTGCAGTTAATCTGGTTAGACCTCCATTTGGATCAAACTTCTGCATGTAAACGTCAGACGTATAATACATATCTGAAAGTTTTAAACTTAGTTCCAAAACTTTTATTTTGCAATTAATTTATTAATACCTATTAGTTTTGCGGCAGTGCTCTTCTCTATGCGAAAATGCTTTTTAAAGTCGCCCGCTGAATATGCCTCAATGGTCGCATCGAAGTTGTTAACTTTTGCATGAAACTCTCTTTTAAATTCTTGATCGGAATCTTCGCTACTCGAACTACTTGAACTGTCCGACTCCATAAGCAATTCAATAAATTGCTGGACTGCTTCCATAATAAAATTTTTCTTTTTTGCAAAACTTATATTTCAGCGTAAAAAGAACATCAGCTGTTCATCTTTATACAGAAAATAGCGCCATCTGTCTGTGAGTAAAAAACATCGAAAAAATGTATATAAAGCGTTTTTTTCATCAATGATCTGATCTCTCATGAAAAAAACGCAGCTTAAGTGTCAATTTTGTGGTGAGCACGGGATGGTGCTACGTCCGGCCCATTGTTTCAGGAGTAGGTTACATAGCCAGTCATCCACTGACGCGACATATAGAGCACCGCAATCGAGAAGAGTAGGAAACTACCGGAACATCGTTTGGTGAGCTCGAGGCCCGGGATGGCCAGACTCTTGCCCAGCCAAGCCTCTTAGGATAGAGGGTCAGTGGACCAAAACGGACAGACCACACCCAATAGATATAGGAAGTTTAGGATTAGGTTAGGTTCGTTTGGTGAAACCGGAGGCCCGGGACGACCAGCCACGGCTAACCAAGCTTCTCGACGATAAACGAACGTGACTAGGGACTCGAACTGTTTGGACATTTGAGTACATCGAGCATAGATATCAGGGATTGAAAGGGTCAGATTAACACCATAAGCAAAGAAATGTATTTGGTGAGCCTGGAGGCCAGGGAAGGCCAGCCCCCTTGCTCAGCCAAATAATTCAGCTACTCGCTGAAAGACAGTAGAAGTCTTACACCACGCGCAACACCATTCGACTTTGGTTACGGTGGTAAGTTGACACATAACCTTTCAACGCCATGTACCGCCGTGGTTTCCGTAACCAGTCTAGGGAGTAGTTCAATCCGTTCGATGAGCTTGTAGCCCGGGATGGCCAGCTCCTTGCTTAGCCGGACTTTTCAGTCAATCGCTGGGCGTACCAACGTACAGCTAGCCACACTAGTGTATAGGTTTCAGTAGGCAAACCCGATCAGTAGAATAGTAGGCAATAGGCCAACGTACAGTTAAGAATCCATTCGACTAGAATCCATTCGACCGCATCATAAAAAGACACATGAATAAAGGGAGATATTAAAAGAGACCAAATAGTAAATCTTATTTCCAGATTTTTATTACATAATAACAAATGATAAACTTATATTTCAAAACGGTCTATAGATATATGTATTTGAGCATTACATTTATATTGTTAAATTATTGAATATACACACATGGACAAAAGTGATCGTCCCTTAGCTTCTACACTCTATCAATTATCACCAAGCCCAAAAAATAATTGCAAAATAAAAAATTTTTTTTATTTAAAAGAGCAATGCATTGATGTGTTTTTAAAATAAAAAATGTTACGCTCCAGCTTGCTTGTAAAAAAAAAATAAAATTTATTTTCTATGCTGCGTTTTATGTGGACAAAAGTGTTCGTCAATCGGCCATCCCTGGCATTTAAAATGCTTACAAATATTTTTATGATATGGCAACTCTATTATTTGTTTCATTTCAATTACTTAACTGTATTTTCGATACGTTTCGTTAAAAAAGTTTGCTTAAGACGCGCGTGTTTTGCCATTATCGCGAAAATGAGCCAAGTTAGAAAAGAAACTACGATTGAAGAGCGAAAAATTATAATAAATGTCTATAAACAAAATAAAACTATTAAACAAATTTGTGAATTAGTGCAACGACCACGAACAACCATTTCTAGCATTATAAATCGGCACAAAAATGATCCAAACTGTGAGAATCGCCCCAGAAGCGGGCGTCCTTCGGAGCTATCGGTGCGCGAGAAACGCGATATCATAAAAATTATAAAAAAGGAACCGAAAACTCCATCGTCAGAAATCACAGCAGTAATAAAGGAGACAACTGGAACTACTGTACACCCTCGTACTGTCCGTAGAGTGCTGAATTCTGCCGGTTATAATGCTAGAGTTTGCAGAAAAAACCTTTGATAAGAAAGGTAAATCAAGCGAAGCGGCTTTCCTTTGCTAAAGAGCATTTAAACAAGACAAATGAGTTTTGGGACAAAGTCATCTTCACGGACGAAAGTAAGTTCTGCGTTTATCGTTCAGATGGCCGTGCTTTGGTCTGGAGGCAAGAGGGTACTGCACTACAAGAAAAGAACATTCAGACTACAGTTAAACATGGTGGTGCTGGAGTCATGGTGTGGGGGTGTATGTCAGCTGCTGGTGTCGGCGAGCTTGTTTTTGTTGAAACTATAATGGATAAACATATTTATTTGAATATTTTGAAAGAGAATTTGTCAAAAAGTGCAAACAAGCTGGGCATTGAATCCGATTACTATTTTCAACAGGACAATGACCCCAAGCATACAGCCGAAATGGTCCGCTTGTGGATATTGTATAATACACCTCACACATTAAAAACACCACCTCAATCGCCGGATCTCAATCCAATACAGAATATTTTGTTTTTGTTTGAAAAATAAATAAATGCATTCTAAAAGTTATAAAAATTCTTAAATTTTTGTTTTCAATTATTTTCGGGGTATGTTGGCGCTTTAAACTGAAGAAGAGACAAGTGACGATCACTTTTGTCCATTGTAGTTATAAGGAGCACACGAATTTGTAACAATAAAGAAATTGCAATCGGAGACAAGTGGTGTGTTGATTTGGAGTCTGTTTACAGACAAGAAAGAAAAATAATTGCAACGGACCCTGGATCCGGCAAGCGCATCCTCGGCCGGAGTTTAGGTCCTTACATCGATTTATATGCAAACGGAGAAAAACAAAATAAGAAACACCAGTAATTATTTAACTTAGATTAGATGTACAATGTTTGTTTCTTACGTTTTGTTTGTTAGGTAAATCTTCAATAGGTGAAATTTACAATGGCTGCTTATTACTGCAAGAAGTGCATAAAGAAAACTTAATTTATGCTGCTGGCAATCAATTAGTCATTGCTTGCTGATAATCAATAAGTGATTAATTGTTTCCATTTAGTGAAAATATATAATTTAATATCTAATTAAACGCGGTTTTACAAAATGAAGTGTAATACTTTCGGAAATCAATTTGTGATAAAAATTAAAAAGCAAAAGTCACTCGTCGGAGAAGCCGATCGAGAATCGATGCTGGAACGAGTCGATAAAGCAGAAAGTAAATCTACCTACTACTTTCATTAACCTTTAGGGTTGCGGCCTAAACACTATCAGAAATGTTGAAAAAAGATAATTGGTTTTTAAATCCAACATGCTTTAACTCTCTTTAAATTCTAATTTGAGTGGAATGCGGATTGTAGTTATTTTTTATGTGAATCTTAAAAACAGTCCTCTTTGACAATAGCTTAAGACAAAAGTTTAAATTCCATTTAATACCTTTTTAATAAATTTAAAAAATTTTGAAAAAAATGTTTTGCTTACTTAAAACAAGTGTACAATATATTGTACAAATTACTCAAAAGCAAATGTACAAAATATTGTAAAAAAATAATTTGGTCAATATATTGTACAAAATTCGAGAAAGGGTGTTGATGTCTTTAACTTCTATAGGAAATTTTCTGCGCTTGCTGAAATAATTGTGCAATGAGTTTACGTAAAAAAGGACTGTCAGATAAGGAAATTTCAGAGTTTTTGAACAGGAAAGAAGCGGATTTATCGGATTATGAGGACGAGGAAAGTGATATTGTCGAAGCAGCTGAAATCGGGTTTGAAGGCGAAATTGTCGACATCGATCATGAGGATGAGCTTCTTATAGATTCCTATAGACACAATGATACCAACGACAAAATACTCGAGGAAAACTTTGACGACTTTCAAGATATTCAAAATACTTCCGGCTGTGAGCAAGTATTCAATGTAGAAAGCGCTGAAAATGCACAGGCAGAAACAGCGGAATCAGAAGCAGAATGAAAAAATTCACTTCGGACACACGATAATACAACACAAAACAAAGACATTAAGTGCCGTAGATTGAAGTATCAACCAAATCCATTCACTTTGAACCAAGTGATGCCCAAGAAGAGAATAATCTAAAAAGTGCTTATGATTATTCTGAACAGTTTTTCACCAACTATCTAAATGAAAGTGTCACAATTTATACTAACTTGTATGCTGCTCAAAATAGCATTGCCGGTTTTAAAAATACTACAAAGGAAGAGATTAAAATTTTGATCAGCCTTCAAATCGCTATGGGAAGCATGCAATTACGCCGAACTTATTTGTTTTGGCACCAAACATTGGGTGTGGCTCTTTTCAAAGATTCGATGTCATTAAGAAGATTTCAACAGCTTGTTGTGACTCATATCACAACTCCTTATCCCCAGCAATTATTCTTTTGTTAATGGCCAAGTGATGACAATGAAAACTGATATACCGCAACATTAATTCGAACGATCAGCGTTCATTGCATGGCAGCACTTGAATATTATTGAATTCAATGCCAAGGCCGGCATATTTAAAACAGAATAAGAATGAAATAAACACTGACGCCAGTTGGACGATCAGCTTTCATGTAAAACAGTAAGAGTCATTCCAAACAGTTTACTTCTGTGCGGCAGGTCATCAATGCTGCAATATTATCCGAAAAAACCCCACAAATGGGGCTATAAAAACTTTGTGCTTAGCGGTAGCTTTGGATTCAGTTACGACTTTGAAATTTATACTGGAGCTCAAAATCTAATACGATCTGACAGTGACTTGCCCAAGATAACTACTTCCAGTGACGTTGCCGTTCGACTTTCAAGGACAATACCAGAAGGAGTCAACTACAAGCTCTTTTTTGATAATTGGTTCACTTCGCTACCACTGTTGCCCTATCTAAATAAGAAGGCAATTTTACCATTAGGCACAATAAAAGCTAGTCGGATTCCAGGCTACGAGGTTCCAGCGGAAAACATTTGAAGAAAAAAGGAAGAGGTGCAACAACTGAAAAACTAACAACTGTTGATAATACAGATATTTCTATAGTAGCCTGGTACGACAATAGGGTGGTGAATTTGGCTTCAACTTACGTCGGCAGCAGATTGTTATCCGAAGTTCGACGTTTCAATAAAAAAGACAAAAACTATCAAAATGTTTCATGTCCTAAAGCAGTGATGGCTTATAATAAGCATATGGGGGGAGTGGACTTGCTGGACGCTCTTCTTGACTATGACAGGATCCAAATAAAGTCAAAAAAGTTCTACTATCGGATATTTTTTTCATATGATTGACATGGTTACAGTCAATGCTTGGTTGCTATACAGGCGAGGTTTAGATGATTCGGAGCCATCACTGCCTTTAGCAGATTTTAAGTGCGCTGTAGCTGAAGGTTTATGTCAAACTGGAAAACCAAGAAAAAGTGGCAAACGAGGACGATCTTCTAATGAGTTAGAGAATGCCATTAAAACAAAGAGATTGAGAGGGGCAATAGCAGTTATGTCATCTGGGTATGTTCGGCTAGAACAAACAGATCATTTACCTACCTGGACCACCAGACAGCGTTGTAAGGTAGTGGAGTGTAATGGTAGATCATATGTTAAGTGCCAAATATGTCAAGTGAATTTTTGTCTAAACGACAAAATTAATTGTTTTATTATTTTTCATACTAAATAATGTTAACGATTATTACTTTTATGTTTTCTGCATACTGATCCAAATATGTACCAAATCAAAAAACCTATTATTTTCTGTATTTTTGCAATAAACTCAAAAATGCTGAAACACATGTATTTTATTTTTCTGTTTTATCACACATATATATTTTTTCGCAACGAAACAAAAAATCAGGCAGTAAGGGGTTAAAATTTTTTTAGTCGCAGTCGGTTCGTTACAAACTAATATAACACAAAGCAATAATATAATAAATTCTGAATAATCAAGAACAAAATAAAAGTAATAAAAATTTGTGTTTTGATAAAAACGCGACGAACAAAACAAGCAAGGTTTAAAAAAATCAAAAGGTTTTTTATGTTCGTGAATGCTCTGTTTAGCTTCCAATAAACATCATTCATAGGTACTATTGTAGTGGCGATATGTACTCACGCGGAAGCAACTCGTTGCTTTCGGACTTGTCGGCTACGTTTAAAATGGGGGAGCTAATCAGCAACCCCACTCGTTTGATGTCTATTATGATACAAATGAGACGTACCTTTGATATAAATATGCCCATAATTAATGAAGAACAATTAGGTATTTTAAGCCATAATGTGAATATTGATTTTATTTCAGAATCTTCAGATCCGCTGAATGTGTACATTCCAGCTCATGAAGATATTAAATGCGGATTATCCATTTTCAGGGAATTCGCGTTAAACTGTCCTAAAATCAGAATTTCTATAACTATATACGATAAGGTACATCAGATTGACATACATCATTCCGAAGCCCCAAATCCTCAAAGTAGATATAGCATTCAGAAGAGTAGAACCAATCTTCATATCCCTGTAGGATAGTAATAGGTTTAAATTCGAATGCTCTAAATTTATATGTTCAAAAAATAAGATTAGCAATGAATGTAATATCAAAGCTATCTTCTCAAGATGTTCTTAGAAGGTCGATCCCATTTCATGATATTTTAATCCAACATTTAGATGGAATCATGGGTTATGTCGTGAGAGTACCTAGAATATTACACCAAATTTTAAATGCTACCTACGATACAGCGTCAATAGGATTTATTTTATGTACACCATTATAGATTTCTCATTGAAAACAGTGTTGGGCAGGTCTCTCGTCAATGGTTTTCTTAATGAGGATTAATCATAAAGATAAACTCATTACGCTCTTAGTCGAAATGATACATTGGATATTGCAGTCAAGATGTGATGACTGCTTTTTAAAAATATGTTCAGATTATACTCAGGAATTTAGTTATGCATTTGCTGGAGTTAGTTCTTGTAAGTCAATATTCTGTGTAGATACTCCTATTTTCCTTACCATGATAGTTTCAGAATCACCTTATATTATGAATATAATCATGAATCACTTCATGATAATGAGTATAATCGGAAAAATCCATTAAGTATAATGATAAATAATAACAGACAAAAGTATGCTTTTATAATTAGATATAATGCCCATTCTTATCTCGTATATTCAGAAATTGATTAAAATGTGACTACTAAAGTTACCTCGTTAAGAAGAGGAACAGAATATGTATTTGATACTCCTATTTCTGAGTTGCTATATTTTGCATTAGCCTTATCCTATATTTGGAAAGTATATGTGGACTATAGATATTCCAATTCATTAATAGGAGCTAGAGATTGGTTAAGCTTGCATAATTTTTGAATATTCATGATAGAGGTTCATGAGTTCAAAAAGGTTATGTCAAAAATATATTTAATTAATTCTATTTTAAGAATTGGATCAGGGCTCATTATTACCTATCCAATTATTACCTATCCAATTATGTAACTATTTAGGAGGTAAGACTAGATTACCTATGGATGATTTATGTACAAAAAAAAGAAATAGCAAACGAAGCCGACCAAATAAACCAGTGTGTGTGAGTGAATGTTCGTTTTTATTTTGCGTTAATTTATTTGCCAAGTTAATTTGCATAAAATTGACAAGCGAATAAAAACTATTGCAATAATTATTTTGTGCTCAATAAATTCCCGATTGGTGCACCGCAAAAAACTCCGTGCACTTTTCCACGAGTTTTCTAATGAGTAGAAAACTAATTTCGCCAGACGGACAAAATAGTTTTACGACACAAAACAAAGTATCAAAAAAGTACAAAAATTCACGAAACGAATTGGTCGTTTGTGCGTGAGAGTGCGGGTGCCGCGATGATTGTATCAAAAACAACCCTTATAATGAAAAAATTATATATTTTCGCAAAAATATTCGCCAATTTAATTGTTTAATTTTATCTTTAACTGGCACAATAACACTATTATAACTTGAGCCACTTGAAAAAAACCAACCACTTAACCTTTCTTAACTGGTGGAGTTGATGGAAGATTTAATTTTTGATTCTTGTTAAAGATGTTCACAATTTTCTCCCGGATTGGACTTGTGGCGTGACCGTCTGTGACTCCATCCCAAGCACCAATGGAGTTGGATAGAGGCTTCGCTCGCTAAGGTCACCTTGCAAGTCCTGAAGGACAACCCTGGGCCACCTCCGTCCTGCACGAATGCGGGATGGTTTCAGGGCAATGTCAAGCTGATGGCCTGTGACAACGAAAGATCCGCTGAGTTATTCAAAGCGGCGATTGGAAAAGTCGGTGAGGTCTACCCAGACGCTCGGATAAGGGGTCCAAAAAGCGGTGGATTTGGACGAAATTCCGTCTAGACACCGTCTAGACGGAAATTCCGTCTAGTCACCCCATTTGAACCTGAGGAGATTCTGATCTATCATCCGCCTCCGAACTAGCTACTGCGATGACGAATCTCCTGAAGGAGCAGGATCCGTCAGAGAACCCCTCAGCGACGAAGAGGCTGACATCACGGTAGTTGGAGTACTTAAGGATGTTCCGGGTACTCCAAAATAATCTGCCTCACTGCAAAATAATCTGCCTCACCGCAAAGCAGGTTCGACTGCTCTCCAGCGTCTCCTAGCAACGGGCAATGTCGACTTGGCTCAACCTTGATCATCCTACAATCAGGATCCTTGGATGATCTACAATAAAATCCTTGGCCCGAATACACCAAACTATAAAATATACTATGTCTCTAACAAAGGTAAAAAAATCCGAGATCCGACTCGTCATCGGTGAGATGCAGCCACATCTCTGTGAAAAAGTCATTGAAAATTTCATGAAAAAAGTAATGGTCTGTCATCAGGGCCGTGGGGCTATTTGTCGGATATTTTATTCCATACTTAATCGGAACATGTCTTTTTTACAATTCAATAAAAAAATCACAACTCTCACAAAAAATATGCGATTTTATCTTAAAATAAAAAGTGCACTCTTACTGAGAGACTCTTTATTTATAAGTGATAAAAAATTCTCAATTTAAACGATTTTTTTCACTTCCACTTAAATCAAAATCTTATTTAGGAGCATGTTTATCTGATTGTAACGTGACGTTACAAACACATATGAGTATATTATTACATTTACCTGTACCACCTGTAAGCATTATTCTTTATCTATAAAAGAATCACTTTTGTTATTACAATTTATTATATAACATTTGCCTGTACTGCACTGTATCAGCTTTAAGTTAACATTTAATATTATATTTACTTATAACGCAGCAACAATATAAACAAACACACTAAAGCATCGGCCACCAATTAATACAAACATACACGCGCCACCTATCTATTTATAGCAAGGCCGGCAACAAGTAAATTCTCAAGGGACCAGAGACAAAGAAAGCTAATAACCGAACGTATAATTCCCAACTTGTTATCACGCCATATCAAATAAAAGGGCGCACAGTCATTCGTCCCATAGACAAAAATCAAAAAAATTTATGGCAGAGAATAAGAATGTTTTGATATCAATTGGAAGGTAAAACATCAACTAAAAATATAAATAAAAATTATTTGTTTAGAGTTTAATTTACGCCCGCTATAGGTTCTAAGAGTTGATTGTTTTTCATGAATTTTATGTATTATCGCATCTTGAAAATCGGGTAAGACAAAAAAAATTATGAAAACTGCAATTTAAAAAAAAAAAAATAATAACATTTTTGTAAAGATAATAAAAAGGTCGAATTTAAGTTTTTTAAATTGTAAAAATAAAATTAAAAATTTTAATTTTACTTTACTTCAAAGTCACGCTTTTTAATACTTAAAATTGCAAAATAGCAATATTACTAAGACAATTAAAAAAATATGCATAAACTTCGGTAAAATTTTTTTTCATATATCATTAGTCTTAACTTTCTACTAACAAGAACTAAAAAAATTTACTCCGCTTTCGTCCGCCTTTTAAAAATATTACTCTTTTTCCAAACATCAACTTTTGTTGTTTCTTGCTTTAACTCTTTTTCTTTGTAAACATAAAATCAAAACCGTTAAAAAATTAACCCTATATTGCATTGCATGTGAAAAGCATAAGTAATGTAATATAAAAATAACAATTGGCTTAAAATATCATAATTATTAAGAATTTTTTATAAAAATTTTGATTAATTTAATTAGAAATTCCTAAATACCTTAGAATTATTTTTATCCACAATTATTTTTATTAACTTTAAGCTTTATTTTGCTTAAATTTATGAAGTAGCCACTATTGGGTTAATTTTGTTTACATTTGACATAAAGCAAGTGGCAAAAAAGTTAAAAGTGCGATTGATTTAGTGCAAACATTATAAAATATGCCAAAACAAATATTATATGAAGATGTTATTGATTTGTGGATTACTAGTGATGTAACAAAAAGATCATTAAATATATATTCATTTTGTGTTTCCAAGCTCGGGGAATCTAGTTTTAGTGACGGAAAACTTCGCATTAATATATCTCGATTTAACGCCGAGATGACAAAAAAGTGGCGTCAAAGCCAATATAAAAAAGAGAGGTTACTTGAAAACCACTCTGCTTGGTTGAAGTGGACTATATTCAAGGAAACTAATTCCGATAATGTAAGTAATAGCCTCGATATCAAAAATAATATTATAAATTACACATTAATTTTTCCTTTTTAAATAGGAACCGAGTACTAGTGCTGGAAAACGTGGCAGACCTGAAATAAATTTCGAAACTGCTTCAGAAAAAACAAAATTAAGAAGGGTTGAAAATCTTTTAAATGATTATTGTCCGGAAGAACTTGCTTATGCTGCTAAAAAATCCAAAAAAAGAAGTGAAGAGAAGCAAACTGAAACAACAAAAAAATTGGAACGTAGTGAAGCCCTCTCGCTTTGCTTTGATTTGGGTTTATCTGATGAAAAATATAAAATTTTGGCAAACGTTGTTAATCGCTTGCATGAAAATTGTTTCCCAAGTTTGTATTCTATACGAAAGTTGAGACGCACTTTGACACCAAAAATAAAAGTGACAGAGATTTCAGCCGAAGTTGATCTGCAGCCACTCATGCGCATGACAACAAATGGAATTTTGGAGCAATGCAGAAATGGAAGACCTTCGGGAAAGCTTGCTCTTATATCCAAATGGGGAATGGATGGCAGCTCAGGCCACAGTCTTTATAAACAGAAGTGTGCTATTGAGGAACATACGGATGAATTTTTGTTTGTGGTTGCCTTTGTGCCGCTTAAGTAATTTTTAATTGATCATCAAATGCGAATATATTTTTATTATTTCATTTATCATTTTTAGGCTGATTGATAGTTCAACAAATGAAGCTCTATGGGAAAATTCAACACCTTCATCAACACTTTCATGCAGACCCATTAAATTTGTTTTTACAAAAGAATCCAAACAGATAGTTTCGATGGAGAATAATAACATGAATTTTAAGATAAATAATCTTGAATGTGATACATTTTTAAAGAATGGCGAGGTTGCAGAAGTTTCTTATATTATGCACTGCACCATGATTGATGGGTCAGTAGCTAACGTATTAACAGAAAATACAAGTGCAAGTAGATGTTTCATTTGTAAAGCCTCTCCCAAAGAAATGAACCTTGTCACAACCAGTCGGTTGAGCAACGAAGATCACTACAAATTCGGCTTATCTATTCTACATTGTTGGATTCGATTTTTGGAATGCTTAATCCATATTGCATATCGTCTTCCGTTCAAAAAGTGGCAAGTGCGAAATTAAAATAAAGAAATATATTTAGAAAACAAATATCGTATTCAGCGCGAATTTAAAGAAGAAATGGGTTTGATTATCGACCAAGTCAAGCAAGGATACGGTACTACGAACGATGGAAACACTGCTCGTAAATTCTTTTCCAATGTGGATACTGCAGCAAGAATAACAAAGTTGGATAAGGACTTGCTTTACAATATGTCCTTAATATTGAAAGTTTTGTCGTGTGTAAAAACCATAAATATTAAAGAATTTGATTTGCTCTTGCTGAGAACAAGAGATTTATATCTTAAAAACTATAGTTGGTACTACATGCCCAGCTCATTGCATAAGGTGTTAATACACGGAACAGAAGTCATCAAGTACTTCGATTTGCCAATAGGTTATTTAAATATGATATATGTATTTACAAATTATTTTAAATTTTCTTCAAATTTGGAAAAAATCTTTTGCAGGTTCCCTTTCTGAGGAAGCTTTGGAATCAACTCATAAAATTATTAGAAATGCTAGACTTTCCCACACTAAAAAAACAAGTCGTGAAAATACAAATGAAGACCTTATGCGGTTTTTAATTTTGTCATCTGATCCAGGGATTGTATCAAAAAGGAATTTGATATCAAAAGTGCAAAAGCGAAATGATAATTGTATAGCAAAATATTTAGTTGAAATTAATATGGAAGGGACAGGCGAACTAGATAACTTTGCAGAAATGTTAAATGATGCAGAAGAAAGCTCGTCCGATGAAAGTTATATTTTTGATTAAAACCTTATTGAAAAAATGTAATCTTTGGTTGTTATTTCTTCGATAAAACTAAAGAAGTATCGTTTCATATCCTGTTTATGTCTTTATATTAATATTATTACTAATAACTTTCATTATGCATAATATGTAAGTTTCTGAACACTTTCCTTAACAACTTTTCATTACGCAATAAATTTTAAATTCACTTATTTATATATTATAAATAATACATTTTATCTCTAGTTTTTCTCCCTGATAGTCATAAAAATGTATCATTTTATGGCAGTACTACTTTGCAGAATAATGAAGAAAAAATAAATGATAAAAACCCATTTTTTTAAAAACTATTTAAATTTAAAAAAACAATTGTTTATTTAAATTTTTTTACGTTTTTCGATTCAGTATACCATTGTTCAGATACAAGCAAAATTTCATTCGATTCCGACCACTCCTTCTATTTTTGTCCATCGCTTGTATGGACTCGAATCACTGTGGGGCGACACAAAACCAACCAAAGTAGCATTGCTTCAGGTAAGCTCTATGTAGTGACTCAATGGCGAGCCAACTGGCTTGTTCTTCCCTTAGAGTCTCTGATTGAGATGTCGCACTTGCGGTGAGAACCAGTTTTTAGTTCGTCCAACGCAGTCGGCATACTCTATTTTTGGTCGCAGTAACTCAATGGCGAGCCAGCTTGCTGGTTCTTTCCTTTGAGTCTCTGTTTGAGATGTCGCACTTGCGGTGAGAACCAGTCTTTGGTTCGTCCAACGCAGTCGGTATACTCTAATGCGGGTTTTTGCTTGGTTTTGGTCGCAGAGACTCAATGGCGAGCCAGCTTCCTGGTTCTTCCCTTTGAGTCTCTGGTTGAAACGTCGCACTTGCGGTGAGAACCAGTCTTTGGTTCGTCCAACGCAGTCGGCATACTCTCGTTTTGATCGCAGTAACTCAATGGCGAGCCAGCTTGCTGGTTCTTTCCTTTGAGTCTCTAGTTGCGACGTCGCACTAGCGGTGAGAACCAGTCTCTGGTTCGTCCAACGCAGTCGGCATATCGTTACTAAAATGCACAAAGGCCCTAAACGACAATTTTTTCAAAATGGGTTTTTTTTGCAAATTCTGATAGCCAATACCGAAATACACATCCACACAAAATTTTTTGGCCCTGGTGTGAAAAACAACATTGTTATAGCAAATACACAAAAGCCCTTTCTCCAAAAACATAGCATTGCGCAAAAAAAACAACGAGTTGCATGCACAAAAGCCCTAACTAACACAAATTTCTTTGCTCATGCATTAGCAACACTTGTTTCATTTGATGATCAGTAAAATTTTTAGTTGGCAACGATTTTGTGTTCTTGACTTTACGTTTTTAAGTTTTCTTGTGATTGTAGTCGTGTTTGAATATTAAATAATTTAAGTTTTGGAACGGTTCGGGTGAAGTTAAATTTTCATCAATATTTGCTTTAAATGTACAGTGTTTAACACCTCGAAGATTTTAAAGTTGAGGTAATGGAAGGTAAATACGAACGTAAAACATGTCTGAAGAAACGCATGCGTGGCGAACAGTACATTGGAAAATCAAAAAACGGAGAAGGTTACTGCCAGAAACCAGCCAGATCTCTAGGACCTTCATGTAATTCGAATTTTTGTAAAATAAGTACTAAACGGAACTGTTCAAGCTTCAATGAAAGCATTCGCAAGGAAATTTTCGATTGCTTTTGGGAAATGTCCTGGGAACAGAAAAAAATGTACGTAAGTGGTCCGATCAATTGTATTGAAATAAAGCGACGTAGATCCGAAAACTCTCAACGCTCAAAAACTTTGGAATTTTTCTTGCAAAATGATAAAACTCGATTCCAAGTCTGTCGCCAAATGTTTCTATCTACTTTGGGTGTAAAAGAGAAAATGATAAGAAATTGGATAGATAACACTGGACAACAGGTCACTGAATTTAGTAGTGAATTAAGAAATAATGTGCAAGTTGAATTGAAGCGATTATCACTTCCTGGACAAAGGAATCAAGCAAAGCGTTTTCACTTAGAAAATTGGTTAAAAAATCTCCCAATGATGGAATCCCATTACTGCAGAAAAAACCAAAAAATTATACATTGAAGGTAACTTTAGGTCCTATAATGAGCTTTACAAGTTCTATGTGGTTGAATGCGAATGAGCTAAAGAAAACGCCAATATTGCGCTATCATATCCGGTTTTTGTAAAACTTTTCAAAAACCTCAACTATTCTATTTTTCGTCCAAAAAAGATGAATGTGATTTTTGTGTATCTTATAGAACGAAGAATGTACCTCAAGAATCATATCAAAAACATCGAGAAGAAATCGAGTTAATGCAAGATGAGAAACGCAATGATATCGCAAATGCTCTTTCTGGTTTATGTGTGGTACTTTGTGTCGATATGCAAGCAGTTAAACTACTCCCTCAACTGAACGCTAACGCAACCTATTACAAATCGAAGCTACAACTGCATAATTTCACAGTATATAATGTAGCTACCCATAAATCAGATAACTATGTTTGGGATGAAACAAATGGAACTCTTGTAGCATCCAATTTTGCTACGATAATTATTAAGCACCTCAAAAATATCATCACAAAATCACCAGAAATTCATCATATTATCATTTATTCAGATGGCTGCAACTACCAAAACCGCAATGCTACTTTATCCAACGCTTTGCTTTCCTTCTGTGTTGCGAGTAAAATATCGATCGAACAAAAATATTTAATCAAAGGACATACACAAATGGAATGTGACTCCACGCACTCTCTAATAGAACGAAAAATTAAAAACAGAGAAATACATCTACCATCGCAATTTCAAGAGCTTATTCGTGAAGCACGTAAGACTCCCGGCACACTCCCAGTTCATAATTTACAATTTGATTACTTTCTGGATTATGAAAGCATCCCGCAACGGTATGATTCGATTCGACCAGGTATGCGAAAAATATTAAATTCTAAAAGTCAATACAAACTTAAAAAATAACATTATTTCAGGTAGATGTGCTGGAGATCCGACGGTAAACATGCTTCGTGCCTTAGCGTACGACGCATCAGGACTAATATTTTATAAAACACTTATAACTTCCGAATATGAACCTCTTCCTCAAAAATCCAGAAAGCGTTTCGAAGCAGTTGAACCCAAGCCTTTGCATGCGAAACAACTTCCTATATTCCAGAAGAAGTACGACCATCTCCAAGAACTCAAAAATTTATTACCTTATGATTGTCAAAGTATTTACAAAAATTTACCATTTGTACCATGCACCAAGAAATGACTTTTGCTATTTTTATAATAATTTTGTATTCTTGCTTCTTTTTAAATGTAATTTCGGTTAATTTTGTTTCTTTTTCTATGTTAAGATGAATTTCAAATGAAATAAACCCCGTTTTTCATACTATAACCAAAAGCCCTAACAACCATTTTTTCACGATTTTGATTGCACAAAAGCTCTAAATGCCATAATTTTGAGACAAATCAGAATATTCAATTTTTTCTCAAGGATCACATTAAACTATATATTTATGCCTAAACTGCATCAAATAAATTAACGAAATTGTTTTTTTTTTTAGATTTCACAGAGTTTTTTGCTTCTCCTGTAAAATTTCAAAAATGTCGTTTAAGGCCTTTGTGCATTTTGGTAACGATATGTTAACTTTCTTATTGACTATATATTTACATGGCGCGAACCTCATAGAGGTTTTTCCACGACTCCTGGTTACTTTTAAAGATACTAATAATTAATAATAAAAAGAATCTGAGCATTGCTTCAGATTCTTTTAGAGCCGGGCCCTGGCGACAATAATCTACCGGCTACCGATCTATTGATTACACATAAAAAAATCAGTACACAATATTTCTGAATTTCGTTCATAAAACCTAAAATGACGCTGCATGTCCCAAGCGTCGTGTGGCAGTATTGTAGTTTAGTACTATTGTAGTGTAAGATTTCATGTGTTGGAATGCAACCGTGGTAAAATGCTTGTGAAGCTGCGTCATTTCCAACACATGAACTGAAAACAGAATGAGCTGTGCTCAGTCTTCTTTCGGCTTTGATTGCGAACGCATTGAAAATAAATAAAGCATAATTAAAAACTGAAAACTTGGCCTACTAAAGCTTCAGAAGTGGGATGTAAAGAAAACGTGAAAACATAAAATGAGTGAAGGAAAAGAACTAAACCAATATTCGTTGAACGAATTGAAACAATATTTAAAAAAAAATAACCTTAAAACGAGTGGCACGAAAAACGAAATAATTGTGCGGTTAATGCAAATGCCAGAAAATGTACGCGAAGGTATTAAAAAAGCATATTTTGAAATAATTGACGATGAACAAAAATGTGACGCTGACGTCAACAAAATGTCGGCGGCCGGGAAAAAAGACGTTGAAAAGCAGCACACAGACACAAAAAATACCGACGCACATATCGAAAGCATCGACAAAAAAGCCGTTGAAAAGCAGCAGATAGAAACACAAGATCTTAATGCGTACTTTGAAAACGGCATGTTTGACGAGCGGATGAGTGACAGCAAACAAACTGGGAAAAAACTGAGTGTTAATGATGAGTGTGACAATGAGCGAAATAAGGAGAAAAATCCAAATGCAAAACTAATGAGCGACGGCGAGCAGATGGTTGATGATGAAGGAGAAAACCATGAACTACATACAGAAGAAAGGGACAGCGAGAGTCACTTCGAAAATAATGCCGAAGAGAGCGACATGGAAAAAACCAACGAAAGCAGTGAAGCAGACAATTGTATAAAAATGACTGGAGGTGCCAACATTAAAGGAAAAAATAGAAATGACAGTTTGGGAAATGAACGTGCAAATGAAATTTGGCTAATGGAACGTGAGATTGGAATATTGAAACGAGAATTGCAGTTAAAGGAAAAAGAACAAGAGCTGCTACAAAGAGAGAATGATATGTTAAAGCGTGAGAAAAACATTGAAGGTAAAAAGCAAAGTATTAAAGTGGATTCTGGAGCAAATTTTGGTTTTGCGAAAGAGTTGGTTGCTGAATTTCACGGTGCTGAGAGCAATTTTCTTCATTGGAAGCTCCAGTTAAAAAATGCTCAGGTTGTTTACAATTTAGATGAACATAATATGAAAGCAGTGATGGCTGCAAAATTAAGAGGAAGAGCTTTAAAGTGGTTTCAGTCTCGAATTGATCTATTGAGTGTTCCATGTGACAAGCTATTGACTGAAATGGAAATATTTTTTGAAGATCATACAAGTCGATTGACATTTAAACGAGAGTTTGAGAATAGAAAGTGGAGGGTAAACGAGATCTTTCAAGATATTTGTATGACAAAACTATCATGGCTAATAAGTTAGCAATTGATGAACAAGATTTAGTCGAATATTTGGTCGAGGGCATACCCGATGAAATGTTACGCTCCCAAGCTCGAATGCAGAGATTTAAGGACTCGACAGAAATGCTACAAGCTTTTAAAAAAATTAGTCTAAGGAGAGGCAATGCAGCAGAAATTGTCAATCATCAGGTGTCATCGACAGAGGGGAAACCGAGGACCACAGGATCGGATAAAAGATGCTTCAACTGTAATTCCATTGGATATATGGCGAATGAGTGTCGTAAACCAAAGAGGGAACTTGGTGCATGTCATGTGTGTGCAGAGTTTGGACATCTTGCAGCTGCATGTCCCAAGCGTCGTGTACGTTCGGTTAATCAAATTATTGAGGATGGAGCTAATGAGTATGTAAGGAATTTATTGTATACTATTAATTGTGAAAGTATTGGTGTAAGTTATAATATTTCTTTAGGAAGCCTAATTGATACAGGGAGTTCAGTCAGTTTGATATGCCACAAGTTCGTGCCTGATGTATTAATAAATAAAAATAATGAAGTTTAATGTAAAAAATACTTTGGAATAAATAAAAGTCAACTTACAATAATTGGTGAAGTAAAAGTAAAAATTTTATATGAAAACAAAAATATTGAAATGAATTTATATGTCGTTCCAAATGAAACAATGAATTATTCAGTATTACTAGGTACGAATTTTTTAAAGAAAGCTCAATTGCAGTTAAAATTGAAAGATTGTTTAAATGAATTTAAAGTAAATAATGATAATGTAGAAAATGAGTGGATAGACTTGATGTCGATTGAAATACAAAATGATGAGTGTAATGTATATATTAATAATAATGAGTTGACTCCTTATATGAAAGAAAAATTTCGAATTTTTTTTAAAGAAAAATATTTGTACTGTGATCGTCCTGATGAACCCGAAACAAAATGTGACATGAAATTAATATTGAATAATGAGAAGCCCTTCTATTGTTCTCCTCGTAGACTGTCTTATTATGAGAAAGAAAAAGTACAAGAAATTTTAGACGAGCTAATGGACAAAAAAGTTATTAGGCATAGTAGTTCTGAGTATGCATCCCCGATTGTATTGGTAAAAAAAAAGACAGGCGACATCCGATTGTGCGTGGATTATAGGGTATTAAATAAAGTAACACACAAAGATAATTATCCTTTACCTCTTATAGAGGACATGATTGACAAATTAGCGAATAAGAAAATATTCTCTCTACTTGACCTCAAAAGTGCTTTTTATCATGTTAAAATGAGTGAAGAGTCAGTTAAATACACATCGTTCGTGACTCCGATGGGGCAATACGAATTTTTAAAGATGCCATTTGGATTACGAAATGCGCCGTCAACCTTTCAGAGGTTTATTAATAAAGTTTTTGATAGTTTGGTCCGACAGGGAAAAGTAGCGATATACTTGGATGATATGATGATAGCAACTGAACCAGAAGAAGAACATTTTAAAATTTTGGGAGAAGTGTTTGACATACTAGTAAAAAACAAATTGGAGTTGCGAATTGATAAATGTAAATTTATGGAATCGGAATTGTGCTATTTAGGATATAGAGTGTCAAAAGATGGTATTCAGCCTGATGATAAGAACATTAAAGCGGTGTTAGATTTTCCAATTCCTCAAAGTGTTAAGGGTGTGCAGGGTTTTTTGGGCTTGTGCTCCTATTTCAGGAGATTCGTTAAAGATTTTTCGCTTAAGGCACAGCCACTTTATAAACTAGTACGAAAGAATGTACCATTTAAATTTGGAGAAGAAGAAATTAAATGTTTTGAAGAATTAAAAAGAACGTTAGTTGAGGCCCCGGTAATGGCAATTTATGACCCTCAAAGGGAAACTGAGCTTCATTGCGACGCTAGTTCAATTGGTTTTGGAGCTATTCTTTTGCAAAAAGGAAACGACGGATATTTTCATCCCGTGTTTTATTTTTCGAAACAAGCAACCGATGCAGAGTCTAGGTATCACAGTTTCGAGCTAGAAACCCTAGCTATTATTTATGCGTTACGTAGATTTAAAATTTATTTGCAAGGAAGACATTTTAAAATCCTTACAGATTGTAGTTCGTTGACTTTGACGTTAAACAAAAGAGAGATCAATGCAAGGATAGCGCGATGGGCTTTAGATTTAGAAGAATATGATTATACGATAGTACATAGGGAAGGGTCCAGAATGCAACACGTCGATGCGCTAAGTAGGGTATCAAGTGTTTTGGTATTGGTTGGTAATACATTTGAACAAAATTTATCAATTAGTCAGAGCAAAGATGAAACGATAGAAAAGTTAAAAAGGGATTTAGAAGAAAAGGAAAGTAAATCATTTGAAATGAGAAATGGGTTAGTATATAAAAAACATGGTAATAAAGTTTTGTTTTATGTACGAAAAATGATGGAAGAGAATGTTTTACGGCTATACCATGATGAAATGGGCCATAGGGGAAGAGATAAGGTTTTAGAGGCGGTAACAAAAACGTATTGGTTTCCGAAAATGAAAGAAAAAGTGGTACAACATATAGGCAATTGTTTGAAGTGCATCGTGTTTTCGTCAAAATCTGGAAGACATGAGGGCATGTTACACAGTATCCCGAAGGGAGATGTCCCGTTTAAGACTATTCATATTGACCATTTCGGTCCGGTAAAATTAAAGATGGCTCAAAAAAAATATGTGTTTTTAATAATTGACGCATTTACGAAGTTTACTAGACTGTATGCAGTTAGGTCAACAGATACTAAAGAAGCGATAAGTTGTTTAAAAAATTACTTTAACACTTACAGTCGTCCAGAAGTGCTAGTGTCTGATCGAGGAAGTGCTTTTACGTCTGACGACTTCAAAGAATTTTTGATTGACAAAAATGTACAACACATTAAGATCGCGACTGGGTCACCACAAGCGAATGGACAAGTAGAGAGAGTAAACAGGTGTCTTGGACCAATGATCGCTAAAAGTACCAATGCGGGCACTCAGTTTTCACTGGATAAAGTTCTGCCGGAGTTAGAATTCGCACTGAATAATACTATTAATCGTAGTACAGGCAAGGCCCCCTTCGAACTTTTATTTGGGTTAAGGCAGAGAGGAATAATTGTAGATTTTTTAAAAGAACGTTTAGCAGAGCTAACTGATGCAGCGGAGAGAGTTGACATAGGACAACTAAGAACTTCAGCAAGTAAAAATATTGCAAAATGCCAAAAACAAAATGAGTTGACAAAAAATAGTAGTCGTACAGAAAAATCATTTAATATAGGTGATTACGTTATGGTAAAGAATTTTGTTAGCACACCAAGAGTTAGTAAAAAGTTATTACCGAAATATAAGGGGCCGTATAAAGTAAAGAAAATACTGCCAAATGATAGATACGTTGTAACGGACGTGGATGGATTTCAATTAACTCAGATTCCTTACGAGGGGACATGGTAAGTGGCAAATATGAAACCCTGGATACAGGACGCGGATTTAAATAAGTCATAAATCGGGACGATTTCATGTCAGGATGGCCGAACTGTGGCAGTATTGTAGTTTAGTACTATTGTAGTGTAAGATTTCATGTGTTGGAATGCAACCGTGGTAAAATGCTTGTGAAGCTGCGTCATTTCCAACACATGAACTGAAAACAGAATGAGCTGTGCTCAGTCTTCTTTCGGCTTTGATTGCGAACGCATTGAAAATAAATAAAGCATAATTAAAAACTGAAAACTTGGCCTACTAAAATTCATAAAATCTAAGAACGGATTCATAAAATTTAAGAAACCTTTCATATTATATGTGAATACAATTCAGAATTCTTGTGAACTCGTTCGCTGTCTTAATATTCTTTAAGAACGCGTACATAAATATTATGAATTGTGTTCTTAAAATTTTTTTTATAATTTTAAGATTAAATCTCAAACTGATGGGCGTGTCAGTTAGAAATTTTGGTAATACACTTCTTGAACAAATACAATATGATTAAAAATAAAAAACATTGTGCCACAGGAAAAAAGTTGGGGTCGAAATGGTTAACATTCAATGCACCTGAATTTCTAGATCACAAACAAAATACGATAGATGCTTACAGCTTAAACCATTCTTTATTCAAATCAAGTGAAAGTTGCTTTTGTTGCATTTGCACGCATTTGCTTTTATGTAGATCGTCAAAAATTTGGTGCCCGACGACAGAAGCTTGTCTTGTTGTTGTTTGTACATGTGTTTGTTTTCATAAGCGCAAAGGCAAAGCAGATGCTAGAAAAAAACCTTGAAATTAGCAATAACTGTAAAATGTGGAGTAGGCAAAAATCAATGTTGCACACGCAAAAACGAAATAGGGCGTTTTAATTTTAACTTCGCTTAACCTCAGTAAGACATGTGAATAGACATCAGTAAATATGAATATATTTTTTATAAATACGACTCTAGAAAGTTTATTTTACATGACGAACATATCAGGAATTATTTGTTATAGCTTTAAGTATTTTAGTTATGATGAAACTGCGTTCTTTGGATCCAGAAAGTGTCTTATATATGCGTTTATTATGAGTGTTTTTACTTAACATTCGACTCTTGGCAGATTTTTATGATAGCCTATTAACTGATTTTATTTTGTTTTGCTCAGAAAAAAGTCAAAATAATGATGATTTTATCAACGATCTTTTATTTGAGTCTGAAATGTATGTTAAATAACACGAAATTAGTAGCAAATTTTTTCGTTTTCTCAGTGTGCATTGATTTAATTTAAAAAAAAAACTATATAAATAATATCGCAAATGTTAATTGTAATCACGGTTGCCACTTGCTTATTTTTGTTTGTACCAAATTCTTCAAAAAAATGTACCAAATAGAAAAAAAATGTACCAATTTTTTTAATAAAACGATTTTATAACATTTATTATAATAATTATGTTTTTTTAGTGTACGCATTGCAAAAATATTAAACTTTTTATATGCTATTAACAAAATAATAAATAACTTAAAATAGTTTTTTTGCTGACCAGATATAATGAGATTCATTGCATTCGACGCACAACTCTTTAAAGAGCATTATGTTGTTAAGTGTTTTAAATTCTAGTTTATTTCTGAAGTTAAATCTACCCCAATATTGGCATTCGATTTTGGTTTTTTCTTACAAGAAACCTGCTGGCAAAATATTAAATTTAATATAATTTCGAACATTTTAAAGAGTTTAAAATTAACTTTGGCTCTCCGCAAAATCGGCCAAAAAAAAACATTACACAAAAACAAAAGATCTCCCAAGAAAAAAAAGACCCAAAAATCAATGAAAAATCGATTCGACCTTGCATGTGAAATAGGCGCGAATACGCAAGGTTTTTTAGCACTGTTTATGAAGCCTGGTAAAAATAAAATTACGGCCCCTATTATGAATTACAACTCAACTAAGTTGACTGTTTTCAACTAATTTTTTTTTCGTATAACTAATTACTTATATTTAAGTCGAACCATGTAGTTTGACATAACCTTTTAAGAATTGTCAAACTACATGGTCCAACTAAAATGTATGTAATTAGTTATACGAAAAAAAAAATTAGTTGAAAATAGTGAACTTAGTTGAGTTGTAATTCATAATAGGGGCCGTAATTTTATTTTTACCAGGCTTCATAAACAGTGCTAAAAAATCTTGCGTATTCGCGCCTATTTCACATGCAAGGTCGAGTACACGCATCAAGTACTTGCTTGCATAGAGTTACTTTTAGAAACAAAAAATAACCCCTTTTTTAGATATTAAAATATAAAAAATCCCCTTTTGAGAAAGCATCACTTTTTATTGCCATGCAATTGCAAGTTTAGCAAAAATCAGGGCTCGCAAACAAACTCTAAGGAAGCGTTTCTTTCCGTTCTGTTTGTTTCTTCCTAAGATCACAACATTTGGGTTTGCCATCGTGACAACAAAATCTAAAAAAACCAAATAAATGTTGTGTTCGTATAACACAACGCAATAGTTTTCTTTCTCTCTTTTTTTCTGCTCGCTTTGGTTCGCATTTCTGTTTGCAGCAAAGAACCAAACATAAGGATATAGGGAAACTGTTTTCTTTGTTTGCTTTCGCAAATATACAGTTTGTTTTTTCGTACAGCTTATTTGCGAGAACTGGCAAAAATATTCATTTGTGTCGCCATATTCGCGTGTACGGTCGCGTTTGCATTTCATGAAAATGATTTTTAATTGCTGTAAGTGCGAGAGTGAGTTTTTGGTAGCTGAACAATTGTTTAAACATTTAAAGGAAAACCATGATTTAACAACGTATTGTGAATTTGTATGCAAGGTAAGCAATTGTTTTCAAAATTTTAACAATTTTTTTACCTATAAAAGGCATATTTTAAGTAAACACTCCAATATTCAACAACCACTACACGAAACACCAGAGCAGTGTATTTCCAACAGCGTCGTTCTGGAAGAAAGTCCTATGGAATGTTTTGTTGAAGAGGACAGCGCTTTCCCAGAAAAGTGTCCAGCAGAATCCAATATTGTTGAACAATTTAATTTTGAAAGTGAAGTGAGCAAAATAAGTGCATGCGTATTATCATTGTTATTAATTCTTAATAACAAAAACAATTTGTCTCGAAAAGATGTTCTGGCCCTTCAAAATGACTTAAAAAGTTTACTTCTTCATCCAATGTTAGATTTATTTAAGAAGGTAATAAGTGCGTTTTATGATGGCAAAAGCATACTTAAATACGAAGTAGAGGAAATGTTGCAGGGACTGTATGGATTATTTGATAAAAGTGACACGGAGCATAAAATGTCGACTTTGCTTAAAAATCAAAATTTGGTTCAGGATGTGACTGTTTGTAATATTGATTGTGAAGTAACACCATTTTTGCAATCAGGGCGTTTAAAAGTTATTGAAAATAAATGTGCAGCTGATTTGCTGCCAGTAAAATTTCAAATGAAAAATTTTTTTGAAAAACAAAATTATTTGTTGGATGTTTTAAATCATATGGAAACAATAAAACAAAGTTTAAGAATTGAAAACTTTATTCAGGGTGAAGTATGGAAAAGTAAAGAAATGCAGTATCCAAATCGAATGCTCATTCCTAACTTTCTATATTTAGACGATTTTGGGGTAAATAATCCCTTAGGGTCAAAGAGTAGAAATCAAAGCATTTGTAATGTTTACTATAGCTTTCCGTGTTTACCTCATAAGTCTTCCAATTTGGATGATGTGTTTTTGGCATGCGTACTTAAATCAGTCAATATGAAAAAATTTGGTTCCAACCGATGTTTAGAAGAATTAATAAATGAATTAAAAGATTTGGAGACAAATGGGATAGACATTTACCTCTTACCTGGAGAGAAAACAAAAGTTTACTTTCTTTTGGGGCTAGTACTTGGCGATAATTTGGCCTTAAACGAAACTCTAAATTTTTCAAAGTCATTTTCAAGTAATTATTATTGCAGATTATGTACTTTATCCAAAACTGAAGCCGGTCGAACTTGTTTTGAATTAACCCATACGTTACGGACAGAGGAAAGCTATTTAGAGGAAATTGAATCAGGAGGATTAAACTCAGCTATTGTCGAAATCTCAATTTTAAATGAACTGCCATCATTTCACGTAACTAATAATTTTTCTGCTGATGTCATGCATGACTTTTATGAGGGTATCTGTCAGTATGATCTTGGTGAAGCGTTGTCATATTTCATAAAGAAAATGAAATATTTCGATGTAAAACTTTTAAACCATCGAATTAAAAATTTTAATTATGGTCCCTTTGAAAATGCATATAAACCAAGTAAAATACGTTTAGTTGAAATAGATGTCAGGAAATTCAAGTTGTCCGCGAGACAAATGATGACATTCGTATATGTTTTTCCTCTGCTCGTAGGTGATTTAGTTCCACATAATGATTTAGTATGGACATTTGTATTACTTTTAATTGACTTGATTGAGAGCTTGCTGCTTTTTTCTTATACCGACGATTTATTTAACCCTACGATTCATAACCAGCAAAACTCCTTTAATTTCATAACCAGGTACCCGGGTACCCGCAGTAGGTTGTTTTGCGTTTATTGAAATAAATTAATATTTTCCTGTAAATATTTTTGTTGTTGATTATATTTTGCGTTCTCAACTGTACAAATTTGATATTTGGAAAAAAAACTGGTTTCTGTTCGTATATAAGTACCTAAAGCGACACAAGTAGGCAGAAACTGGTTTTATGTAAGGGTTGTTTATTTGCTTATTTTCGGTACCTACTTGCTTAATTGCTTTTGAATTAGATAGCAGATGTTCATTTGTGTCGTAAAATTGAAATATTTCATTTGCTTCGTCATTCTGTGTTGAATATTTGAACAGTGAAGTTGGTGAAAAATGAGCCGCAACGACCGATATTTGTCTACAAGGGAATACTGGAATTTGAGTGATGAAGCAAGAAGTACATATATTCAACGTTTATTTGAGGAAGTGACTCAAGATGAGGACCTTGAAGTGGACCCTGTGGAAGACCAAAATGAAGGAAATGTGTCCTATACTGGCGAAGTTTCGGAATCAGAGAATGAAGATTTGAATGTTGACAACGCAAACGAAATTGCAGCTGCTATTGACGCACCAGAGGAAATTTTCTTTGATGACGAAAGTGAAGATGATGATATGCAAGAAGATGCACCAACAACAAACCCAGCAGACTACATGACTGCACGCCGTCACGTGCAGCCGAAGTTGATACTATGCCACTGAAAGTGATACGTAACATAGATTTAAAATACGTATCACTGTCGATATCCAGCGCCAACTGGCAAGGAACTCAGTACAAAGTAATTGCGATGACTCTTGACACATACATTGCTTATATGTCCCTGCACACCTATGCCACAATGCCATAGGTGTCATGGCCATGGTGTCAATGCCGTCACACAATGGCAGCGAACACCACGTAGTTGTCAACAAGTGAGAAGCCACAATATATTCAGAGACCGCTGGGGTCCAGCGCGGATTACTGAAAATATGACGCCTTTGCAGTGTTTCAAATCATACCTCACAGTGGAAATGGTGGATACAATAGTGCGCCACACAAATAGAAAAGCGCATGCCACATATAATGCGTACAATGAAGCGAATCCCAATAGACGTCAGTTGAAGTGGAAAGACACGACAATCAACGAAATTTATGCGTTCATTGGAATGATTTTGATGGCTGGCACAAATCATTCTAATGACGAAAACGCAAGAGATTTGTGGACGTCACAGGCTCACCCAATATTCCGCGCCACCATGGGAATAAACAGGTTTTTCGATTTGCTGCGTTTTATGCGGTTTGACGACCCCAGAACACGGGTAGAGCGGCAGCGTCAAGACAAAGCGGCGCCAATTCGCGATATTTGGATAATGCTCAATGCAAATCTTGCCAGATATTATGTGCCATCAGAATATTTGACCATTGATGAACAATTATATCCATACCGTGGTAGAACCAAATTCACACAATATATACCCTCGAAGCCAGCAAAATATGGTATAAAAGTATGGTGGATTTGCGATGCCAAAAACTCATATCCACTTCATGGCCAAATATATACTGGCAAACAAGAAACTGGTCGTGAAGTTGGTGTTGGCGAAAGAGTGGTGAGAGATTTAGTTGGGCCATACTACGGTAGCGGACGAAATATCACAATGGATAATTTTTTTACGACGCTGCCGTTGGCTAGGCAACTAAAAGTAGAAAAGCTCAGCACTGTGGGTACACTCCGCCGCAACAAAGCTTACATCCCTGCGGAGATGAAAGAAGAAAAAAAAAAGACGTTGGTTCAAGTTTATTTGGCTTCCACGACAACGTAACACTGCTCTCATATAAGCAGCGGAAGTCCAACTCGGTCATCCTTCTTTCTAGTATGCATGATGATGCACAAATTGACGAGAATGGGAAACCAGAAATTATCAATTTTTACAACCAAACAAAAGGTGGGGTGGACGTTATGGACCAAACGCTCCAAGAATACACGACCCAGCGACAAACAAGAAGATGGCCAATGGCATTTTTCTATAACATCATTGATGTGAGCGCATTTGCATCACACATCATATATTATGGAAATAATCCAACTGCACGATACACCACGACGCGCAGGAAGAATTTCCTGCGTCAACTGGCAGAAAACCTGTGCATTCCTGTTATAGAAAATAGAATTTCAAATGTGCAAAGCGTGCGCCAATTTTCAACAAAAAATGCAATTGAAAGCATCATCGGAAGGCCGTTGGAGAGTGTGCTTTGTGATGCAGGTCCGTCAACATCTCCGTCAGCACGACAAAGGGGCAGAAAATCACATACGGGCGTGTGCTACATGTGCAACCTTCTTCCAAATAAGCGCAGAAGAAAAACTAGAAAAAATTGCAGCATATGTAGCACGCCGATATGCGATGAGCAATCCATAACAATTACTAAATGCTACAATTGCCACAATAACAACGATAGTGATTCGGATGAATTATAATATAATATATATAAAATATGATAAAATAAATAAAAAAGACATTTATTTCTGTAGTGTTGTGTACATTTTATAGTAACTATGTACATGTCGATAACATAACTCTATTGTAGGCAAGTGATTACATTTAAGTAGTTATTTAGGTTCCACACTTTGTGGCAGTTAAGCTATTTATAACTTGGTACTCCAATTTCTCTCTTGCTCTCTATCTCTATCTCCTACTTAGTATAAGTATTTCAATGTACAATCAAAAGCAAAAACAACAATGGTAGAATCCGTTATTCTTATGTACCTATGTACGTGATTTTAATTATAAGCGAAGTTTGTGAAGCAAAGCCACTCACTCATCAATTGTACAGTGACGCTGCCAGTTTAGTTTTAAAGAAAAAAAACAAATAAAGAATTGAAGATTAAAAAAATAAAAATTAACTCTATAATTCTCCATTTATTTAGTATTTAGTATTTACAGTGGCGACGAGGATAAAAAAATAAATTAAAGTTGTGGGAAAGAAATCATAATTGTGATTTAATAAAGCAGTGGAAATGAGCGCTCCATTAATCGGAAAAGTTCCTTGCTTTGACCATTCACTAAACGTGTGGTCAGTGTTCCAACAGCAGCTCACGCAGTTCTTAGTGGCAAACGACATAAAAGAAGAACTAAAGAAAAAAGCTATTCTTTTGACGGCAATTTGTGAGACGTCGTATATCTTGTTGCAAAATTTGGTGAGTCCGGCACAGTTGGAAGCAACAACGACAACATTCGATCAATGTGTGGAGGCGATGAAAAAACACTTCACACCACCTACAGCGGGGTTTGCGGAGCGTTACAAATTTTATAACGCAACAAAGACAGCAACTGAGTCAATAAATGAATGGGCTGTAAGAGTGCGATCGCTGGCGGTGAACTGTAATTTTGGTTCGGATTTGGAGACGGCTATTCGGGACAAGTTTGTAATGGGGTTGGAAAAGGGTCCAGCCAGAGACAAAATATTCTTGGAGGAGGTGTCTATCAAGTTTGACAAGGTGGTGAAGATTGCGAATAGTGCGGAGTACGTGAAACACCAGTATGATGTTGTGGATGTGCAACAAGAACCGCAGATAAATTACATCAACAACAAAAAGAGGGGTGATGGTAAAAAAGACGCAGCTAAGCAACAAAAGCATGAGAAAGGCGAGCAGCAGTGTAAAGTGTGTGGGTATAAAAATCATAAGAGTGAGAAATGCAAATTTAAGAATTATAAGTGTAACCAATGTAAAGAAAAGGGACATTTAAAGAAAATGTGTAAATCACAAAATTTTAATTTTATAGATAATAATGATTTATCTATGTTTTCTATTACTAGCTCCGATGATGGTCCTATTAAAATTGAAATTTATGTCGATGGTAAACCTTTTGTAATGGAATTGGATACTGGCTCGGAGAACAACGTAATCTCAGAAGACACTTATGAACAATTTTTCGGAAACCGTGAAATTAAAAAGGTAGATATGTTGTTGAAAGCATATAATGGTGCTCATATAATCCCTATTGGTGAGTGTGACGTAACAGTAAAGTACAAAAATAAAATCAAATGCATTCCAATAATGGTTATCCAAAATGGCGGTCCACCACTACTTGGAAGGAATTTTGTAAGGGCGTTTAATCTAAAAATTTGTGATTTAAATTATTCGTCACCGTGTTTGATGACAAGGGAGAAAATATTTTCCGAATTTGCAAATTTATGGGATGGCGGTTTAGGTTCATTTAAATTGAGTATAGCGGTTTTAAAAGTGAAAGATGATGCTGTGCCAAGCATACATGGGCACACTGCAGTAAATATTTACTGCATTACTAGAAGCAGTAATCAGTAAACTTTTACTGATAATGAAATTCAATTTGCATTACCAGTAAATTTTTACTGATTACTGGAAAAAATTGCAGTAAAAATAAATTTTTACTGATAATGAAATTTAATTTGCATTACCAGTAAATTTTTACTGATTACTGAAAAAATTTGCAGTAAAAATAAATTTTTACTGATTACTGAAAAAAATTGCAGTAAAAATAAATTTTTACTGATTACTGAAAAAAATTGCAGTAAAAATAAATTTTTACTGATTACTGAAAAAAAATGCAGTAAAAATAAATTTTTACTGCTTACTGAATAAAATTGCAAAAATAAATTTTTACTGCAATATTTTCAGTAATCAGTAAAAATTTATTTTTACTGCAATTTTTTTTAGTAATGCAGTAAAAATTAATTTTTACTGGTTACTGAACAAAATTGCAAAAATAAATTTTTACTGCAATTTTTTCAGTAATCAGTAAAAATTTATTTTTACTGCAATTTTTTTCAGTAATCAGTAAAAATTTATTTTTACTGCAATTTTTTTCAGTAATCAGTAAAAATTTATTTTTACTGCAATTTTTTTCAGTAATCAGTAAAAATTTATTTTTACTGCAAATTTTTTCAGTAATCAGTAAAAATTTACTGGTAATGCAAATTAAATTTCATTATCAGTAAAAATTTATTTTTACTGCAATTTTTTCCAGTAATCAGTAAAAATTTACTGGTAATGCAAATTGAATTTCATTATCAGTAAAAATTTATTTGTACTGCAATTTTTTCCCAGTAATCAGTAAAAATTTATTTTTACTGCAATTTTTTTCAGTAATCAGTAAAATTTTACTGGTAATGGAAATTGAATTTCATTATCAGTAAAAATTTATTTTTACTGCAATTTTACTGGTACTGCAAAGTGCCCATCTATGGTGCCAAGATTTTTCAGGCCTAGGCCACTACCTATTGCATTTAAAAATAAAGTTGAGTCGGAAATTGATAACTTGGTGAAATTAAAAGTTTTGCAACCGGTAAAGTACAGTGAATGGGGTACACCAATAGTACCCGTATTAAAAAAAATGGTAGCATTCGGATTTGCGGGGACTATAAGGTTACGCTTAATCCTCATTTAATGGTGGATAAATATCCTTTACCTCGGATAGAGGAAATATTTGCAAAACTGCATGGCGGAGAGGAATTTTCTAAGCTAGACTTGAGTATGGCCTATCAGCAAATTGAATTAGATGAGGAGTCGAGGAAATTTACGACGATTTCTACGTCTAAAGGTCTGTTCCAATATACGCGGTTAATATATGGGTTGGCTTCGGCCCCAGCAATTTTTCAAAGAATAATGGATACCTTATTGTCTGGTCTGGAGGGTGTCGTTGTTTTTTTGGATGACATATTGATCAGTGCGGGTAACAGAAAACTGCATTTGGAACGACTGTTTAATGTTTTAAAAATTTTAAGCGAGGCTGGGTTTAAATTGTCCCCAGGAAAATGTGAATTTTTTGCTAAAGAAATTAAATATTTAGGTCATGTTATTGACCAAAATGGGTTGCGGATGAACCCAGAAAAAGTTATGGACATTTTAAGTATTCCTGATCCGAAAAATGTGAAGGAACTTCAATCTTTTTTGGGAGTTGTAAATTTTTACAGGCGTTTTATCCCTGAAGTGTCGACTTTGCTACATCCGTTACATTTGCTATTAAAGGCTGATTCTAAATTTGAATGGAACGATAAGTGTACAGCAGCAGTCGATATTTTAAAAAAGCACATACTGGGGGGAAATAGTTTGGCGCATTTTAATGCAGATTTTAGGACAAAGGTCACGGTGGATGCAAGTCCAGTCGGAGTAGGCGCCGTATTATCGCAAATTGACGAAAAGGGGGTAGAAAGACCGATAGAATTTGCTTTCAGATCCTTAAACGATACGGAGAAAAGGTATTCTCAGTTGGATCGGGAAGCAGTGGCAATTTTATTTGGAGTAACCAAATTTGCCTAACCAGTATTTGTACGGTCGAAAATTTACCTTGGTGACCGATAATAAACCTCTACATTATATCCTAGGCCCAAAAAAGGGAATTCCATTAATGGCTTCTAGTCGATTGCAACGAATCGCACTGACATTGTCAGGTTACCAGTTTGACGTTTTGCATATCAAGTCTAAGGGCAATATTGCGGATTATTTTTCAAGATACCCGAAGGGTTTGGTGTCCTCTAATCAGTTTCCGTGTAATGTTTATGTAAATTTCATACAAGAACTTAACATTGACAAGGAGTTTTTAAACTTTGAGACCATATGTATTTTATTTTATTTATTTATTGGCCAAACAAGGCAATGCAATTTACTTATTCTAACTTATTCTAACAGGTTTTGTTTACTTATTACTAAGTTTTTTGTTTTTCTTCTCCCCTTTCCTTGTTTTTATTTTATTTTTTATTTGGTGCTCTTAGTGTAGTGAGTCAAAAAAAGATTCCACCCTGTAAAAAGTAAAAAAATTTGTAGAGTCTGGTTGGCCTGCCAAGTGTTCGGATAAAGATTTAATGCCATATTTTTTGAAACGAAATGAGTTGTCAGAAGAGTTTGACTGTCTGTTCTGGGGTTATCGAGTTATCGTGCCTAATAGTTTAAGAAAAAATATGGTCGATTTTTTACATGCATCCCATATGGGCATAGTTAAGATGAAAGCCATGGCCCGTGAATGTTGCTGGTGGCCAAATCAGAGCAACGATTTGGAAGAGTCTGTAAAACAATGTGAACCTTGTCTCATGACACGTTCAAATCCAGTTCAGCAACAGTTGATTCCTTGGCCACGATCGGATGAGGTGTGGTCAAGAATTCATATTGATTTTTTTGGGCCATTTTTAAAACGATGGTGTTTGGTAGTCGTGGACAGCTCCAGTAAGTGGTTGGAATGCATTGATATGGGAACCAATACGACTACCAGTGCGGTAATTGCCGTGTTAAGAACAATGTTTGCTCGTTTTGGGTTGCCAAAAATTTTGGTTTCTGACAATGGAACGGCTTTTGTCTCAAAAGAATTTGAGATATTTCTACGAACGAACGGTATTGAACATGTTACGTCACCGGTGGGAAATCCCGCCACCAATGGGCAGGCGGAAAACTCCGTCAAAACAATAAAAAACGCTCTTAAACGTAATTTAAAAAATAAACCATTATCTGAGTTCAACATCATGTTATCCCGTTTTCTTTTCGATTATAGAAACACAGCACATTTGAGTACTGGCGTTTCGCCTGCTTATTTAATGTTTAATAAGAGGAAGCTTAGAACAAGATTAAATCTTGTTAACCCGAAAAGAAAAGTTTCGAATACCAGTATTGAGAAAGTTACAGAAACGGTTAAGATCAGCCAAGAAAAGCAAAAAAAATATTACAAGGGTAGTAAAAATACTCTATTTAGATCAAATGAAGATGTAATTGTAAAAAATTATTCCGTACCAGGAAAAGTTTCGTGGACGAAAGGTTTAATAATAAGGAAAATTGGAAAACAAACATACACTGTTAAAACTGATTGCGGCAAGATATGGAAAAGACATGCAAATCGGATTTTATCCTGTTGTAAACCCGAATCCACTAGTATAGAAATTCCTAGTACGATTCTGGATCCGTTGCACAAATTTTCGACCGGTATTCAGGATGATGTTACAGAAGGTTTACCAGAATCAGTCAATAACAATGAAGTTGAACAAGAAACAGAAAACAATAACGAAGAACAGAATAAATCAGTAAACACTGAAATTAATGAAAAACAAAGAGTAAGATATAATTTAAGAGAAAGAAAAGCTAAAGCTTAATTTAAATTTCAAATTTATGTAAATTTTGCTCTCATACCTTGGATTTTTGTAAAATTTAAAATTTAATATTACAAAATATATATATGTGATGAGAAGCAAATTTAGGAGAGGGTAGTTGTAGTGTTGTGTACATTTTATAGTAACTATGTACATGTCGATAACATAACTCTATTGTAGGCAAGTGATTACATTTAAGTAGTTATTTAGGTTCCACACTTTGTGGCAGTTAAGCTATTTATAACTTGGTACTCCAATTTCTCTCTTGCTCTCTATCTCTCTCTCCTACTTAGTATAAGTATTTCAATGTACAATCAAAAGCAAAAACAACAATGGTAGAATCCGTTATTCTTATGTACCTATGTACGTGATTTTAATTATAAGCGAAGTTTGTGAAGCAAAGCCACTCACTCATCAATTGTACAGTGACGCTGCCAGTTTAGTTTTAAAGAAGAAAAACAAATAAAGAATTGAAGATTAAAAAAAATAAAAATTATCTCTATAATTCTCCATTTATTTAGTATACCACAGTATACTACAATTTCCAATAAAAACAACACAAAAAACGTTTTTTCATTTACATGTCAGGCATTTACATAGGAATTGCATTAGGGTACCCGGAGACCCGGTTGTGTGTTTATGGAGGTAAAACATTTAAAATCATTTTTTAAAGAAAATATTAAAAATATTTTGAATTTTTTGGTATTTAAATCTTAGTTTAGCCAAAATCTCTCATGATTCGGAGTTTTATGTCCATATCTCAAAAATTATAGGCACAGCAGCACTTTAAAGTCAAAACGGGTACCCGGTTATGAATCGTAGGGTTAATGCTAAGACTTAAAATCGAAAGTCACAACAGATCGTATATGGAACTTTTTCAACAAAATCTTAAGCCTAAATTTCATATATTGACTCACTATCCCAGTATAATAAAACGGTCAGGCCCTTTAAGATTGATTTGGAATTTCAAGTATGAAGCTAAGCATAGAATATTTAAGACCTATGCAAATATAACAACTTCTAGAAAAAATATTGCACTCACACTTGCAAAAAAATATCAATTGCATTTTGCAAATTGCTTAATCAAGCCAAAAACATGTCATGATGCCGTTTTTAAGCAATTAGTAACCGATAATATGCCTTTTAGACATCTTATTTTGGAAAAAATACAAACAACAAATTACAAGCTTTTCACAGAAATTAAAATTTGGGGTAATAGGTATTTGCAAGGTTCGTTTATAGCTGTGCTTCGCAACGATGTTACATTATTTAAAATTATCTATATTATTAAACTACAAAATGAGTCATTTTATATTTTTTGTGAAAGTATAAAAGATATACAATATAATCCTAATTTTTTAGCTTATGAACTAAAATCGATCAATTCGGAAAACTATGAAATTTTAAAAATTGATGAAGTAGTTGGCCCAGCAATAAGTTGCATAAAAACAGCATTTGGAATAAATTTTATTCGTCTAAAAGAATATTATAAAAATATTTAAAATTGTCACTATAAAATGGATTTAAATGAAAACAAAGATGAAGCTAAAGAATTGTTGGAGTTGCTGCGAGATTGGAAATTGGAAAGTTTGTACGACCGTTTGTTTAGTTGGTGAGTTTGGTTTAAAAACTTATAAATCATAGCTGCATTCCATCCGAAAGAGCGCTCAAGTAGCGAAGTAGCATAAAATATTTTCGCTTGCTAAATGTCGACCGCTCAGGGAACATGTTCTGTGAGCGCTACCATTCAGCCCGAAAATTGTGCTTCGCTACCTGAGCGTTCTGTCGGATGGAATGCAGCCAATGACTTTCATATATAATTTAAATCATTAATAACTCTGAGCTATTTGTAAAAATTTTAGAAGAGATGTGTTTCTTGCCGGTGTTAAAAGTTATGAAAATCGATCATATTGATAAAGTTCTCAAAGGAATACCCACTGGTATAGCTATAACATTTGAAAATCGTTTGGAGTGCTGGAGAATCTCAATTGGATGTCCCTTAAATGTAAATAGCGATGCGAAGTTGACGTCTGAATCACCAGCTTCATCGTCTTCAAATGTACAGAGTGCGGATCAAGAAACACCTACTTCATCGTTATCAAATGTTCAGAGTCCAGATCAAAAAACACAACAAAAATTAAAGCTTCGGGATATTTTAAATAAAACAAAATACGGAAGAAACTTAATAGCATTGTACAACGAGCAAAATTATTTTAACGAACAGCAGCGAGTTCTCTTAATAAATACCATTGCAAAATATATAGACGATCAAAACTTATTCCTTTCCTTGTGTGATAGCTATTGTTTGGAAAATGAGATATTAAGAATATTTCCCAGTGAAAAATTGGTAAAACATCTTTCTAAAATATTTTATCCCTCAATTTATTTTAATTTCGTTTTTTTATTATTCAAGGAATATTATAGAACAGCAAAACGTGGCAGACTGTATTCCAAAATATGCTACCTCAGAAGGCTTAGGCTGCCCGCATAGTAAGCGCCGAAGCAGACAGGCAGGCAGGCAGGCCCTGCGAAGAAACGAGATAGAAATAACTTTTTTCTCTCTTGTTCACATAGTTTTCCTGTGCCTGTCTGCCTGCCTGTCTGCTTCGGCGCTTACTCTGCGGGCAACCTGAGGCAAGAAATGCGGAATTTTGCAAAAGACAAGCAACAAAGAAAATGATCAATGTGAAACGTCAGGTAAGTAAGTCGAAAGCAAGGGCCATTTTAACGATGCTTAGTTAACTTTAGCTAATACTATAAACATTGAATCGATAAATTTTGGTTGTTAACTTTATGCGAATTGGACAACAATAGCGTTTTCCAGCAAAACGTAACACTGCACATCCAACATGCCTATTTGCTATATATTGTTTTGCATTTAACGCCAAATTAATAATCGATGTTTATTGGTTCAACATTTATAGTAAATGGCTCAAACCAGTGATGCAACGATTATTGATATAATCAAATGTTTATTACTAGACAAAATGTCTCTCTTTGTTTTTTAAAGCAGATTCAGAAGGCGATAATGAAGATGCCAGGCGTTCACTTAAATTTGATAAACTCACCATAATCGAATTTGATGAATGCTGGAAGAGCTGTCACAAATATAGAATAAAGCAAATAAAAGCGTCATCTACAACCGAAGAAATCCTACTAAAGTGGCCTGAATATAAAAAAGCTTCTGGGTCTCGTTTGGTAAGTATATTAGGACATTTAGATTTATTTGTATGTATTTAAATATCGTCGTTGTAGAAGTAAAAGTCAATAGCAACATTTAAAAAAAAAATCTAAATTACACGTCACCGAGTAAATCTTTTGCCAGAAGCCAGGGGAAAAAAGTATAACTGGGTTTTAACTTAAAAAAAATAAATTTTTGTGTATAAATATAAAAAAATTGTTTACATTTGGTTTGAAAATAAAAACCGCTTTTCAATAAAATTTAAGATAACTTCAACTTCTGCCATGACTATATTGCGAAATAGGTGAATTTAATTTAAATGCACTGATATTTTTCACCTTAATTTTTAGATTGACATGGACTTTAAATTGAAATATCCGCACTGCGATTGTTTCCTATCTAAATGGGCAGTTTCTTCGAAGAAGCTAGTTCAACTTATGCGGAAAAAAATTTCCAACAAAACCCTAATTGGGAAGGAGCTTGTTTCCATTGACTTCAGCACTTCTGAAAGTATAAATAATCAATAAGGGCTAACGTATAAATAATTTTTGTTTTGTTTTAGATTCGAGAGATCTTATAACCTTGTGGTGTTTGCACAGTTTGCTTGTGTCATGCAAAGTAGCGAGAAAGGATGAAAAGGGAAAAAGTGACCCGCAGCGTCATACTATATCTGATTCCCAAAAAGCATTTGTTATCATAGCAGAATCACATGTCGAAATGGAAGACTCGTTATTTCATCTCAAGAGTAAAAGTAACCAAATTCAACCATGTCTGCTGGTGATTGGCAAACTTCACGACATTAAGGAAATATTTGTGTATTTTGATGGAGTTCGCTTTCCCATGGTAAGCTCACAAAGAGCTACAGATGTATGTTTTAAGATTTTTTTTCCTTTTTAATTTTAAATATCCTGAAGCTGCTAATTTATTTTGGACTTTCATTGAATATTTCTTTTATCAGTTAAACTCTTCAAAAATTAATACAAAGGTTGCAACACTTTGTAATGAATTGAATACAATGTAACTTAATAAGTATGAAAATTTAATAAGATTTCGTAAATGCAACTAAACTCTGCAACTTATTTGCGCAATGTTACTAAATATCCGAAAACACCACATTTCACTTAATTACATAAGTGAATGCTTTACAGCATTCTCTTTGAAAATATCTTATTTGAAAATAATAATAAGCGTTAATTACTTTTAGCCTTAACTAACCTTAACCTTGCTGTTTTATAATTATATACAGACTTTAATAAAAAGTCAAAAGAAACATGTATTTAATTTTACATTTCAGGAAGAGAAAGTGAATATGCGCGTAAGTATTATGAACAAAGTTTTTATGAAAAAATACATTCAATTTTCGAATTTGTTCTGAGATTAATTTGGATTCTTAAATTTACGTAAATATTTACATAAGTACACAGAAAAAAAAAATTTCTTCAATGTGATGAACTGCAATGTTCATACCCCGATTCATAATATTGAAGATGAATTCATAATTCTGGTAAAAAACATAATCAATATTACGAACCTTTTCATCTATTTGATGAAAGCAGATAATTGCTAAAAAAGACGATCATCAATATGATGAATTGGCGTTCATTAAAACTTTAACAAAATTCGTTTATTAGCGATATCCGTCGTGCGTTGCTACGCCTAAAACAAACATATATTAACTCCATACTGAGTTAAATGTTATGCAACATTTAGTTCTAAAGTTATTCGAAATCAAAATATTTAATTGTGTGGGAATTTAATCCCCCTGAAAATTTCATAAAAGTTGGTTAAGCGGCTTCGGAGTCTATACCTAACACACCCACATAAATGCATGCATTTCTATATTGCACCAAACAAAAGACTTTAAGCTTTATTTTTGAAGGTAATACGTTTTAGTTGTTGTAATTTGAAAAATTTGGTTGGAATTTTGTAATTGATTTTTTATACATGATTTTTCAATTCTTATTACGTATATAAAAGGTTGCTTACTCGGCAAGTTTTTGCAAATTTATATTCATTCGCTCTTAATTACGTCTCATGCTTCGAGAAGATATTCGATTGAACAATTCCAGATATGCTGCTGGGGTCCAACCTTCTGCATTAGGTAGTACACGAGGAAACCACCAGCCAGCACATCCAACATTTAGTAATTTAACAGCGTAACCATCACGTATTGAAGCCTCAGAATGACCCATAGCGACATAGACAGGTACGGCGATAAATTTCCTGCCCGGTGTCTGTTACCCTCAATCGTTGACATGCCATCCTCTCAATTTGAGTAGTCGGAGCTTTAACCACACACATCTGGCGTCGCATCCCTATCTGTCGTCGTCGTCGAGGTAGACGAAATAAGACTGATGGCATCTGCATCTGCGAGTGCACCTGCCTGTGTTGATGGGCAGAAGTTGTGATCGCCGCTGCTACTTCAATTCAAGTTACGACTCAAAGAATCTGACGAGTCATCACAACTTATCGTGCGCATTAATATGTTGCGCGTATGCCATGATGTGGTTTGTCACAGACCAAGAAGATTAAGTCCATATTGCTTGTTCTTTTCAGCCTTCAATTCCTAGAGTTCATTCAATAGAACACGCTTGATTTCTGCCACCCATTTGTTTTTGATTTTGATACCTCCCGGCGACCCTGCAGCCAGACTTAAAAACGCTTTACGTCGCCGCGCACAGATTCAGTGAGACCGATTTGTGACATCTTGAGATAGTGCTTAAATTATGCGTTGTAGTGGCTTTTGCACATTCCTGCAGAAATAGGTGAGTGTCAACTAGTCTTACGCAGACGCTCTGCCTGCTGTAAATTTTGACAGTAGAATCAGTAGAGACGATAAAATGTATCCCGCCTCTGCACATAACATGAAGCAACTAATTCGGTGATTAAGATGCAGTTGGCCAAGTCCTTCTGAAATATATCATTGTGAAATGTGAACATTCCGTGTAGGCTAGCAAAGAGTAGATCTTCCTTACCTTGTATATTGCTATCACCAGATATGAGAGCTCTTCGGTTTGAATTTGATCGCAGTATCCCTTTTCCATGGAACTTAGGCTGAATTCCTAAACGTATTTATGCAAAGCATCAGTGTGCTTTTCATTGCATTGGTGCTTAGTAGATTCACAAAAACTGCGCAACTAAGCACCAATTCAATGAAAAACACATTGATGCTTTGCATAAATACGTTTAGGAATTCAGCCTTATTTCATTGACGTAGATTAGCTCGGTCTCCAAATTTTCTGACAAAATGTGTCCACGTTTCAGACGCCCTGCTTCAGCATCCTTTTGATTTTGCTTATGCTCGATGCTATCTTAACTAGAACCAGTATCGCCATTGAGTGAGACTCCCGAGTCAATGACATCTTCGATGGACCTGGGCCTCAGGTTGTTCCCGTTCCATCTGATTGCTTTGAGTATTTTACTTAGCAAAAAGTAAAGCGCACGTGCAAATAAATTGTCACGCAGTAAAATGCAAAAAGAGAAGGCAATAAGAAAATAATGCCAAACTAATTTACATCTGATTTATTTATGTAAACATAAATATTTTGGCATTTGCCAAGTAGGGTTTCGTGACGCTCGAAAAAAAAGCATTTTTCAGGGTTTCGGTGTGTAATTCTTATACTACGTTTCCATGACGGGCTTAATGAAGATGAGTGAAAGCTCATATTTTGCTTTTTGTTTTTTTTAATCATATGTATTAAGACCTTCTTAGTTCAATTCTGGAAAAATTTGAGCCCGCTCTGAAGTGGTTCAGAAGTTATAAAGTTGTTAAAATTGGTCTGACAAACTTCTCCTCTTGTTTTTTTTTTTCTACAAAAGTAATTACTATGGATATCAAAAGAAAGGTTATTCTGTTACCTATTCAACGAACCATTTATCATAGAAATGCATGCATTACTTTTGAAGATATATCAGTTTACGTGTTATGCACACTTGACGGTTCACCCTTTTACGAAATATATATATATAAACTTTTATATCTTTAAAAGTAATGCAAGGATTTTTAAAGATAGAAAGCTTGTTGAATAGGTAACAGCACAACCTTTATTTTGATACCCATAATAATTAGTTTTTTAGAAAAAAACAAAAGCACATGTTTGTCAGACCAGTTTTTACAACTTTGTACAATTAACACTTCAAAATGCGTTCATGTATTTCTTCCCGAATTCAAATGTATGCAAATTTTCAAGTAGGCCATGAATTCTCGCGAAAGAAGTCCCGTTAATTCAGAAAATTTTCATTTGCAATGCTTTTGCAACATTTTGAAATCATTGAGTAACATCTATTTAACCATGTCGGACATGAATTTAATAGAAATTTTTCAAGTGTTTAACTGCAAAGTGGATGGCCCCATATCTATGGAGGTCATTTTGAAGTTACAGGAGTGGTCGTTGATAGCACCTTCAAATTCTTTGAAGTGCTCCAACGGCCATTTCATGCAACTGAAGGCCAGTGAGGAGGCGGTTGATGGCTTCCAGTGGAGGTGCTACCAGCACTACACCAACACCTATAGGAAGCGAGTACGGTGTGGAGAGAAGAAATCCATAAGAACGGACACGTTCTTTATGAAATCCCACTTGTCCCTCTTCCAAATCGTCTCGTTCACCTACCTGTGGCTTAAAAACGTCCAACTAGACTTCATCTGCGAACAAATTAGAGTATCCAAAAAAACTGCCGTGGACTGGTCATCATTTCATCGGGAGGTAGTCATTTTTAAAATGATTACTGAACATGAAAAAATTGGTGGGCCAGACATGGTAGTACAGATCGATGAGTCTAAGTTTGGACGTCGCAAGTACCACAGAGGACACGCGGTTGAGGGACAGTGGGTTTTCGGAGGGATTGAGGAAGGGAGCGGACGCTGTTTCCTTGTCCCGGTGGAGTCCCGAAGCGCAGTCGTCTTATTAGCGATAATTAAAGATTGGATACTTCCAGGGACTACCATCATTTCGGATTGTTGGAAGGTACGTCCATTTATTTAACATTTGCTTATTTAATTATTAATTTTTTTCTATTTCAGTCATACGAATGTTTGGATCGTGAAGGTTTTGAACACCTAACGGTCAACCATTCACTTCACTTCGTAGATCCGGACACCGGCGCCCACACCAACACCATCGAAGGACTTTGGAAGCACGCGAAGGCATATCTTTCGCCATTTTCTCGCAGAAAACGTTTTTTTGCTGGATATTTGGCGAAATTTATGTTTTCCAAAAGATGCCGGAACCTTGGTTTGGATCCACTAAAGGAGTTCTTCCAAATTGCTGGAGAACTGTATAACCCAGTCAATACAGTCCTTAGTAATTTGGTTGATTCCGGATCCGAAAGTGAGGACGATTGAGTGAGGTAAACACTATAAAATGCAACCAAAATCAGTCCTTTTCAGGACTACAGAATCTTTCTTCAAACAGATAAAAAATAATAAACATATTAACAAAAAAATTAAATATTATACTGACATAATGAAAAACTGTTAGAAAAAATCGCGCGATTTTTTATAACAATTTTTCGCCTGCGGCGCTATATTCGTCTTCAAAACTGCTTCATATGTTATACTGACATAATGAAAAATTGTTAGAAAAAATCGCGCGATTTTTTATAACAATTTTTCGCCTGCGGCGCTATTTTCATCTTCAACAATATTTTCTTCAAAAGTTCTTATATGCTCTTGTATAATTACTTGATTTTTTTTCTGGTGCTTTTTTTATTATGAAGTTATTTCGCCTTGTACGAAACGTTGAGAATCTTATAAACATTATAAAAACACTATTATCTTCAAAATTTATGCATCGATTTCAATTATTAATAACTCTTTCAATAGCTGTTGTTAATACCTTTCTTTTGATACTCATAATGTTTACTTTTAAAGGACAAAAAGATCACTCCTTTTTGGGCCCATTTCTTCAATGTTGAACCACTATATCTTATAAACCACTTCAGATAGACCTTTTCTTTTTTCACCATTCCCTATTTTACCTCCAAATACACATTACAAAAAAAAAAAATTTTAAAAATGTCATGTTTGGTATTGTTAACATGTACCCATTTTGCACTTTTTTCAAAACTTTGGGGATTTTTAAAAAAAAAACTAGAAGAGTCCGGGCTTTTTTTCTTACGTATTCCTCTTTAGGGGGTAAAACCCCATTTTTCTAAAAAAAAAAAAAAAAATCGGTGCGTAGCCCGTAAAGTAAAGTTGTTCCTTTAGAAGAGCAACATTTAGCAAAAAAGATAACAGTGTTCCCAATTGATTGCGTAGTTTCTCCTTCTTTACGTGCAGGTAACTTGGTTGTCAGTGAAAATAAGTGCTGTGGAACTCTTTTACCCATAAAATTTCAAATTAAAAAATTATTCGAAAGGGAAAACTTTTTAAGTGAAATGTTGCAGCATATGCAAAATATTAAAAACAACACAAAGTATGTCAATTTTATTCAAGGAAAGGTGTGGAAAGAAAAAGAGGCTATTTACGCAAATAAAATCCTTATTCCATATTCTTTGTATTTGGATGATTTTGGTGTTAATAATGCTCTTGGTTCCAAAAGCAGACATCACAGCGTTTGCAATATTTATTACAGTTTTCCTTGCTTACCATACAAGTCCTCAAAGTTGGATGATATATTCTTAGCATGCGTTCTTAAAACAACAGATATAAAAAATTTTGGTTCAAATATGTGTTTTCAAGGTTTAATTAAAGTTTTAAAAGACTTAGAAGTAAACGGAGTCAATGTAGATCTCTTGTCGGAAGAAAAACAAAAAATTCATTTAGTGCTTGGGCTGGTTTTAGGGGACAACTTGGCACTAAACACATCTTTAAATTTTTCTAAATCATTTTCAAGCAATTTCTATTGCAGGCTATGTACTCTTTCAAAACACGAAGCAGGTGTTATGTGTATTGAATTGCCAGAAAAGTTAAGAACATTAGAAACTTATTTGCACGATATTGAAATTAATAATGCAAATAGTGCCGCTGTCGAAAACTCTATTTTTAATGACTTACCATCATTTCATGTGACAAATAATTATGCTGTTGATATAATGCACGATTTATTCGAAGGAATATGTCACTATGATTTCGGTGAAGCTCTGCATTATTTAATTAAAAAAAATGAAATATTTTGATTTAAAATTCTTAAACAATCGTATTACAAAATTTGATTATGGTCCCTTAGAAAATTCCTATAAGCCAAACGTCGTAAGAGTTTCTGAAATAGATTTGAAAAAATTTAAAATGTCAGCAAGACAAATGATGACATTCACGTATGTCTTTCCTTTGCTTATAGGCGATATGGTTCATTATAGCGATCCAGTGTGGCAATTTATTTTACTTATAAATGATTTAATTGATAACCTGTTGTGTTTTAGTTATTCTAGTTGCTTCATTAATATAATTCGAATTAAAATTGAACGACATAATCAATTGTACAAGGAACTTTTCCAAAATTCTTTAAAGCCCAAATTTCATTTCCTTACACATTATCCAAGTGTTATAGAAAAATCTGGTCCACTGAGGTTGTTATGGAATTTTAAATTTGAAGCAAAACACAAACAATTTAAAATATATGCTAATGTAATAACTTCAAGAAAAAATATTTCACTTACTCTTGCCAGGAAATATCAGTTGAAGTTCGCTAGCTATTTAGTAAACTCCAAAGAAATAAACAAAATTTTCAAGTATTTAGAGATTGAGAAAAATTATTCAATGTACAATTTCTTTATTTCGGAAAAACTGCATACAACTAATTTCCAGGTTTACAGACAAGTTCAAGTTGAGGGCTATATTTACAAACAAGGTCTATTTTTGGGATCGATCCGCCGTGACATTAACTTGTTTAAAATTATTTATATAGTTAAACTTAATAACGATTCATTCTTTTTTCTGTGTGATTGCATACAAAATATCGAATACTACCCACATTATTTAGCTTACGAATTTCAGGCAATTGAATCCGAAAACTTAGATATATTATCTCTTGATGAAGTTGTTGGTCCAGCTGTAAGCAGTATAAAAGTACCTTCAGGAAAATTGTTCGTTCGCACTGCAGAATATTTCAAATCTTTCTAAAAACCTTTATAAAATGCATTCTTCTGATTCCCCAACACTACGAAATTATGAAGCTGATGAACTGTACGACTTATTACATTCTTGGCAAATGGAAAGTCTCTACCAAAAGTTATTAGGTGTGTAATGCTGCGAACACACTTGGCAATTTGTCATTGAATTTCTGATTTTGTTTGTTTTTTATGTCATTTTCTTAAAAAACGTAAAATTTTGTTAAGATTATTGCCAGCCGATTTGCAGCCTAATTGTTGCTAGCAATCGAGCAGGCTATTGGAAAAGTGTAAATGTGTTAGTGAATTTTTTGAAATCGTCGTGACAAATTGTCACGTGTGTTCGCTAGGTTAATAAAATATATCAAATTCTAACATATAACAGAATATTTGAAAATCATTATTTCAGATGAAAAAGTTTTCGTGTCAGTTCTGAAAATAATTAAAATGCATCATATGGAAAAATTACTTAAAGATTTTCCTACTGGTACTGCTATAATGTTCGAACATCATTTAGAGCTTTGGCGGCTTTCCATTGGGCGTCCTTTAACTGGCAGCTGTGGTGTAGAGGTCATGCCAGCAACACCATTACTTACCCCAACTATACAACATTCAAATAGCCCAGCAAGAAAAAAACAATTATATGATATTTTAGAGCACAGCAAATACGGAAAAAACCTCATGGATACTTATAAAAAAAAACATTGCTTTAAAGAACCGCAGCGAACACTTTTAATTAATACAATTGGAAAATATATCGATGATAATACTATTACCTTTTCTTTAGAAGATAGCTATGATATGGAAAAACAAATATTGCAAGCATTCCCCAATGAAAAATTGGTAAGATTTTCAATAAGGTGATTGTTATTTAAAAAACATTTGTTTCTTTTATATAGGAATTTTACAGAACAGCGAAACGTGGTCGATTGTATGCCAAGGTTTGCAATTTGAAAAGAGTTGCTAAAAACAGTGGCATATCGTATTTACAGCAGCCAAAAGACAACTTCAGTGAATCGGACGAATGTTTGGGTAATCCTGAACAATTAGAGTTGCCAACTCTATATTTTTTCAATTTAATATGTGTATCTTTACAGACTATGACAGTGGGGCTGAAGCTTACCGGCAGTCATTAAAATACGATAAGCTTTCTGTAGAAGAATTCGAGAATTGCTGGCAGCAATGCTATAAATATAGAAAAAATCAAATTAAGGCATCCAAAAGTACCGCTGACATTTTATTAAAATGGCCCGAATACAAACGGGCTTCTGGTTTCCATTTGGTAAGGCAATTTATTTAAAATATTATAAAAATACAAGTTTCTTATTTGTCCCTTATGTTTTCCTTGCAGATTGATTTAGACTTTAAGCAGCAATTTCATACTAGCGAGTGCTTTTTGGCGAAATGGGCTATTTTTGAAGACAAAATCGTTACTCATCTAAACAAAAAACTTAACAAAAATAGTTTTGTTGGAAAGGAACTGCAATTACTTAAATCAACAACTGATGAAAGTACGTACAAAAAATGTTAAATGACACTAATCCATTGTTTATATTATTTGTTTTTCAGACTCTAAAGACATTTTAATTTTTTGGTCTTTACATGGCTTGCTAGCTCCCAATAAGCCATCGAAAACCGATGAAAATGATGGTAAAACCATGCGCCGCTATACAGTGTCAGATTCGCAAGACGCATTTTTAATAAAAGCCGAATCACACTTTGAAATGGAGGAAAAAATTTCCCACCTAAGCGCCCAGCGGAAGCCAATCCAGCCATGTATTCTTATCATAGGCAGCTTCAACAAAATTCACGAAATTTTTGTTTTTTTCGACGGCATTCGGTTTTCTATACACAGTGCCATTAGAGCGATAGATATATGTTTTAAAATTTTTTTTTTATATTTAATTTTAAGTACCCAGAGGCTGCAAACTTATTTTGGACATTTCTTGAAAAATATTTCTATAACCTTAATGTATCAAAAATTAACACAAAAATTGCAACTCTTTGCAATGAGTTAGACACATTGTAAGTCAAAGAAAATAGCATCTATCGAACTGTCACTTACGCAACTATAACATTGCACTGCATAATGATAAGCCACGTCATTTAAGCTACACGACGTAAGTGATAGTTTGATAATGATTATTTTTTTTATCTACTTCTCTAAAAAGTAGTTTATTTTATTTTCCAATCGACATTTTGGATACTATTTGTTGTTTTTTTCATTTGCGTTAAACAAAGTTAACTCTATAACTTAACAATTTCATTGAATTACATTTTTAATTGTTAATCGATTTATTATAACACAATCTTACCACTTTTGGTATTTTTTTTTCTAATGCTTTGTATTATAATACTTTAACATGCAGTAAAGATGTAAATTATCAGTTACAATAAACATTATTATTCAATAAACATCGTTATTATTTGTATTTGAAGACTGCAACAAATATAAAGAATAATGTTCATAGATTTGAAGATTTGTTACTTCAAATGTACTAAACAAATTATCAATATGAACATATGGTTCATCAATATTATGAATACGATTTTATGATATTCTATGAATGAGTCATAAATATAATGAATGAAATCTTTAATATTATGAATAATTTTTATGTATGCATTCATACATTTTATGAATATGTTCTTCAGTATGATTTTCAGATGAATTGATGAATGCCATTCATCAATGCAAAGAAATTGAACTTGGGTTGAAAAATTCTTTACTATGATGAAAAAATTCATACTATTGATGACAAATTTTTTTGTGTGTACAACGCAGCACCGGTATCATGAGAAAGTTTACTGATGAAATTTTTTAAAAAAACTTCAGCTCAGAAAATGCTAACACAAGTACCACATCTAAAATTCTTCGATTTGCCACAAATAAAAGGATAGTGGAGCTCCTAGCCGAAAAATCAGTTCTATTACAAATACTAGAGGATGCTGAAATAGGCACAATGGCTGCACTGTCTGAGTTTCCAATAAAAACATTGCAGCAGCTGCACGCATTTGAAAACGAGCTCAAAAACAATGGAAGTTTTGACAAATATGAAGTAAAAAATACATTTTAATTTCAAAAAAAAAATAAAGGGTGCGAAGAAAGAGGGTGGGTACTAGTATTGGAGCAAACATTTTTATTTTCTTTAATTACACAGGCCGACATGATTTTTGGAGTTTTGAATTTGATAAGTATCCTTAGCGAATACGGGTACGTTGATTCTGAATGTGAATTTAGTTTGAGCCCATCACGTTAAGATTTTTCACAAAATTAAAAAACCTTGTGAGATATTTTGTACTAGAGCAAAGAAGTACCTTATTGATATTTCCTAAATTGCAATAAAATTATTTCTTTAAAATACTTGATACGTCGATAGAAAACATTTTAGTATAATATTATGTTTATTTCATTTCAATGGCAACACTGCAACTATGATGGGCTGCACGGAAAACACTAATTTAAGAATTTTAAAAATGTCAATGCTGCTTTATTTAGTACGGTTTTAAAAGGAAGTTTCTTTATAAATAAGCTTATTCTTAATATTTGCATTAGAAGCCAGTAAGAGGGACGATATGACGAAAGGCGTTTCATAAAAGAGCTGCGTCATTCATTTAAGTGCTTCAAAAACGCACATTTCAAAAAAGTTGGCACCACCAACAAAGCTAAGCGCCAACCCATGGAGTTGGAAAAACCCTGAAACCCTAACTGAAGCAACAAACTTAATCAAAAGTTTTTAAATACAAAAAAAAATCATTTGTATAAGTATTACATATCTAACATACATATTAATAAAACAAACATTTGTAAGGATCAAAACTTTTACAAAGTTTTGCCATACATGTTTTGGTAATAGCTTACTTTCATTACAGTCACACTTTTCCTGCTGGGTCAGGCAGGCATCGAAGGGCCAAACCCCAAAAGCCATAATATATAAACCCAATAGGGATGTAAGATATGCGAGGGTCGCGTAAAGGGTGGCCAAAGTATTTGGCAGCAGGCTACGATGTTTAAAGCCATCTTTTATTATTTAAGTTAGATTTAAGTTTAGTATACACTCCTCGCCACTTGAATAGGACACCCTGTACAATCTATATACAACTGCTCATAGCTCAAAAGCATAATGATAAGACAATGGTATTTTTACCGTTATCTTTTTGCAACTATCTTCTTCTTTCTCTGTGACAAATTGCAAGTTCTGGAAAAGAGCAGTTATCGGTTTTTTTCCACTTTACGTTAGCATTCGTTGAAATTGAAACAATTTTTTGCGCCACTTGAATAGAACATGCATTTAGTTTCATCGTTATCTTTGGCACGTGCATTCATATTTTTTGTTGATCGAATTTTTTTGTTAATTTTGACTATTTAAAAAAAAAAAATAAAATGGGACGAGGAACAACATTAACCGAGGCGGAAAAAGGAAAAATTAAGGCTTATAAGGACGCTGGCTTATCTATTGCCAAAATAGCTAAAAAAATCGAGAGAAGCCGACACGTTATATCAACATTTTTAAGTGATGAATTAAAATATGGAAAAAACATGAAAGGTCGCACACAGAGTGTGCTTACTAATGCGGAAAGGCGACTTATATTAAGAAAAGCGTCAAATTCTCACAACTCTTTGGCAAAAATCAGGGAAAAATGTGGTATCAAGGCAAGTCTCACAACTATGCGTCGTGTTATTTCAAAAGCTAAGTATATAAAAAGACTAAAAATCAAGAAAAAACCACCCCTTAATTTGATTCGACTTGGACTTGGACTTCGGAGTGGCATCGAGTGGTCTTCTCCGACGAAAAAAAATTTAATTTGGAAGGGCCCGATGGCTACAGTTACTATTTCCACGACCTTCGCAAAGAAACTCATCATTTGGACAGGCTGCATAGCAGAGCTGGAGGTGTTATGGTGTGGGGGGCCATTTCTTATTATGGCACCTGCAAACTACATTTTATGTCCACCACAATGAATGGGTTGTCTTACAATGGAATATTGAAAGAGGCCTTTCCATACTTTCAAACCCTTTTTGGACCTCTGCGGTGGATTTATCAACACGATAATGCGCCAATACATACAGCACGGTTAGTTAAAAAGTATATACAGAGCCAAAATGTGGAGGTATTAAGCTGGTCACCCTACTCACCGGATTTCAATATCATAGAAAATGTTTGGGGATTGTTGACACGTCAACTATATGGATCAGGACAACAATATTCGAGTACACCTGAACTAACCCAAGCCATCGAATTAGCTTGGAGCTCGATTTCGCTACATTATTTGGACAATTTGTATGCATCTCTTCCAAACCGGATGTGTACAGTTTTGGAGCAGAAAGGCGGCTCAACGCACTATTAAAACAATTTTTTAATCTTAAATACTAAAATTATCTTCAACTTAAGAAATGTTTGTAATAAAATTAATCATAAAATTCTTAAAAGTTTTTTTTATTAAAGTGTCCTATTCAAGTGGCGCAAAATTAGAACCCTGTATTTTGCAGGATTTTGATTAATAATTGATTGGTAATACTTCAAGCTTTAGCATAAAGTCTTTCTTTTGGCCAAATAATAACAATCAAATTAACTTTAATTTAAAAAAAAAATTAAGCCTCCAGCATGCTTGGCTTGGGAGCAATGGACTATAAAAACAATACCTTAAGGGTGTCTTATTCAAGTGGCGAGGAGTGTAAGTTAATGAATTATTAGGTTAAGTTATTAGTAGTGGCCAACATATTTTTATTCTTTATTATTTTACCCTTCATAATAATACCTAAATAATCGCATATAATAATATTATATATAATAATATATAATATAATGTATAATATAAAATACAATACTATAAACAAATCCGTGATTATTTGTTCCGGTGAATTATCAGTTCACCTACGAGCGCTGGTTTTAGTCTGCAAGGAAGTGATAGTCAGCTGGATGATTTGCTGGTAAACTTCGGGCAATTTGTGCTCGAAGTTTATGCCAAGGAGAAAAAGAAACCAAAAGTAACCAAAAACACAGATAAGTATATCGAATTATTATAAATGAGTATTTATTGAAACTTACGTTGTTTATTAATCTTCAATAGGTGAATCAAAAATGGTTGTACAGATGGCGGAATTTAAAACTTAGAAGGATGACATTCAATATGTGAATAATTTGACCGCCAACAGACCTCGTCGGAGAGGCCGATCAAGCGGGCGTTCGTGCATCGAGCCTCGACACTGGAACGTGTCGATAACGCAGTAAGTTTAAAATCTAGTACATTAAACTTTAGGGTTGCGGCCTAAACAACTATTACAATAATAATATATAATAACATATATAATGTAAAATACTATAATATTATCTTAATAATACTAATTACTAATAATTTTGTTATATTACTGAATAAAACTAAAGTAGGGTAAAGTAGGCAGTTATGGACAGTCGGTAGTTGTGGACACCCCTGTGTAACTTTTGACACAGAGCAGATTTGACAGATCTGACAAATGTCATGTGTGCGCCATAGAAGCACGATGTTTTTGTGCCAAATACCAAAGTGAACAGAAGTGTGTGCTTTGTGCTGCAAACAAATTATTTTTTTTATCTCGAAAAAAATCACAAAAAGTTGTTTTGAACGTTTTTTAAAGTGTCACCGTGTGAAGTGTGTTAAGTGAGAAGGTGAGTGCAATGGATTTTTTTACGTGGAATTTAGTTTTCTTTGAGATTCAAAGTTATAGAATCAGTACAAACCGCTCCTGTACAAACTAGCCCTTCCGGCCCGTATTCCACCCATGCACAAATAATTTAATGTTGCAACATAATTTCTAAGAAGCGTCACAACAAAGTAGAGCGCACTTAAAATTTTCAAGTACAGCAACAAAGTATGAAAGTGATTTCATAATTTGTTGCATTTCCTTAGAAATTATGAGCAAACCCAATGTAAGTAAAAGTCAACTAAACAAAATGCTATAGTTGACTGACCGACCTATCAACATTTCTCAAGCACAGCAATAAACTATGAAAGTGATTTCATAATTTATTGTATATGTAAACAAAAGTCAACTAAACAAAACGCTATAGTTGACTGACCGACCTAAATGTTTATCTTCATTTGTTCTTTGTTCTTTCTTACATATATGTATGTATTTATATATGTATCTTAGCGTAGGAGTAAGCGTAAGTTAAGTTTCAAGCCATGAATTTTAAAAATGAATAATCAATAAAGTTCTAACCTTCAATGTGAAAAGTAGTGATTTTTATTCAAACTGGTACATTTTGTTTTATACACCTAAAACTATTCAACACCGGGTTCGGACACAATCTACACAACAAAAATTTTTTTCATATGATTTCAAAATGGCTGCTCAAGGGAGTTGTGGACACTTGATTGTCGGGTGTTGTGGACACCCAATTTTTTTTTTACAAATCGTGAAATATTGTCGTTGATGTCAATATAAATTATTTTGATAGTGTTTTTATGCATTTTTTCAATGTTTTTAGTCATGTCGTCGAGGAAAAATTCAAAAAAATCGTCCGATTCAACGGGAATCGATTTTAATGCGCTGACAAATGCCATTAAACGATGCTTGGTGGAAAAGCAATCCGTAAAACCTACTGCTGCGGCGTTTGCTATTCCCCGAACCTCTCTCATACGCTACCTGAAGAAAGTGGAAGAGGAGTTCGATGACATTGAAGTCGTTGACGATGTTGCTTTGTCGGAATTTGTGCGTAGATGTAGCCAACGCATGCCATCGAATCAGGTAAATTGATGTTTTTGCACTTTCTTCAGATAGTGTTGAAGAGTGTTGATTAATTATTTCCATTTTTTTTCATTATTTAGGTCTTTTCGCCGGATCAGGAAGAGAACTTGGTCACATACGCGTTGAAATGTGCCAGTCATTACTACGGCCTCAGCATAAACGAATTGCGTCAGTTGGCTTATCAGTTTGCTGTGAAGCTCGATGTCGATTTTCCCGGCAATTGGATCGGCGATCAGATGGCGGGTAAGGATTGGTACCGAGCATTCTTCCGCCGGCATCCCAAACTCACATTGCGTACCCCAGAACAAACTTCGTTGAATCGCGTTAAAGCTTTCTGCAAGGCCAATATGGAGAAATTTTTTGAACAATTGGGTGCATTGTTGGATGAGCACCATTTTCCGGCCGGGCGCATTTTCAATATGGACGAATCCGGCTTTTCAACGGTTCCAACGAAAATTGGGAAAGTGATCGCCTTAAAGGGCTTGAAGCGTGTTGGCAAGTTGGAAGGCGCCGAACGAGGCACCATGATCACCATGGCGTTGACAGTCGACGCCAGTGGAAACAGTTTGCCACCGTTTTTCTTGTTTCCAAAGAAAAAAATGCAAAGTGTATTCCTCGACAATGTCAGTGATGGATCCGCCGGTTTTGCAAATGACTCAGGGTGGATGGCTCAGCCAGAATTCGTTCGCTACATGAACCATTTCATCATATTTGCCAATCCGACGCCAGCTAATCCAGTTTTGCTGCTTCTCGACAATCATGGCAGCCATCTCTCGATCGAAGCACTGGATTTGGCTGTGAAGAATGGTGTGAACATTCTCTCTTTTCCGCCGCACTGCAGCCATCGACTACAGCCTTTGGATGTGTCTGTGTTTGGTCCAGTCAAGACCTACTACAAATCGCAAAGCTCAGCTTGGCAAAAGAACAATGCAAACAAGGTAGGTTAATGAATCTTTTGCATTCAATTCCCTTGGAGTCATGCATGAAAAAACGTTGGGAACATGTGTTCTTTTTATGCATATTCTCAACGCTTTAGTCATGCATGGGAACCTTCTCAATTTCATATTGAATTAAATAATTAAACGTTTCGCTTCCTTCGTTTCAGCCCTTGGAAATACGTCACCTTGCTGGCTTAATCTGCAAAACGCTTGATATTGCGTTGGCGCCCAAGACTATCAAGGCTGGTTTTCGGGCAACAGGAATCGCACCATACGATCCAGACATTTTCACTGATGCTGATTATGTTCAAGCCGTCAAAAGAAATGAGGTAGAAGCTGCCGTCGAAAAGGAATTGGGCGAGGAAGAGCAGCACCGCATCGTGGTATTGCTTGATCCGGCTGTTGGCCACGTCGAAGAAGTTTGCACGACACTAGAGCCGTCCACTTCATCCATTTGTCGTTCAACATCTCGGAGCAGTCTGTCGATTTTGGATGAGGTTGGTCCGCTTCATGGTGTGACTCCGAAGAAGCCATCCAATCGGGGTCGTAAGCCTATGAGCAGCTCTGTTTTAACTGCACCGGAAGTTTTGGCAACTTTGAAGAAGAAGGCTGATGATCGTGCGGAGAAAAAAGCGGCCAAGGCCGCCAAGGATTTGACAAGACTCAGCAAGCTTGTCAAGCAATTGTCGGCCAAATCACCAGTTAAGCGCGGCAGCACATCAACACCAGCCAAACCACCGGCAAAACATGGCAGACCATCTACGCGTTCCAAGAAGATGAAGTCATCGGAGGAGGAAGATGAGGACGAGGACTTCTGCATCATTTGCATGAAGATGTTGCCAAAAAAATTGACCGCTTCAAACTCCGTTCACTGCAATGAATGTGATCGGCCAGTACACTTGAAGTGTGCTGAAATGCGTGCCAGCTACTTCACATGCGCAAATTGTGCTTCTGACGTGGAATGATGCCCTCTCTCGTTATTATTTTTGCCATTGATGGCCTTTAAAATTAATAAACTTTCATTATTGATTAATTTCATTGCGTTTAACTTCATACTTTTTATATTTTAGCTCATTTTACAAAGTTGTCCACAACCCCCACCAAAAAAAAAATATAGCAAAAATGACCATTTCACAAAAAATTTGATAATTTCTTTTCAATGAGAGATATCAATATAATTCTTTCAAAACTAGTTAGCTGAGGTTTCTAGCTTTCCATTAATATGCATATGTCCGTATAATATGCCCCAGGTAAAAAGATATGATTGAAAAACAAAACTATGTCCACAACTGCCTACCTTCCCCTATGTAATAATATTTATAATAATTATTATATCTATAAATAAGCATAATAAATAAGCATGAAGTTAAATCGTGACATTTTTCTTCTTCAGTATAGTGAGGTAGGGTCAGTTAAGAATACCTAGTGAACAGTGACTTTATTCCCGCTGGGGTGGTTATATGCACAAAAATATGGGTCGCAATTAAATATAATTATTGCATCAGCCAATTTGTGCTGCTCAATTAAAGCAGGTAGAAAATCAGACCATAATCGCTATATTTGTTTTCTCATTGCATGTACTAAACTGGAATATCGTATGATGTTTATGAGCCAACAACAACACTCATACCAAGGGCAACCAAACAAGCACAAGCAATGAGAGTCACAAACACTTGAACTGGAGGAGAAGAAGTCAGTCTTGTACGAACCTTCAAAGCGCGTAGTTGGATATAACACACCAAGTATTCTTTAAACCGCGAGTCAAGACAGTCGGTCGAAGCAGCCAATAAAAATAATAATAGTAGAGCAGAGACAATACTGCAAAACCAGCAGTGTCCTTAATCGCCGCAACAGCGTCGCGCAGTCAAGTGGGACCGCGACTGAGCAGCATTGACAACTGCGCATTAACAGCGCAGTGACGATCAACAGCGTCAACGACAAACAGCACCAACGCCGCACAGCCAACAGCGGCAGCAGCAGTGCGCAAGGATCAGCAGAACCAAAGTTCTGCAGCCAGCGACTACAGCAGGACGTCTACAGCAGCAACACGAAAGCAACGCAGCGACGAGTCAACAGCAGCGAAAAATAACAAGTATCATCCATCTTATATATCTATATTATTTAATATTATATTTTATTATATTATTTACTATATAATTACAAATACTTAGATATTTGAGAGTAGTTTAGATCTATTCAGGGGCTTTAACCATATCCAATATCTCCCGTTTACTTCCTTATTTATCCTTTTCGCCCAGGTCAAAAACGTACCCTCGTAATATTGATCTTAAAACCCGTAACCTTGATTGTCCCCCCAGCCTGTGAGACGAACGATTATCACAGCAATCCCATACCCACGAGGCAAGCGACCAGTAGCGAACTTCGGATTCACTATTCCAGGTCGAGACCGTACCCAACGTAATCTCGATCTTAAAACCCGTAACCTAGTTTTTCCCCACAATCCTGTGAGACGAACGATGATACGAGAGGCTCACAAAGTTCCTTTATCTTGCAATCGAGACACGTCTCTTGCAATCTTACTCTAATTTACCCCCGAGACGAGCGACCAATACCGGATTTCGGATCCTTTTTTTCCAGGTCGAGACCGTATCATGGAATCTTGATCTTAAAAACCCGTTACCTAATTTTCCTTACCAGCCTGTGAGATAAGCTATAATTAGCGAATCTTACGCCAGTCCTTTATGTTGCAATCGAGCCTAGTGACTCTTGCAATCTTCCTTTCCCGTGGGATGAGCGATCATAAGCGATTCCTACAAATTCCTTTTCATTGTAACGAGGTAGAAGACGAACAGACACCAATTGACCTTCAGGCTAGACATAGTGGGGTGAGTTAGGAGTCACGAGTGAGGTAGGTTAGGGAAGCTTTAACAAACAAACCAAAAACCAATACGTAATGGGAAAAAAATGGTGTCTTGCAGACTGATGTGGTATCTCCTGTAAGGACTAAATTTGATCTGCACATTTTGGATACAAATTTTTAATGTCAAATTGTAAATTTTCTTCTTGTTTGAAACAGTTCAACAAACAGAGAACCCAAGCGAGGAGGAAAGACCCCAGTAACCCGGGAGCTTCACCACGACCTGAAAAGGTCAGACACCTAGAACACCCGCTATAGCGGCCGAGAAATGAGCCATCAGAACGAATTGGTGTAGGGTCATTACTCAATTCTCACCTGCATCACAATACTAGATATGGCTACGGTGAACAACCACCACAAAAGGTCAGAAACCTAACCGCAAAAACTAAACGATTTCTTATTAAGAACCCGAAAAGCAACAGCTATTTGATCATTTGGTTGAATAATGATATTTATTGCATGAACATTTTCATATAAAATTATCGTTAAAACTAAACGAACATGAGTAATAGTTAATTTATTGATATTTTAAAATAATTGTTAGTGACAAGTCGGCTAAATTAGTTAATAAAGAACTTTAATTGTTGTTAATTATCAAACACAATCGGACACAATTGATTCAAACGATTAAAGCTACCAAAATATATAAAATTCCTTCCAATTTTTATCTAGCCGTTAACGTGATCATAACCAAAATTATGATTTTTATCTTCAGATTTAATATATTTAACGATTTACGCATGGAATCAGCGGACTAAATGCACGAATCGCTATTTTACATGGCCAAATAGACCCACGGTATCTTATTGAAATAAAATAATGGTCACGGTCAAGGAATCCCTAAGTCACTGTAGGTCTATAAAAGGGTTAAAGGAATATGTAGGGATCGGTCACCAAGTAAACAGATCAGATGGTTCTGTTCCGGTGAAGTAATTATTCACCAAAGAGCGCTTGTCTTAAGCTGCAAATCTTGGTAAGTCGAGCTAGTGTTTGCGTATAATCTTCGGGCAATTTGTGCTCGGTTTATATGCAAACGGAGAAACAGAAAAGAAAAACAACACAACACCAGGAAGTAATTAGTTTAACAAATTAAGGTTTATGCAACTGGTTTTTTTTTATGCACTTAGCAAATGCATGGTAAACATTTAAAAAAACTTAACGGAGAACTCCAAATACAACATTCAAGACGCAATGTTTATGGGTTTAAAAACAAGACGCAATGAGTTTAAAACCAAAATAAACAATACATTCATATGTGACGATGAGGAGATGGTTTCGTTTGATGTAGTCTCTCTCTTTCCGAACATACCAGTAGATTTCGCTATAAAAACAATAGAAAAACCGTGGGACAAAGTCGTCAAATATACTCAAATTCCGAAACAACTGTTTATGGACATTCTCAAATTTTGTATCAAGGAGAACAATTATTTCAAGTTTGGTAATACTTTTTCTATAGCCAATTAAAAGGGATGCCGATATCACCAATTATTGCGGATAATGTAATGGAACAGATTTTAGACAAATTTATGGAGAACAGTTCAGAAAAACCAAGATTATTGACCAAATACATTGATGATATTTTTACAATAGTTAGATATATAATAGTTTTACAATGGTTACATCAAATTCACCAAAGAAGAGGAGCAAGGAAGAAGGTTGCCGTCCCTTGATGCACTCGTTGTGAGAAGCAACAACACGCTGAAAACAGACTGGTTCCAAAAACCCACTGCGCCAGGAAGGCTTATCAATTTTTAATCAAAGTATCCTAAGAAAACAATTATAAACACAGCCAGAAATTTTATTAACAGAGTCCTTAATATCAGTGACGAGATTTTTCACAAAGACAATATTGCACGTATCCATCAAATACTCGCAATAAACGATTTCCCCAAAGGTACGATCTCACGCTTAATACGAGAAATTAAAAACAAAACTGCCACCAATAATATCCAAAACTTAAATTCTAAAATATATAAAAATGTTACTTATATACATGGTTTCACGGAAAAACTAAACAAAGCCGACATATACAAGAAAAAGAATTACCAGTCTCACAACACTTTAAAACAGTTTCACACCAATGTTAAAAGCAAAGTAGAAGACATGGATAAATGTAATCTTATTTACAGAATAGAATGCGGAGGCGGCGCAACCAATTTATGCGGAAATTCATATGTTGGTACGACCAAATCAAAATAAAAAACGCGGATATCATCACATAGATCAGACTTAAAATCTAAAAGCGAGCAAAAAACAGCTCTTGCGACCCACTGTGCGCAAAAGGGACACACACCAAACTTTGAAAAAACAATAATATTACAACAAGAGACAAACAACAGGTACACTCTTGAAATGGTATATATCAATAATACACCAGATCGATCAAACTACAAAACAGACACTTGTAAACGTATTGTGTAAACGTATAGCGTTAACTGGTGATTATATGTTTAAGTGGCAACGCTAAGTAGATTGAGATGTCAAAGAAGAAGGTGAAAAGAAAAACGGCCAACTTAGTTTTTTTCTTATTCTTGCCGTTTTTTTACTTTCTTTCTATTTCTATTTGGCGTGGTCAGAAAAGGATCGAAAAATAAGACTTGTCCAATAAATCTAATCAACATTAAATAAAGAATTCTAGAGTCTATTTAATTCCAAGTTTAAATCTCAGATGTGGGGTGCAGCAACCTGATTGCATCCAATTAATATATAAGATAAGCAAAAAAGAAAAATTTCCGAAATGACGACTCGCACAAAGCAAGCGTTGGCATATGCACTATCGAATGCCAGGGTGGAGTTTCCACAGACTGCGTCGACGGCGCAACTCAAGAAATTATACGACGAACAATGTGCTGACTGCGATGCTGTTGACGATGGGGCGGTATCATCAACAAAGAATGCAGTTGGCAATGATTTTGACGCTGAACTTGACGCCCTCAGTGCTGCTAGTTACCAAGACGATGAGGAGGCACGACTAGACAAGGAACTACGAATGCTATAAAAACAACACGAAATTCAGGTGCTGCAACAGAAACTGGTAGGTTCCACTGCAGATGAGGTAGCAAGCACAGTGCACAGAATGGATTTTAGCGAGATAGAGCACGCTATACCGAAGTTTTCCAGAGACAGGCAAATTCAATCTGTCCAAAACTTTTTCAACGACTTCGAGGAGTTAATGCAAACAGTTAACGCCGACAATCGCTTAAAGTTATTAAGACGTTCTTCACAGGGTTGTGTTACCCTACAAATTCTGTGAGAACAACCAAGACTGCCTCCTTTTACCCTAGTATCCCTTATCTTCCCCCTGGGTCGGATCAAGGTGTCACACGTACCGTGCCGAGGATCAGCCTGGCCGGGGACCCAGTTTAAAATAATTGCCCGGTCTTGAACGGTGTGCTCCGGATACCTGGCGTTCTCCGGTTCTAATCAGCTCTACCCAGGTACTGCGGATCTCTGCCTGGGTCGACCTTCCTCTCTCCGCCACTCGTGGGATTTATTATGGAAAATTTACAAACAACAACAAAAACTTTAACACCCAAAAGGGGATCCGGAACCCTAACAAAAAACCCGGTAGGGACTTTATGTTCCGATGAGAGAGCTGTGGTACCACCAGGCTCCTCAATCACAAATAAGAGTCAGTCGATGATAGTGATACCATCAAATCATCGACCCCTCTCAACAACAGCAAGCACATCGAAAGCCTGTGCATCGGGCATTGGACCCTCAAGTTCCTCGAACACTGGTGGTAATCGACGCGGAAACGCGGGTTCGTCTAGTGGTTCGGGGGCTAAGGTAATCCCAATGGTCAGTGCTAGGGCGGCCGATAATGAAAGATGGGATCCTCTCAAAGCAGGTTACGCAGACCGCAAAAAGGCATCCCGAATTCTTCGACGTCTGGCCACTGACCCTTTTAAGGAGGGACAGGTCTCGAAGAGTGACATTTAAAAAATTAAGGAGGATATTGAGTGGGCGAAAAAGGTCTTACCGGACTTCACGCTAGAGCCTCCCCGGCAAATTGCAGCCGCAAAAAGAAATCGATCTGTGGAGGAACCTACCCAGAACCCGACCGCCAAGAGGGCTAAAGCCCATGGTGTAGGAGCAAGATCCTTCGCAGAGGTTGCTAAGAACAGCACAATTGTAGGGGTGATAGACCAGAATAGCGAGGATGGTAAGATACCCAAGCACCAATGGAGCTAGATAGAGGCTTCGCTCGCTAAGGTCGCCTTGCAGGTCCTGAAGGACAACCCTGGGCCACCTCCCGCATGCACGGATGCGGGATGGTTTCAGGGCAATGTCAAGCTGATGACCTGTGAAAATGAACGATCCGCTGAGCTATTTAAAGCGGCGATTGGGAAAGTTGGTGAGGTCTACCCAGGCGCTCGTCTAAAAGCGGTAAATTTGGACGAAATTCCGTCTAGACCAAGAGCCAGAGTCGGGGTTCCAGTCATCCCATCTGAACCTGAGGAAATTTTGGAAATGCTGAAGGTCTTCAACCCAGCCATATCCACTCAAAACTGGAAGGTGGTGAAGTTGGAGCCTAAAGCTGAGGATGCCAAAACCGATCCCAAGAAATCCAAGATGGAGGTTTTGTTGATCCTCAACAACGAATGCATTGAGCAACTCAACAAAGATAAATGTACCCTAAACTATGGGTTTAGCAAGATTCACCCAAAAATCTATAAAACGGACACGGTGTCTCTCGTAAATCGTGCGGTCTGTAGTGCCACGATTGAGAATCCTAGCGACATCGACGAGTTGATTGGAAGCGAGGATGAACTATCATCCGCGTCCGAACTAGCGACGGCGATGACAAATCTCCTTAAGGAGCAGGCTCCGTCAGAGGATCCCTTCAGCGACGAAGAGGCTGACACCACGATTGTTGGAGTACCAAAGGATGTTCCGGGTACTTCAAATTAACTTGCATCACTGCAAAGCAGCTTCGGCTGCTCTCCAGCGTCACCTGGCAACGGGCGATGTCGACTTGGTGCTGATTCAGGAACCTTGGATGAACAACAACAAAATCCTTGGCCTGAATACACCAAACTACAAAATTTACTATGTATCTAACAAAGGTAAGACTCGAACTTGTATTTTAGCGAAAGTTAACTTGAATTGCTTTATTCTCCCTCAGTTTAGTCACGGGGACCTCTCTGTGGTCAGCCTGGAGCTGGGGCCCAATAAACTAAGGATTGCGTCCTTTTACTTTCCCCATGATGAGTCCATACCCACGCAATCTTTCCGGGAACTCCTACAGGGAACTCATCCAGCCACGCACATCATTCTGGGTGGAGATACAAATGCACACCACTCGCAATGGAACAGCACTAACAACAACGACAGAGGTGAGTCACTTTTTAACTTCCTACTAAATACTAAATTAAATATAATGAACAAGGGCAATGAGCCAACTTTTATTATCAAAAATCGAGAAGAAGTTCTGGATATTACCCTAGTATCAGAAAACTTCTCGGAAGAAATTCATTCTTGGAAGGTCTTAAAAGAACATTCGTTCTCGGACCATAGGTATATAGAATTCGGCTGGAAAATAACCAATCAATCCATGCCTCTAAAAATAAGAAATCTCCGTAAGACAAATTGGAGATGGTATAATAAACTAATTAAAACATCACTGAATTCAGTCACTTCTTCCCCCGTTGCTAACACAGAAGAGTTGGACCTTCTGGTTCTAGACTTCACTAAAAAATGCTCGGATGCACTAAACAGAGCATGTCCGAAAAAAAAGTTTTCAAAAAATCCCATAAACCCGTATGGTGGTCTCGGGAGATTGAAATTCTCAGTAAGGACTGTCGTAGAGACTTTAACTACGCAAGGCGTAGCAATAGTGAGGACTCATGGAATAGCTTCTAAACTAGGCATTTACAAAACTGCAATCAGGAAAGCAAAGAGGGCCTCTTGGTCCTCCTTCTGCACAGAAATAGAGGGTACTTCCGAAGCTTCAAGGCTCAGAAAAATACTATCGAAATCCCCGACAGTACCAAGCTTTCTTCAAAAGGAAGATGGCACCTGGACGGATTCATGCATCGAAACCCTAGATATACTCATGGATGCGCATTTTCCTGGTAATGTTTACTCTGACATTTCCAGCTTTCAAACACTTCCCTGCGACCTTATGCCTCAACAGATTGAGCAACTGACCAGCAAGGAGAAGTTAAAATGGGCGATCTATTCATTCCAACCTTATAAATCTCCAGGTCCCGATGGCATTATACCAGCTCAACTCCACTATAGCTTCAATGCAATAGTACCCTGGCTTCAGACAATCTACTATGGTTGCCTACGCCTTAACTATATTCCAACAGCTTGGAGAGAGACAAAAGTTATCTTTATACCGAAAGCCTTTAATAGTCCTCTCACACTAAATCGAATGACTTCAGACCTTCCTTCTGGTTAAAATTCTAGAGAGACTTATTGGGCTTCTTCTTAAGCCGAAACTTGACAGGCTTCTAAAATCCCAACATGCCTACATTAAAGGCAAATCTACAGAGACAGCTCTGCACTCTCTTGTGTCTACCATCGAAAAATCACTTGAGAACAAAGAATACGCACTTGCTGCTTTTCTAGATATAGCAGGGGCATTCAATAACGTCCTTCCATGTGCAGTCACCTCGGCCTTGTCGGAACTGGGGGTGGAGGATTTTCTCGTGAGTTTCATACACCAGATGCAGACTATTAAGACTTCGACGCTACCTTACCGGTACAGCACGGCTGTTTCTTACAACAACCTCAGCATTGAGTTATATTCAATTAAAAAAGGAGTTGATGCAGGAGTTCGATGTTTCTATTTCCAGACACGACGTTTACAAAATGCTGGCGCAGAGGCGGTGGCAGAGGCGTGAGAAATCCATACACTGTTATGTTTTGACTATGCTGGCTATAGCCAAGCAGTCTGACATCGAAGAAGTTTTTTATTTGTGCTGCTCGATATCGCGGACTCGATTGCATCTACTCTTGCCCACAAGTGCGCTGATTCCTCGAACGGTGGTGGTGGGTCGGCATGTATCAGCCGCTTGATTGTGCCAAGCTCCTTTCTCAAGCGCACCAGATGTCCAGAGCAATGGTGGCGTTTTAACTGTTGCTGTTGATGTTGCTGCTGTTGCAACGTAGTTGGAAGAGTATTCTCTGGTAAGCTCCTTTTAATACTTGCTTGTCGCTTGCGTTCACGCACAATTTGTCCGGCACGTCGGTTTTCGGTTTTTGTGTTTCGGGAATTTCGATAAGCAGTGCTTCCTTTCTCCGTTCCTGCCGCCTGTTGTAGTTTTCGATTGTTACAGCTTGCGGTTGCTGTTTTGCTGTCTGCCGACTGCGGTACTCCTCTAGCGTAATTTTGTGGTGGTTGGTCCACTTGGGATGTACTCCTCCGTCATTTGTTGCATTTACTCTTTCCTCCTCTATGTAGTTTAGCCACGTCCTGTAGCTATTAACGAAATTTTGTGCGTGTTCAAGTGTGTTGTGTTGTTCTTCCAGCATAAATTCCGAGCCTGGCAGGATCGCCATGTAGTGTTGGTCCTTGCAACGTTAAAATAAGCCCTGCCTAATTTTGGTTGCCGGCTTAAAAATGCCACGGGCAAGAATGAGTTTACTTTAAATTTGAAAGCCGGCACTTAAGAGTGCCAGGAACTTTTTAATAGAAAGGCAGCTTATTAAAGACCTGTCCATGCAAAATCTGTACATACTCTAGTGATTCCTACAGGGTCATTTCGAAGTTGTACTAAAAAAAATTGGTACCCTTCCGTTAAAAATAATATTCCCGTTATCTGTTTGAAGTTTGCCATGATTTGCATGTTAGTTACTAATTTTTTCACGATGGAGTTAGCCGCTCGGAAATTAATTGTGAACAAATTCGTTGAAAATCCCACATGGTCCGGAAATAAGATAGCAAAAGTATTAAAAATTTCAAAGACAACAGTTTGTAGTGTCTTAAAACGGTATAAAGAATCTTTGAGCATCGAAAGAAAGCCAAAAACCGGTGGAAAAAAAACCAAATCTGACAATAAATTAAAGGCAAGCATCCTTGCCTCAATTAAAAACAACCCAGGTCTCTCCGACAATGATCGGGCAAAAAAATTCAAAACCAGCAGGAGCACAGCTCGGCGAATACGAGTGGGAGTCGTATCGAGCTATTAAATACCCGAACCGGTCCGATAAACAAAATTTGTCGGCCAAAAAGCGCACTCGATTACTCTACGATAAAGTCTTGACGAAATTCAAAGGTTGTTTAATTATGGACGATGAAACATACGTCAAACTTGATTTGCAACAGCTTCCAGGACAAAAGTTTTATGCTGCAAAGAAGCGTTTTAGTGTCTCCTCCAAATTTAAATATAAAAAGGTTGATAAATTCGCAAGGAAGGTAATGATCTGGCAAGCCATATGCAGTTGTGGTCTGAAGAGTCGGGCGTATGTAACATCAGCAACAATGAACTCTGATACATACAGGAAAGAGTGTCTAGAGAAACGTTTATTGCCGTTTATTCGTCACCATCGATCTGCTGTAAAGTTTTGGCCAGATTTGGCGTCGATACATTATTCGAAGACAACCATAAATTGGTATCGAACCAATAATGTAGATTTCGTGCCAAAGGACTTCAATCCTCCAAACTGTCCCCAGTTGCGCCCAATCGAAAAATATTGGGCAATTGTTAAATACAAACTGAGGAAATATGGAGGAGTCGTAAAAAAACCGGAATCGATGTTACTCAAGTGGAACAAATATGCTGCCCAGGTCACCAGAGCAGATGTTCAACGATTGATGTGCCGATTAAGAGGCACGCTCGAAATTTTATACATAATAATGATATATAAAATTTTGTATTACTTTTTTGAAAGCTTAATAAATACTCTATCTGAAAATATTTAAAACATTTTTGTGCCAATATTTTGCTTATGAGATTTATCGCGATTTGTGTGTACAGATTTTGAGTGGACAGGTCTTTATGTTAAGCTAGAATCTCGTTTTAAGACTGTTTATTTTGGGAAGCAATTCCCTCTTTTATATCATCCTTAAATCTATTAACATATTAGGATTATAATTAGTCTAAGTAGAGGCATATAATAAATTAATTAGTGTAAGTAGTGTATCAATCTTTTTAGTACTTAATTAGTTTTTAATTTGTATTAGTTGCTTTAAATTAGAATTGAGTGATTTGTTGTAACGTTAATTTTTCCAATTTATGTGGAAATTCATATGTTGGTACAACCAAATCAAAATTAAAAACGAGGATATCATCACATAGATCAGACTTAAAATCTAAAAGCGAGCTAAAAACAGCTCTGTGGCCCACTGTGTGCAAAAGAGACACACACCAATCTTTGAAAAAACAATAATATTAGAACAAGAGACAAACTACAGAAAAAGGAACATTTACAAATACCTAACAAAATGCAAATTAAAAAGCAGTTGACGATAGACTGGCAACGCGTTAAGTGTTGGTTTTTTAAAACTTTTCTTTTAAACCCTGAAGATGGCCGGCAAAGCGGGTCGAAATATCGGACAGTAAAAAACGAAAAATAATTTAAACATAAAAACAGTGTTTTTATTTAAGATAACATTGTTAAATTTAACATAACATCATTAAAAAAAAATAAAAACAAAAAACAAAAAAACCAATTACAAAAATTTAAGAAGGCCGATCAAATAATAAAAATTAAGGTTTATTTAATAAAATCTTACGTTTAGTTGTCTCTGCAATATGTGATGAGATTTAAATTATATTTTACAGGTGTCTGCTGCGATATGGCTTCTAATAGGTGGATGAAAAAAAAAATTTGGGTTTTTAAATAAACGATTTGACTATTCGGCACGAAGGACCATAAACAAATCCAACTGCACAGTAGCCCGTTTCTATAACTTTCGTTACGCATTATAACGAACGATATAACGAATTTAGTGGTGTAACGAACAGCGACGATATAACGGCGGTGTTTCTAGAAGTGTGGTGGTATTCATTTTCGTTATAATTTTCGTTAAAGTTTTCGTTATTATATGTTCAACAGAAAGTGTAGTGATATTTGGCGCAAAAACAAAAATGAGTGAGGTAAGGTTGAAAAATTATACTATTGTGTGCAAATTATAATTATTAAAACATATTATTTACAGAAGAAAGTACGTACTGGTAAAATTTCCAAAGGCCAAAAGCTTTTGGAAATTTTACGAGGCCACAGAAATGTGGCTACGGGGCAGTTTGGTGGACCAAATAGCGGCAAATCGGCACAGGCTGTTTGGGAAACAGTGGCGGCAGAGCTTAATGCATGCGGACCAGCATGTAAGACGAGTGACCAGTGGAAAAAGGTTCGTTCATTTTTTTATTTATTTATATGAATTTGTATTCAGCAAATGAAAAACAGTATATTTATATTATATATATTATATTCAGTGTGTATAATATACATATGATGAATTTCATTTAAAAATCGAGATAAAACTGAAATTTTGAACCCGACCACCTCAGATATCGATGAAATTTTGTTCATAGCTAAATTTGATCAATACAAACAAACTCTCGTTTTTAGAAATGACTGTTTTGCGATTTTTTGGGAAGTTTTCGAAAAAACGCGAAAATGGTCAAAAAGAGCTCCATTTAAACTACAATAACTCGGAATCGGCTGAACCGATTTCCATGATCTTGGTATCATTAAAAAGATATTTTAACAGGCTTTATGACACGTTTTATGACACCAAAAAAAAATTACACTGTAAAAAATTTATAAAAAAAAGAAAATTTTAACTAACGAAAAATCCAAAAAGATCAGGGTTTTTTTACAGTGTATTACTTTTTTAAAAAGGTTTATCTTTCACCTATACCATATCAAAAAATAAAAATGGGTTCTTTTTTAGTTTTTTTTATATAATTTTTTAAGTAGTGTCACTTCTAGTAATTGCCCTTATATTTTATATTTACAGGTAAAATAACACAGTACAACACATGATTTACCAACTCAATTCTGAGAACTGTATGTGAAATTAGACCCAAAAAGAAGAATTTCTGCATCATTCGTTTTGTCTTCTTAACTGCCAAAATATTTTTAATATTGATTTGAAGTTAGTACTATCGTATTGGGGAATTGATCACGTTTTAGGCCCTGTTGTTTGACATAGCTCGACAAAAACTAGCCCGATTTAGTTGAAATAAATTTTAAAAAATTAAAAATTACAATTTCCTTAATCTGTTCATATATTGTTTTCCTATAAAAGCCACAGTTTCCAAGTTAAAAATAAGCGCATGAAGAAAAAAAATATTTTTTTTTTAAATTCATAAAAAATACAAAACGGAAATAAGTTTCATGTCTAGTTACTTTTTCGCAAAGTCACATAACCTATGAGCAAAATGAGACAAAGATCATGAAAATCGATGCACGAGTTTCGCTTTTATTCGCAATTGAGTAAAGGTTTGAATTTCAAAAATCAGTTATAGCCACCACCCTTTGAATTGCTCAGTAAACAAATTTTTTCTGTATTTTTCGGACGATATGACCACAAACGTAACAAAATTCATCCAAATTTGGGCACTTGTTGTTTTCCATATTGATATATTTCATGTTTTGTTGTTATTCACTCACTTTTAAAAAACTGGAGAAAAATCACTTTCACTGTTCGCGTTCGTCGGCACTGCCTGAATGACAAAAATCGATCAATGCACACCTATAAATACTACGTATTTTTCAATATTTTACGGCAAGGTACTTATAAATGGGCGTATATTTTAAGGGTGGCTGGCTATATACCTGATTCAGCACTTGTACGTTTCAAATTGTGCAAAACTTTCCAAATAATCAGCACCCTTAAATGTGGGTTTATTTATTATTTTGTTTATTCCTTTTTTTTTTAATTCTCAGAATCATAAAAAAGGTGTCAATGTTTTCTCCAAATATTGTTGTGCATAAAACGTGAAAAATTCCCCTATACGATAGTTACTAACTTCAAATCGATATTAAAAATATATTTTGGCAGGTAAGAAGACAAAACGAATGATGCAGAAATTCTTCTTTTTGGGTCTAATTTTACATACAGTTCTCAGAATTGAGTTGTGGGTTTTACAAAATTTACAATGTTAAGGCCAAAAAATTGTATGAAACTTGGAGTTGGAAACCAGCAAAATATCTGTGTATGCACATTGCATCGGAATATAAAATTGATGTTTGAAAAAAGTGGCTTAAAATCAATTTGTATTGAAAGAGAATGCACATTTACCGACTACAAAGATGTTCTCAAATTCGTTGTTTGTGATGGTGACATAGAAAAAAGCGAGTGTTGCGTTTCAATGTGTGGTCACTGCTTCAAAAATTTAAATAATCTAAAAACGCATATAGTAACGTATAGTCCAGCTGCTGGTCCACTCAAATGACCAGCATACGTGACTTTTTGTCAGTTGGCCGTTTTTCAGTGCATCGTTCCCACGCAAGCGTCAAATGTTTAGTTGACACTTTTCGTGAGAACAATGCAGCTGCAGTATTTAATAAGAACATTATGTATCATGTATGTTTAAGTTAGCTATAAGATGTTTTGAAAAATAAAGTTAGTTTGAGAACGACTCCCAAATTAACGGATTGTTTAATTCGTTTAATGTAACTGGCGACGAGGAAAACTTAAGATTTTTGCTTAAAGTTCAAGAGTAACTTAAGCAAAGTCGAAAAAAAAACAAAACGAAGTGAAAGTTTTTAAAATTTAAAGTTCAAGACTAACTTAAACAAAGTTGAAAAAACGAAACGAAGTGGAAGTTTTTAAAAATTCAAAGTACAAGAGTAACTTAAGCAGAGTCGAAAAAACAAAACGAAGTGGAAGTTTTTAAAAATTTAAAGTACAAGAGTAACTTAAGCAGAGTCGAAAAAACAAAACGAAGTGAAAGTTTTTAAAAAATTTAAAGTACAAGAGTAACTTAAGCAAAGTCGAAAAAAAAAAACAAAACGAAGTGAAAGTTTTTAAAATTTAAAGTTCAAGACTAACTTAAACAAAGTTGAAAAAACGAAACGAAGTGGAAGTTTTTAAAAATTTAAAGTACAAGAGTAACTTAAGCAGAGTCGAAAAAACAAAACGAAGTGGAAGTTTTTAAAAATTTAAAGTACAAGACTAACTTAAGCAAAGTCGAAAAAACAAAACGAAGTGAAAGTTTTTAAAATTTAAAGAACAAGAGTGACTTAAACAAATTATAATAAAAAAAAAAAAAAGGAAAAAATTTTTTTCAAAGATAGTTGAACAAATAACTTCAATAAAAGATTATAAAACGAAGGAATTAAAACTCTAGCTAAGAGATAATTAAACAAATAACTTTAATAAAATTGTAAAACGGAGAACTGAAAGCCTAATAAAATAAAAAAAAAAACCAACACATGCAAATTATAACAGCAAAGTTGAGCAAAGGAAGGAAGCAAGGTTGAGCAAAGAACCAAACTGATCAGCAGAACGAGAAGCAGGAAAATAAAGAAAACATCTGGATCCTGAAGCTTGTAACTAGTATTTAAAATAAAATATTTTTGTACTTTTCATGTTATAGTTCTCTTAAACTGTTTTATATAAATAATACACAATAATATCAGTTTGATATAAATACAATTTTTAAGCGGAAATTTTCTTTTGAAAAAAAAAAAAAAATGGATTCAAATACAATAAATATGTTTAACATAGCATTAAACTGCATAAAAAATATACGTGATTTTGACGGGACAGACCCAACCCAACTTACGGACTTTATTTTCCAAATGGAAGCCCTTTTACCGACGCTGGTTGATTTCGATGCAAACAATAAAAAGATTCTATTTAATTACATGAAAAACAAATGCATCGGACGGACAAGACAGGCCATACACAGGCATGGACCTGTGGAAGATTGGCCGCAGTTGAAAAGTATTTTAATTAATCAATTTGGTGAAAAGACCAACAGTAACGAACTAATGGACAGGCTTAAAACAACGAGACTTGATGGTACTATCGAAAGCTACTATTTTAAAATAAATGAGATAGTAAACAGGTTGGTAAACCGCCAATCAACCCACCAAGACGGACTGTACGATATTACAGAAATAAATAGGATCGCCTTAAAAGTATTTAGGGATCACTTACCGGAACCGACGAAAACTATGATTTTCGCCAGGAACCCGGGATCTTTAGAAGACGCGTTCAAAATAATTTTGGAAGCACGCCATCAATCGTACACGTTATTTCGACCAGTAGTTAAAAGTTATAATAGTTATAATAGAAATAACTTTAGTGACAATTTTAGGAACAATAAAAAAAATACTATTAATCAGAATGATTACTACAAGAACGACAATCACACCTCAAACAGTGGGGGCTATAATAACAATACATTGAATAATAACAGGAGAAACAATTTTAACGGACACTCTAGAAATAACATGAACAGAAATACTAGGTCGAACGATAACCCCAACCATGCTTATAATTCAAATACACCTCATTTAGCTAATGCAAGCCCAAATAATGGAAACTATAACCATAACTTAGCATATAACGGTACACCTTTCCAACAGGGAAACCAAAGAAACATATCGGACCGTACGAGATTTACAAACCAGAAGAATACATTGAACCGTACGGGATTCTCAAACCAAACTAGACAATCAAACCGAAATGGTGATGTAGTACCAGTGGACATTTCAAATTTTCAGTTAAGCGGGGAAGAAAATTACCCTATATAAAAATCAGCAATCATATTCGAACACTGTACTTTTTAATTGATACCGGAGCAGAGTTCAGTATCATTAATAAGAATGTCTGTCAACCGAAGTGGAAACATAAAATAACAGCTTCAATCACTGCATTAGGGAACACACACCAAATAGAGTATGTTTGTAAATTTCCAATTTTTAAAGAATTCAATTTGGATAAATATAACTGCGAGTTTGTAGAGTGGAATTTTAGTAAATACTATGATGGACTAATTGGGAACAATATCCTTCAGGACCTTAATTGTGTAATAGACTACCCTAACAGACAACTTATAACCAGTAACTCCTGCATAACACTATATTTTTCCCAAGAAGAAGAAATGTATGACCAAATATCTTATAAAGAAAACACCATAGAAATTATAAATAATAATGTAAAAAACCATAATGTTGAAGACTTAATTCGAACAGACCATCTTAACGAGCATGAGGAAAATGTTTTAAAAACTTTAATTAAAAGACATAGAAGAATATTTTATAATGGTACTGAAAATTTAACTTTTACAAACGAAACAAAGCACAAAATCATAACAAAGAACGATTTACCAATCTACTCTAAATTGTATAGGTATCCAGAAATTCATAAGGAAGAAGTAAACAAACAAATAGATGAAATGTTAGCACAGAACATTATTAGAGAATCAAATAGCCCATACAATAGCCCCATTTGGATAGTTCCAAAAAAATCTGATACTTCCAATAAACAGAATTGGAGAATTGTTATCGATTATAGAAAATTAAACAGCATAACAATTGAAGATCGGTTTCCAATACCAAATATAGACTTAAATGTAATTCCTAGTTCAACAGGGACTGTTGAATCTGGGGTTGGTGGAGTAACGTATAGTCCAGCTGCTGGTCCACTCAAATGACCAGCATACGTGACTTTTTGTCAGTTGGCCGTTTTTCAGTGCATCGTTCCCACGCAAGCGTCAAATGTTTAGTTGACACTTTTCGTGAGAACAATGCAGCTGCAGTATTTAATAAGAACATTATGTATCATGTATGTTTAAGTTAGCTATAAGAACATTATGTATCATGTATGTTTAAGTTAGCTATAAGATGTTTTGAAAAATAAAGTTAGTTTGAGAACGACTCCCAAATTAAACGGTTTGTTTAATTCGTTTAATGTAACTATATGCTAAAACATTTTAAAAATAACCAAACTGAAGAAATAATATACAAAAAGTGGAATACAACGATTAGATGTGTTCTGGAAACGTTAACCACCAACCCAGAATCATTTGTCAGCGATTTTACTAAACACATCAAAGTTCTGATTCCGCATCATTTCATAGCAAAGCGACAATCTGAATTTATCAGCAATAAAAGAGCGGCGCTGTTATCAGGAGAAATGTTAATTCAAATGGACTTTGCTGAAAATTATGCATTTCTTGTACAAGGTGCCGTGCAAGGATACCATTGGAATAATGATCAGGCTACAATACATCCGTTCGTTATATATTACAAAGGTAATTATTTTAGTATTTTGGTATTAGTAAACACATCCATCCACACTCATCAAAATATTTAATATTTTTTATTTATTTGTTTTTTTCCTTTGTTTGTTTATTTTCAGATAACGATAAATTAACTCATAAAAGCTTCGCCATAATATCTGATTGCAATACCCATGATAGTATAGCAGTTCATCTATATATTTCAAAAATGATACAGTTCGTGAAGGCCAATATAACCAACAATATTAATAAAATCATTTACGTATCAGATGGTGCAGGAGCACAATATAAAAATAAATATAACTTCATTAATTTATGCCATCACAAATCTGATTTTGGTACTGACGCTGAATGGCACTTTTATGCTACCAGTCACGGAAAATCTGCATGTGATGGAATCGGAGGAACATTGAAGAGAGGTGCTCGAAATTATAGTATTGCAAATAAAAATGAAATCCAGACAACGAGGCAACTCTATCACTGGGCATCAGAAACACATAAGACTACCACACAAGTTGCTTACGCAGATGCTGACGAATACAACAACGTTAAAGAAAAGCTATTTTCAAGATATAAAGAAGCTCAAACTATAACAGGAACTCAAGGCTTTCATTCATTCATTCCGATAAATGAAACTTTTGTACATGTGCGCAGATATTCTGACTGTGCCAAATTTGAGCAGCGCAAAATTTCTTACAAATAATTAACTTAAAAAAAATGTAAATAAAATAAAACACAAATTAATAAAAACATGGCAAATAATATAAACAATTGTTGAAGGTTTTTTATTTGTAAACATTTAAAAAATGTTATAATTGTTGAACTATTTTGTAAATGTGTAAGAATGTGACCTGATATTTTCGCTGTTATTCGAATTATTTCGAAAACTTTCGGTACGTATTACTAGAAGTGGCACTACTTAAAAAATTGGGGTTAAAACATATTCATAATTTTCCTAGGACTATGTTTATTTATTTAGCCTGTAAATATAAAATATAAGGGCAATTACTAGAAGTGACACTAATTAAAAAGTTATATAAAAAAAACTAAAAAAGAACCCATTTTTATGTTTTGATATGGTATAGGTGAAGGATAAAACTTTCTAAAAAAGTAATACACTGTAAAAAAACCCTTGATCTTTTTGGATTTTTCGTTAGTTAAAATTTTCTTTTTTTTTAAATTTTTTACAGTGTAATTTTTTTTTGTGTCATAAAACGTGTCATAAAGCCTGTTAAAATATCTTTTTAATGATACCAAGATCATGGAAATCGGTTCAGCCGATTCCGAGTTATTGTAGTTTAAATGGAGCTCTTTTTGACCATTTTCGCGTTTTTTCGAAAACTTTCCCACTGTGCCACGCCCAAAAAATCGCAAAACAGTCATTTCTAAAAATGAGAGTTTGTTTGTATTGATCAAATTTAGCTATGAACAAAATTTCATCGATATCTGAGGGGGTCGGGGGTTCAATGCATCTCGATTTTTACATGAAATTCATCATATACACTGTATATGTTTGAATTCATCATAACCGTTATATATTTATTTTTACAGTGTTGAGCAGACTGGAAATCTACTGTCAAGAAGCAGCAAGCCGCGGTTAATAGATTCAACCAAGCCACTGGGAATCGTCCTGCCACTGAAGGTCTGCCGCCGCTAGAAGGGATGGACAAGGAGGTGCTGGAGTTCTTTCCAGCTGCTCTTGTTGGTGGCGATGGTGGAACCATAGAGTCGGGATTCCAGGAGGTAATTTATGTTTTTATTTAAAAAGTTAAGTTATTTTTAATTACAAGTTTTGAAATTTAGGAGAATAATTATGATATGGAAGTGCAGGAAACACTGGAGGAACTTTTGGTGACGCCTGGTAAAGAAGTGACAGAAGTGGCAAACACAACAAAAGCAGCACGGACCGCCACTTCCTCTTTCTCAAGTGCTTTTGAGGAAGTGAAGGAGCTGATGAATAAGCAGAAGCAGGAGGAGAAGAGGTGTTGTGAAATGGCAGAGCTCATGAATGTACTCAAAACGATGAGTTCCTTTCTGCAATTAATTGATGCGTCGCTTAAAACTTTGGCTGAAAAGAAGCAAATTTAACTTCTATTCTTGCATCTTTTAAACAATTCACATTTACACACTTACTTTATTTATCTATGCTTACTTTTTTAAATGAATAATTAAGCAAATCAATGCAATACAATATGTTAAAGTAAAATGTACAAGTAGAATTGAAGTAAACAAAACAACTCAGCTGTTACACATAACGAACAGTGTTTTGTTTCCACTGTTTCATACACTTTATAATAACTCGCCACGCTCGTAACGAAAGGTAAGTTTTCTGAGTTGTAGAAACACTTTGAAGCAAAATTTTCACTTCGAGAAAACAAAAATAACACACAGAAAAGTATTATTTGGAAACTTTATAATAAATGACATAGTTAATTCTTACGTTAAATTTCTTCAATACACTAAGGGAAAAAGTTATGTCGTCAGTACAGAGACATCTATGTAAAATCTATGTAGTACTGCATCTTGTATGGGAGAGCAACAACAGCTTTATGTACTGGGTAAAATGAGCGCGTACTGGTAACATTTCAATTTATTCACTTTGTAAAATGAATAAAAAATGTATTTAATGCATCGAATTGTGTTTTGAATACATTGCAGACTATTATTAATACAAACAATGTGCACTTAATAAATATTTCTTGTACTGTTTTTCAAGAAATGTACTTAATAAATAAAATATAGACTCAGTTCACGTCTAGTTTATGCGATTAAAGTGAGACTTGTATTCGATATATAAAGTATGGACGACTCCGTACACGTCTCGCTCATGCGATTAAAACGATTAAAAAGAGATATGTATTCAGTACATAAAACAGTGGTCACCAGCGCCCAACTTTTTTCAGTCTTTTACAACTTGAAGAATTTCATGATTGTTGTAATTCGCCGAATCGTTCACAGGCACAACAATTCCGCAGCTTTTAAAATAAATAAAATATGTACTTGGTATACGTTTGGCTAAAGTGATTTAACTGAGACTTGTATTCAATAAATAAAGTATAAACTCCGTAAACGTCTCGTTTATGCGATTAGAAAAGGGACATTTATTCAGTACATTAAACAGTGGTCGTCAGCGCCTCATTTTTCCACTCTTTAACAACAACTTCGTGATTGTTGTAATTCGCAGAATTTTTCACAGGCGCAACAATTTCTAAGCGTTTTCAATGAATAAAATATATACTCAATATACGTCTCGCTAATGTGGTTAAAGTAAGACTTGTATTCAATAAAGTATTAACTCCGTACGTTTCGTTTATGCGATTAAAAAGGAACATTTATTCAGTAAACAAAACAACGGTCGTCAGCGCTTAACTTTTTTCACTTCTTAACAACAACTTCAAGATTTTAATGATTGTTGTAATTCGACGAATTGTCACAGGCGCAACTGCGCAGCAACAAAAGACAATCGACTTACAATTTTGCAGTTTTATGTCATTAGTTTCGTAGTTTGCAAAGAAGCAACACATATGTAAGCGGTTATAAAATTTATAAATTATAGAATTAAAAAGTGTTTACGTGCAAGTATTTGTTCAAGTGATTTATTTCAGCGAGCCCAATTAGAAATTTTGAATATATCGACGTAAGTCCTAGGATAATAGTTTCATGCTTTGTTTTGTTTTATACAATTTTCTGCGCGTTATATTTGTACACCGAGCGAAAAATAGCAATATCATATTGATATTTTGAAATATTGATTTGATATTGCACAAAATGATATTTTTTGACGCTGGCGTAACCACTTTTTTCATATGGTTGTTGTTAATTTTATTTTTGATGCGACGTAAGCGTCGTGTTTGATATTTATAATATCAATTTGATAATTATAATATCAATTTGATATTGATCAATATCAAAGCGCTCGGTCACCAAGTACAACAATTAAATGTTTGTTGTGATTGTAGCCAATTTTTTCGTATGGTTGTAGTAAAATTTCATTTTGAAAATTTATAATATCAATTTGATATTGATCAATATCAAAACGCTCGGTCACCCAAGTACAACAATTAAATGTTTGTTGTTATTTTTTTTATTTCTCTTAGCTTACGGTATCAATTTCATGTTAATGCATGAACCTGTAAAACACATACACATATATGTACATACACATATATGTATTGTTTTAGCGAAATTGTTTGGCTGTATATCACACGCATTTTCTGTGGTAAAAAAAATTTACAAAAACAAATATATACATATTTGATTTTTGCCTGATACATTTTTTCTGACGTCGCGGCAGCATTACCCATGATATTTCTTGTCTATGCTTATATGCAAAAATGATATTGCCTATCGGCTCAGTTGAAAAGTGACATTTAATCAGTGTGGTGTTAATTGCTTATTGTCGTATTAACAAAAGAATAAATAAAGAAAGTGAATAAAGTGAATAAATAAATAAGCAAAACATTTAAATTCAAATAAAAGTTAATTATAAAAAGTTAATTGTAGAAAGTTTTTCAAATGGAGGATAAATTAATGCAGCTGCTTGCAGAATTTGAGCTGCCAGAAGTATATCCTTTATTAAAAAGTAAGCTATTAATTTTTTAGCGCACAAAAATTAATAGTTAATTAAATAAGAGTGAAAAGTGCAAAATATGTGCGGTGTTTATACATAAATACATACATAAACAACTGTACAATATGCGTGTTTTTTTTACAAGGCGCTAACGCCATAAAAAAGTTCATATGGAAAAAAAAACAACAACGTTGTTACAGCCGGCAAAGTTTGTATGTATGAATGTATGTATATATTTATGTATTTGAAGTACTATTTGTGCTATTTATTTTGTACACAAACTGCAACTGGTATTCAAATAATTTCAGTTTTTTTTTTAAACTTGTGCGTATGATAGATGCCGGCGTCCAATACGAAGATTTACAACTAATTGAACGTGACGATTTGAAGGAGTTAATTCCTCCGTTTGCGCTGCGAATAAGGTTTCGCGAAAAACTATTTACTTGGAAAAAGAATTCGGTAAGATGTTTAATAACATATCCTGTGCATCCAGAGGCATCAAACTGATGTTGACAGAACTTGTGTGAATAATTCATGTTGCCAGAGAGCGCGGCATGCTCAGCATCAATTAACAATTTGAAGTTTGGCATGAATGTACTAACAAATGACACAGCCAGCAGCATTCGGCAAATATTTATAAGAGGCCAAACTTCGACTCAATATGGATGAGTCTGGGACGAGCGATCGACAAGAGAGGTTACTTTAAAGAGTGATAACGTAAATAGTGTAAAGTTCAATATAAGCAGTAAGCCAACAGTATAAGCTAAAGTAAAGTACAGCACGCAGCCATTCACAAAGAATACCCGAAGCGATCTCAGTTGGAAATGCGATTTCACGACCTTTTAAAAAGTCCTACTAAATCGTACAAATATGAAAAAGAGCAACTAGAAACCAACAACCCTGCAGAAAATAACAAATATCTTCACAGATATTAACATTCTCCCATTCGCTTCACCATCTGCTCTTCAGAATGTCACACCTAGGAACTTACAAGCAGACTCAATATAATTCGATCTTACCAAATTAAAAAGATTCCACTTCGCATGTTATTTAACAAGAACAACAATTTCTTTAGATCCGCAACCAACATTAAGACTGGAATCTTTTATTCAATGACGGTTCTAAAACTAAAGACATCGTTGAACTCAGCGTAGTGTTCGTTATTCTTGATATTGTAAATTATTTACTTGTCAATAAATAAATATTAATAAGAATAATAATAATAATAAGAATAATAATAATAAGAATAATAATAATAAGAATAAAGTTACCACCCTGCAAAGTGCAGCCGTCAGGTAATCAACCTGTATTTCGCAACAAGCAGACACACGCGCAGTAATTGGATACCATCAACCTGTGGGAACCCGCAACGCAGCATATTCCCTGTGCTGCATATTTTTGGAGTATTTTAATGAACGTATATTATGTAATATGTATATGTGTACGTATATGTGTAAGCAGATAAGAATATCTTTAGCTAGCATATTTAAGTTTCGTTTTAAGTTATTGAGTTGGTAAGAGTTAGTTCTAAGTTAGCGGAGCTAAGGCATTGTTGGATTTTAATCTACTTTAATAAAGTGTTCGAATTGTAACTAAAAGTTGTTGTTTAAATTTCAAGTCTAGAATCCGCAGTTGAGGATTCTAGCAAAAGTATTTTTTTAGTGTACGAGAGGAGGAATCCTGTAACTATAATAATAAGAATAATAATAATAAGAATAATAATAATAAGAATAATAATAAGAATAATAATAATAAGAATAATAATAATAAGAATAATAGTAATAAGAATATAAAATATTCATAATAAAAGATCTTTCAGAATAAAACTAAGTTTATTCACTTTCTCGTTTTCAGGTATATGAGTTACCACCATCAGCATCAAGATAAAGCAGATAAACGCTTCCGACAAAATCATTTTACAAAACAGCTTATATATCCACCATAGTTTTATAGATAATTTCAGTAATTTTTACGTAAATATATTCATCAATGTATACTGTATTTAGTAATATGCGGATTTATAATAATTTGGGAATGCAATTCGAAATTTTTATAATTTTATAGATGATTTCAGTAATTTTTACGTAAATATATTCATCAATGTATACTGTATTTAGTAATATGCGGATTTATAATAATTTGGGAATGCAATTCGAAATTTTTATAATTTTATAGATAATTTCAGTAATTTTTATGTAAATATATTCATCAATGTATACTGTATTTTGTAATAAAAGGTTATATAATAAATTGGGAATGCAATTAGGAATTTTTGTGAACTCGTGCATATAAAGTAGGAATGTACTCATAAATATTATCAATTGTGTTCTTAAAATTAAAAATTATTTTCATAACTTTTAAAAACGAATAATAAGGAATTTGGAGGAACTCATATATGATTTTTAAGAAAAATTTTGAAGATATTTTATGTGCAACAAAAATCCGTTGTTCAAATCACTAGACAATTTGCTTTGCATTAATATCGTAGAATACTAAACTTTAATATGGAAAAACAAACTTCACTAGAACTCGAAAAATCATATCTTCTTTGAAAAAAAAATATAAATCCTTGAGCGAAGTCGATAAAATTGTGGGAAGGTGGCCATGAGGTAAGGAATTTGACGGGGTGGTAAAAAAAACTCAAACTTAAATGCTGAAAAAAAAGATAAAAAAACATATAGGCAATAAAGAACTTTACAGAAAGGCCTATAAGTCAGAGTTCTTACAGGCAAGTTAAAAACAAGGCAAACAAGTTAATGTTTCTACAAGATAATTCTTCCCTAGAAAGCGCTTTCACCAGAATATCGTGAAAAGCTGAGATTGATTATACAAGTGCCATCTTTCATTACTAATAATCAAAAGGAGTTTTGGATTCAAATATATTTTTTAAAAGGACGAACTATGTAATAAATAAGTTTAATATATAATACATGTTGAATATAACAGCATGAAGGTATAAAGATAAAGTTATAAAGATGAAGGTATGAAGATGATCAAGTAACATTCTGACTGTGCTTTCGCTCGGACGTGTTTTCTTCTCTCTCGTGCACTATGCATAATAATTTAATTTGTGATGAATGTAAAGCCGTATGTAAGGCTACTTCAAATAAGCTTGACTGCGTTAAATGTGCATCATTTTGTGGTCGCTCATTTCATGTTCAATGTGCTGGTTTAACAGACAATATTTTTGAGATCTTATTAAAATCGCCAAATTTAATGTGGCAATGTAATTCATGTCTCGCGTCGTCAGACATTAATAAAAACAGTTTCGATCTTCTCTCTTCGCAAATCAAAGGAATGCAAAATAAATTTGATAATTTTGAAGGCAAGCTCTCTAATGTCGCGTCGTGGATCCAGAAGTCAACGAACTCCACTGCGGTAGCTAAATCAAATAAAGAGCACCGTAAAGCTGACAATAGTATGCCGATTGTCTCTGTCGCCAACGAGCCGAAGTTAATAACTCCAACTCTTTCACCTGCCCTCTCGGGAAATATATTTGAGAAGTTTGATGATAAAAGTGACGACATTGCTGCTGAGAGTGAATGGGCTACAGTAAAAAATAAAAAATCAAAAAATCGCACAAGAAATAATAACAAAAGCAACAACGTCATAGGAACTGCAACTTTATGCAATGCTTTCGATGTTGTGCATACTATGAAGTTTATACACTTATCTATTGGGGGTTGGAATTAATTTTAAAGGTTTTTTTTCAGTTTTTGAGCATTTATTTAGAAACAACGGTACAATGTATATTATTCAAAGTATTGTCCATCGTTAGCTACAACATTTTCCCATCTTTTTGGCAGCATATGGATTCCGCGCTGGAAGAACGATTCGTCTTTTGAGGCAATCCACGAATCGACCCATTTTTTGGTATCCTCGTAAGAAGTGAAGCGCTGCTCAGCCAAGCCATGCGTCATCGATCTGAATAGGTGGTAGTCGGAAGGGGCTATGTCTGGGCTATAAGGCGGGTGGGGTAGCACATCCCAATTCAGCGCCTCCAACGTTTCCTTGACGGTTCTTGCAACATGTGGCCGTGCGTTGTCATGTTGAAAAACCACTTCGTCGTGTCTTTTGGCATATTCCGGCCGTTTAACCTTTAATGCTCGGCTCAATTGCATCGATTGTTGTTGGTAGCGTTCCCCAGTGATGGTTTCGTTAGGTTTTAGCAGCTCATAGTACACGACACTCTTCTGATCCCACCAAATACACAGCATAAGCTTGGCGCCATGAATATTCGGCTTGGCCCTCGATGTTGATGCATGGCCGGGTGGTCCCCACGATTTTTTTCGCTTAGGATTATCGTAATGGATCCACTTTTCATCGCCAGTGACAATACGATGCAAAAAACTCTTCCTTTTATGCCGTTGAAGCAGTTGTTCGCACATGCAAAATCGCCGTTCAACGTCTCTCGGCTTCAACTGGTACGGCACCCAATTTCCTTGCTTTTGAATCATTCCCATGGCCTTCAAGCGTTTGCCGACCGTTGATAAGTCGACTCCCAATGATTCTGACAATTCTTGAAGGGTTTGACACGGGTCTTCATCGAGCAAATCCTCCAATTCCTCATCTTCAAACTTTTTCGGCTGGCCCAACCCGCTCTTTGTCTTCCGTATCAAAATCACCACTTTTAAACCGACGGAACCAGTACTCACAAGTAGAAATCGATGGAGCATAGTCCCCGTAAGCCTCAGTAAGCGTGCGTTGTGCTTCAACCGCTTTTTTCTTCAAATGGAAGCACAAAAGTAAACCTTCCCGCAAATTGCGTTTTGTTGGAACGAAAGTCGACATGTTCACAGAGAAAAAAATATATGTTGTTTACACTTCAGTGGAATGACACATACTAAAAAATGAAGCTTAGACAATGTGCTTTGAAATGAATATAGTCACAGGTGTGCCCGATGCGATCTATTGATAGTTACGCCATCTCTTAGAAAACCTTTAAAACTAATTCCAACCCCCAATAAATTCAGCATTCAAACAGAGCCTGAAGCGATTCAAAAATATGTTGCTGAAAAGCTCAACATCGATGTGAAATTGCTGTCTTGTTATAAATTAACAAAAAGAAATGCTGACGTTTCTAAACTTAAATTCATTAACTTTAAACTAGGTGTGCCAGCACCTTTGTTTGATAAAGTGTTTGATAAAAAATTGTGGCCTTTATCAGTTAAATTAAGTCGCTTTGTTACTAAGCCAAAAAACTGCGAAGAGGTGACAACATTGCCTTCACTCCCTCTTCATGCAGAAACGAGTTCTGTTGCCTTGGCTCCCGCACACTCTATGCCACCTACGCAGACACAACAACAAACTCCTCAGCTAGTGCAAAAGCGTATTCTACGACCAAAAGCCAAATAGGTTGCTCTTCCTCATCAAATTCGCAACATGCACATTCATTTGATTGTGTTTCGCTATGTTCTTCTTCGACTCTTCTGTCAACAAAAATTCACTCTTCATCAAATTATGTTTCTCTTTCTTCAACTTCTTCGACTCCGCCCCAGGGTTGCCACTTGTAAAAAAATTTAGCTACCAAAATTTTATCAAAAATTTACCAAAATTATATTAAATAATTATATAAATTAATTAAATAAACAGACATTTTTTTATAGTAAGAAAATCAATAAAATTATAACTTTTGTTAATAAAAAACATTTATTCAACATTAAAACACTAAAAATTAATAAGCAGAAATAGTTGTAAAATAAATTTAGTTCATATTATTAATTATTACATTTTTCTTGTTTAAAATCTCTTATTTTTAATAACTAAAAATCACAAAATAAGTAAAATTCATAAACTCATATACTTATAAAAATCAAACGTATATTTTTTTTTATTTGAATTAAATAAAAAAAATAAAACATGTATGGAAGAAGTACAACTTTTTACTTGTTAAAAATTTATTTAATATATTAATATAAAAATCAAAAATAAGTATTAAATTCAGGTAAACGTAACTTTTTTGTCACAAAACAAAAAATTTTAAATTAATGATATAAAAATGAGATCCTTATCTTTTTTATTTGAAATAAGTAGGAAATAAAAGAATATACCGCATTCATTGGCAATGAATATTGCTGTTAAGAAAGTAAATGAATAAATACAAAAATATGGCATTTAATGCTTTAAAAAAATTATCTGTCTCCTCAAGTTTAAATATTAATAATTTTTTAATAAATAAAAATCAGAAACTACACAACTAGTTTGTTTTATAGGATATCAATTCTAACTACGGGCACTGATTTTAAATATAAGGGAACCTTTTCACCATCACCTCAAGTTAAGGAGTTATGAAAAAATATGATATACAGTTCTTTTTCCAATAACTGCTCCTAAGCGCAAACTATTGCAAAGTATTTTAAGCTTTTGCTGATATCTTTTTACGTTTAAAAAAAATATTTTGAAGGAAACGAAAATTGTATTAAATTTATTCAAAGCAATTTTAAGCGGCTTCATGTAATCAATTTTCGTTATATCAAAATATATCTGGAATCATCCACAATATTTGCAAAGGTCAAATGAATGCTTAAACTTCAAAGACAATGAATGATTCAGACAATTCACGGTAAAATATTTTTATTATGAAAAAGTTTTAAAATTTATGATTTTCAACGCCATCATCTTCAAAACAAAAGGTGAAAAAGAATTTGCTTACAAAAATGGTTAGACCTAATCAGCCCTATTATGAATAACTTTTCAAGTGGAATCGAAAAAGAGAGTTCTCATTTTTAAGATTAACCTCAAGAACATTCAGGAAACTTAACAAGGAAAAATACATTCAGGAAAAAATAACTTAAAAATGTCCAAAATGTTCTAGAGCTTAATCTAAAAAATTAAAACTCCCTTCCCGATTCCGCGTGAAAAATTAAGCATGATAGTGCTGAATATTTCCTAATCAAAGCTGTCAAATACGATCGAAATCGACTGATGCAATTTAAAGAAATAATTATGTTAGAACATAACAGGTTTTTACATTATTACTTATAACTCCTAAACTAGAGCTGATGACGAAAAAAAAATCTCAATTTTAAATCTAAAAATCTTCTTCTGGTGACCACACACAATGAGGCTTCCCAGTAGCGGATGGAATATATTCCGAATATATGAAGCATCAATTACCTTGTAATGACCACTACTTCCGAATATATTACCTTACTATGCATAAAAGGCCTTACATTTAACATTGAATGAGACAGGAGGTAAGTGATCGCCTCCTTTCAGCATTACCTAGAAGTTATGGAGTAACATACTACTTGTATTAAGTTATAAAAATCACTTTTCCTTGTATGCTACATTACAGGTAATGAGGTATGAGTTAATTACTTCTGCTATATGCAGACGCATTACTTTTTGAAAAAAGTAATGCTTCCTTACCTGGTAATTTATTCTGTATTAGTTCTATGGTAGCCACTGGCAAATCCGCTGCTGGGAATTGTCTCTCATTTCGCAGAGTTCCTTTGAAATCATTATGCTATTTATTGTATTAAAACCCAACTTGTTTCGAAGCTTCGTTTTTATAAGAGACTTCTTTGTTAAAGATAAATTTCAAGATTGAAATATTTTGACATTTTCTTTTGACATTATTCGCAATATATTCTGATGATGCGTTCGGAAAACTTAGAGAAATGCTCAATACAAAACATACAGGTTATGCTGCACTAAAAAATGTTTAATATACAATTAAATTCAATTTTTTACATAAATCTTGCAAACAAACTGATTATTTTGAATTTTTTGGAAAGGAAAAAAATTACCAAAACAATAAAAAAATTACCAAATTACCAAGTCAAAAATTTTCTACCAAATTTGGTAATTAATTACCAAACTGGCAACCCTGCTCCGCCCGTGTCTACACTTGCGCTCTCTTCTCTATCATCGCCCACAACAGCTGCTCTGCAACCTGACGCTACCTATATCGACGATTCTGCAACTGTAGCAGCACAAAGTCAACGTAATCAAATTTCTTACTCTATTTACTATCAAAATGCTGGTGGAATTCGCACGAAGACATCTGAAATCTATTTGGCCATGTCTCTCCGTGAGTACGATATAATTACATTAACTGAGACTTGGCTTCACGAAGGAATTTCGACAGCTGAATTATTCGACAGTTTCTACTGTGTTTATCGTTTCGATCGTAGTCCGCTTGCTTCGGGACTTGGAAGAGGAGGCGCCGTCTTGAATGCAGTGAGATCGAATCTTTCCAGCAGAATTATTCATTTACCTGAACATGATGGCTGTGTTGAACAACTTTGTGTTCAAGTAAATTTTTCTATAAATTATTCAATTTTTATTTTTGTATCATATATTCCACCGAACAGTGTTATAGATTTATTTGATAAGCATTAGCAAAATATTAATTCTATTACTAATTTATTAGATGCAAAGTGCCATTGCTTTGTTTTAGGCGACTTTAATTTAGGAAATGTTACATGGGCGTTTGATGAAAATAATTTACTGCCATTCAATATCAAAACCGATGTTGAGTCAATGGTAATGGATTATTTTCTTTCGAATGATTTCCAACAATTAAATTTCATAAAAAATGACCTAAATCGAATAGCAACTTGTGATAAAAATTTAGCACCAATTTTAAATAACAGCATGCATCATAATGCATTAACAATTAAATTTGAATTTTATGAATACGATATTACAAGTAATGATTTTTCTGATGAGTTTGACTTTTCAAACGGTAATTTTATTGAAATTAATAATGCTCTAATAAATGTTGATTGGTCTTCAATGAATAATTTATTGAAACCTGATGACGCATACAATTTTATATGTGCGGAGTTTTCGAATGTTATAAGACAGTTTGTACCCAAAAAAAGAAAATATGCAAATTTAAGAGACAAGCCTCCGTGGTTTACCTCTAGTTTAGCACATTTTAAAAACCTTAAAAATAAAGCGTTTAAGAAATTTAAAAACACGAATTCACAATCAGATCACTTGCGGTTCATACAGGCTCGAGATGAATTTGATAATTTGCATAAATCTCTCTACAACAGATATGTTTCAAAAATTGAATCAAATTTGAAGGCAAATCCATCATATTTTTGGCAATATCTAAATTCAAAGCGGAAAACTAATGGCTTTCCTTCTAGTATGGAATTGGTTGGGGTTAAGTCCAACAATTCACTAGAGTCCTGCAATCTTTTTGCTGATTTCTTTCAGAAAGTGTACGAAACATACGATAATTCGACCAATTATGAGAATACTCTTAATTTTATCCCCCCAAATCTGTCTAACCTTAGCAGTTTTGAAGTCTCATCTGAAGATGTTTCCATAGCTATTTCCAGCCTTAAATCAAGTTTTAAGTTTGAACGCGGTGATTTTCCACCCAAGTTCTTTAAACTATGTATAGAAAGTATTACTGAGCCCATTTCTATCCTATATAATATCTGTTTGAAAACTGGTATTTTCTTAAACTCATGGAAAATATGTTTCATTGTTCCAATTTTTAAATTTGGGGATCGCAGAAACATAAATAATTACAGAGCCATTGTAAAACAAAACACCTTTGCAAAACTTTTTGATCACATTCCGAAAAACAAATTATTATACCACGTGAAAAATGCAATAAGTGATTGCCAACATGGTTTTATGCCCGGTAGATCGACGTGTTCAAATTTGGCACTTATCTCAAGAAAAATAGTTGACGCTTTAGAGTGTCGAAATCAATTAGATGTAGTTTATACCGGTTTTGCAAAAGCTTTCGATAAAGTTGACCACAACATCTTACTGTATAAGTTAAGGAGATAAGTTTGAAGGAGTTATAATTTGGTTTATCTGACGGATTAATAAAATTTTTTAGCAATTTCTTAAAAGATAGAAAACTCCTTATTAAAATTGGCAAAGTTTATTCTGAAACCCAAATAACAGCTTCTTCCGGTATTCCGCAAGGGACCCACTGTGGTCCTCTATTGTTTTTAATTTTTATCAATGATTTACCTCAGTATTTCGAGTTTTCTAAATGCTTAATGTTTGCAGATGACGTTAAACTTTTTCTAAAGATTTCGCACCATTCTGATAGTCAAAAGCTTCAAAATGATTTAATGCGCTTCCACAATTGGTGTGCTACAAACAATTTAAATTTAAATGTAAATAAGTGTTGTGTGGTTACTTATACCAAAGCTTTGAACAAAATTTCATATAATTATTCAATAAATAGTATCATTTTAACACGTAAACAACAGATAAAAGATTTGGGTGTTATATTCGATTCGAACTTCTGTTTTAATTCTCATTACGACTATATTGTTGCAAAATCTAACAAAATGGTTGGGTTCATTAAGCGGAATTCCCAAAATTTTAGGGATCCGCACACAATAAAAGCACTTTATGTGTCTCTTGTACGTAGTACAATTAAGTACTGTTCAATTATTTGGAATCCTTTTTATGTCCAACATTCAAATCGTATAGAACGAGTGCAAAGGATTATTACAAGATATGCTCTCAAAAAATTACAATGGCCCGATGGTCTTCCGTCTTATGATATTCGACGTAAACTTCTTGGTTTACAATCTTTAAAAGATAGAAGACTATCCTCTTCACTTTTATTTGTTTACCATATTTTAGTCGGCAAAATTACATCTGCTGAATTATCAAATTGTTTTATTTTGTATGAACCTCAAAGGAATCTGAGAAATACTAGATTATTAGAAGTGAGAATTCATAGAACAAATTATGCATTGAACGAACCTGTTAACAGGTGTATTAATTTATGTAACAGCTATGCTCATGCTTTAGATTTCAATTTAACAGAAAATAACTTTAAACTTAATTTATTTATGTTATTTAACTAGTACTCTATCTGTAATAATTAAGATGAATTGTATAGTCTGTAAGATTTAAAATATCAGTAGACTGAATAAATAAATAAATAAATAAATAAATAAATAAATGAAGCCAATACCAATGCCATTAAGAATATTGCATTTTCATAATAGAAATTGTGCAACAACCACAGACGTACCTAAGTCGACTACTGATCTAGGAAACCAAGCTTATTTAAGATTCCTCCTCTCTATATCATACTATCACCCCCCCCCCCCCCCATCAAGCTTTTAATCCTTCTAATTTCCTTTTTGCTGACCCTTCAAAGCTCTTGCCATAAACAATGTGAAGCATTCACAAAAATATACCAATATCCGGAAGCAGGCAGTTCCGATATCACCTTAAGTGCATATTAACATAGATGGTCATATTTTATACAGATCATCATATTTCAAATCACATTACTAATAACTATAAAAAAATTGTCAAGCCACTTCATGTTTTATACAGATCATCATATTTCAAATCACATTCTTCATAACTATAAACAATTGTCACGCCGCTTTCCCAAGAACTCATGTTAATCTTTTTTTCTTCTTACAATTAAGGAAATAAAATATGAAACCATGGTAAATTAGGAGGAAGAATCAATCGAGTGAAGTTCAACAGTTAAGTTCAGTAATTTTACAATATAATACAATTCAATATATTCAAGTTTATATTAACTGTTATAATCTTGTGTAAATAAAAAATATTTTTCAAAACTTGGTTTTATTAACATCAAACCAAACCTAGGCAAACAGATTCAATGTAAGGGTGTTTTTTTAGAGGTTTGTTTTTCGAATAGAGATAAAACTGGCATTTTGTGGTCAAATCTGGCAACTCTAATGTCATTTATGTTCAGTTTGGTTTGCCATTTCATCATGAACAGGTTGACAAAAGAACAACGCTTGCAAATTGTGCAAATTTATTTCGAAAATAATGGTTCAGTTCGCGAAGTTTACCGCAAGCTCCGTCCATTTTATGGTCGACATAATCGTCCATCAGAGCAATTAATTCGGTTAACCATGGGTCGTTTTCGCACTACGTTTACTCTATGTGATAATACGCATCCGCAGAGACGTCGAACAGTGCGCACCGAAGAAACAATTGCCGTTGTAGACCAAAATGTTGAAGAGGACCCGAATGAATCGATTCGCCACCGTGCACAGCAATTGGAGCTTTGTCCATCAACTTTATGGAAGATTTTGCGCAAAGATCTTGGCTTGCGACCTTACAAGATCCAGCTTGTGCAAGAATTAAAGCCGCGAGACCATGCAATGCGTCGTGATTTTGGTGTATGGGCCGAAAATGAGATTGATCTCGATGCTGATTTTCATCGCAAAATTTTGTTCAGTGATGAGGCTCATTTTTGGTTGAATGGCTACGTCAACAAGCAAAATTGCCGCATTTCGAGTGAAGAGAATCCACATGAGACCCTTGAGACGCCATTACATCCACAAAAACTGACTGTTTGGTGTGCTCAATGGGCTGGTGGAGTCATTGGGCCATACTTCTTCCGAAATAATGCTGGAGAGTCAGTTACCGTTAATGGAGACCGGTATAGAGCCATGATAACCGACTATTTTGTTCCCGAATTGGATGGCATGAATGTGGATGAGTTGTGGTTCCAACAAGACGGCGCTACATGCCACACAGCGCACGTCACAATCGATTTATTGAAGGAAACATTCGATGAGCACATAATTTCGCGGAATGGACCTGTCAATTGGCCACCAAGATCGTGTGATTTGACACCATTGGATTATTTTCTTTGATATGTGAAGTCGCTCGTCTACGCCAACAAACCAGAAACGTTAGGGGACTTGGAAGCCAACATTCGTGGCGTTATTGCCGACATACGGCCCCATATGCTCGAAAAAGTGGTTGAAAATTGGACCTGCAGAATTGGCTTTATTCGAGCCAGCCATGGCGGCCACATGCCTGAATTGATGGACATTAAAACGATTTTCTTGTGTTTTATTTCAATTCGAAGTTCTATACCTCTAAAAAAACACCCTTTATTAGATCCAAACTGTCTGCATCACAAATAACGGGAAAAGAGGCCGATATAATGCTACAAAGGGTAATCTCGAAGAGTCACTCCGACAACACATACTATTCAATTGGTATGGTTACAGGCATGACGAACATGATAGTGGCATCAAAACAAATTCACAATCATTTCGACTAATCTTTAGCCCTTAGCATTAACACGTATGCCATAGGACAAAATTTTTCCCTGTATGTGCATGCATCCCTTCAACTTCCCCTTCCATCATTTTCACTGAACCATTTCACTCGGTTTTTCACTTGGAACCATTTCCCACCTCTGCATTGTCTTTCACTGTGATTCAGGGAAGTGGTGAAACCAAAAAAGCGAATAGACTTCCAGATGCCACATTAAATAACATGCGCGAAGGCTCAACCCCGTGCGAAAAGTTCTCACGGTGACGGCAAAGATGTTGCTCACCGACTACACGTCTGTGGCCATCGCGATGCCAACCGCGTTTTATTGCAAGGCTATCGCGCATTCCTACGCTGATATCGTATATGGTGAATTTGAGACTGAAGATCCCACCGAAGGTGGTTTTGTCCGAACCTATTCTATATGGAAGGTAGGCAAGGCAGGAACTTATGGCACTGTGTTCGAGGCGGTCGCGGTGCATTTATAAAAATCAATTCTGCCCGATCATGAGCCGGTTGATCGGAGTTACACAGAAAGGTAAACTAAATTTAACAAATATGAAAACATGGATCTGATCAAGAAGTACCGTGATCATAAAAACTGGAAAGACTGGCCGAGATAGTTAGTCGTCCGCAACTGCCGACTGATCCTAGTTATGGGATATATAACAGAAAATCTTTTGAGAAAAACTTCGGTCTTGAAAGGACCAAAAATATTGAAAATTAAACTGGTAATACATTCTAGAATAGCGTGCGCTAACTTATGTGCGGTTCTAGTTTATGTGATCTAAAATGCGCAATAGGGACCTTATGGTACTAAGATCACAATAACTTCATTGACTTTCAATAACCACAAGGCATAACACCTCACGGCATAAACACAATTTCTGAGATCAAACTTGAAAAGATTACTTGGAAGCTTGGAAAAGATTACTTTCAATCTTCCAGTTAATACGTTCACTTTCAATTGTTCCGCACGATACAGTGGACTCTTCATTCCTGGAGTGTTCATAGGTCGAATACTCGACCTCGGGCCCTGTAATTTCTCTTTCTGTTAATAAATATCATTGAATTCAGAAACCGATTGATTTGATTTGGTGTCCGTACAAATTCTTGCCACGAACTTTGGAGTCCGGCGAGAGCATCCTCGGCCGGAAATTTAGGTCGTTACAAAGTTATAAATGAAACTTAAGAATTGAATGGAACATCACCGAGTTCTAGGTTAAACCATTCTTTCCGTATCTTGAGTGGAGACGAACTAAAGAGGGAATAACTTTACTCGATCTTCGCTCTATAGTCCCAGCTACGATAGCAGGCAAATATTCAAAAACATCACCATTCTCCAGGTTAGACTACCCGTCTGTAACTCGATCTTAAACGAATCTATTAAGCCCAAGTCCTGATTTGGTTCTACTCACTAGTCTCTTAACCTGGTTGTATTACTTTATGCCTAAGCCCAAAAGTGATACAACCAGGTTAAGAGACTAGTGAGTAGAACCAAATCAGGATGTGAGGGATTCCGAGCCCAGTCAAAGTACAGATTTAATATTAAAGATAAATGATTTAAGGTCGAATACGTTTTTACAAAATGTTGGATAAATCATAAATTATTTTGAAACAAAATTTAGAAAACAAATAATTACCAAATCAAGAGCTCACTTTGAGCGAAGCCTAATTTAGCTGTAAGTAAAAATTGTAATTAAGCCTAAGTGCATTTTTTTCTGTTAATAAATATCATTGAATTCAGAAACCGATTGATTTGATTTGGTGTCCGTACAAATTCTTGCCACGAACTTTGGAGTCCGGCGAGAGCATCCTCGGCCGGAAATTTAGGTCGTTACAAAGTTATAAATGAAACTTAAGAATTGAATGGAACATCACCGAGTTCTAGGTTAAACCATTCTTTCCGTATCTTGAGTGGAGACGAACTAAAGAGGGAATAACTTTACTCGATCTTCGCTCTATAGTCCCAGCTACGATAGCAGGCAAATATTCAAAAACATCACCATTCTCCAGGTTAGACTACCCGTCTGTAACTCGATCTTAAACGAATCTATTAAGCCCAAGGTTGTATCACTTTATGCCTAAGCCCTAAAGTGATACAACCAGGTTAAAAGACTAGTGAGTAGAACCAAATCAGGACGTGAGGGATTCCGAGCCCAGTCAAAGTACAGATTTAATATTAAAGATAAATTATTTAAGGTCGAATACGTTTTTACAAAATGTTGGATAAAAATTGTAATTAGCGCATCCTCGGCCGGAAATTTAGGTCGTTACAAAGTTCTAAATGAAACTTGAGAATTGAATTGACCATCACCGAGTTCTAGGTTAAACCACCCCGGTATTATCTCGAGTGGAGTCGAGCTAAAGAGGGAATAACTTTACTCGATCTTCGCTCTATAATACCAGCTACGAGAGCAGGCACACATTCAACACCATTCTCAAGGTTAGACTACCCCGTCTGTAACTCGATCTTCAACGAATCTATTAAGCTTAACAAGGGCTTAGGCATAAAGTACAGATTTAATATTAAAGATAAATTATTTAAGGTCGAATTGTAACCGCAAACAGTTCAGTCGTACTTTTTAACCCGCTCTTACATTTAACTTTCAAGAATTTGTGCTTGTGTCGGCTTGCAATTTTAATCACCTCAAATGAAATAAAATAAAAAACAATAAAAATTATGCAAAAGACCTTTAGAACAAATTAAATAAAGTAAAAAAAAAACACACACACATATCACTGGATCAATAGTTCATTGTGCTATTCTACTTGTTCTCTGGCCTATATATATGTGGAGTTGCGTATAAGCGTGCCGCGAAAAAGTGTGAATATTGCAATTAAGCAACAACAGTAACAATAAGAAAAAGTGTGAGTATTGCAATTAACCAACAACAATAACAATAAGAGAAACATGAGAATTGAATTGACCATCACCGAGTTCTAGGTTAAACCACCCCGGTATTATCTCGAGTGGAGTCGAGCTAAAGAGGGAATAACTTTACTCGATCTTCGCTCTATAATACCAGCTACGAGAGCAGGCACACATTCAACACCATTCTCAAGGTTAGACTACCCCGTCTGTAACTCGATCTTCAACGAATCTATTAAGCTTAACAAGGGCTTAGGCATAAAGTACAGATTTAATATTAAAGATAAATTATTTAAGGTCGAATTGTAACCGCAAACAGTTCAGTCGTACTTTTTAACCCGCTCTTACATTTAACTTTCAAGAATTTGTGCTTGTGTCGGCTTGCAATTTTAATCACCTCAAATTAAATAAAATAAAAAACAATAAAAATTATCCAAAAGACCTTTAGAACAAATTAAATAAAGTAAAAAAAAAAACACACACACATATCACTGGATCAATAGTTCATTGTGCTATTCTACTTGTTCTCTGGCCTATATATATGTGGAGTTGCGTATAAAATGTTGACCTAATTGAATACCGGTCATTACTGTAACCAAAGTCAACAATATACCAAATAAAGTAAACAATAAACAATGGAACCTGCTTGTACCAAAATTAACTGCTCTATTGAGGACAAAGGTGCAATTAAGCTAAGTTGCAATGGTCTCTGCGGAAAATCTTACCACGGCACTTGTGTAGGAATGACTAAAAGAAGTTTAAACTACTTTCAAGAATACACATCACATTTTAAATTCTTCTGTGATGAGTGCATGGATCTATCACTATCCCATGTTATGCTCGCCATAAAATGTCTTAGCGACTCCTTGAACGTGATGTATTCGGCTAATAAGCAAGTCATCAGTAAAATACCAAATTTCGAAATAATGACTCACGTATCCGATGATCTTGCAAGGGTAGAGTCCATCTGCAAAGCAATTAACTCGGGTATCTCAAATGTTTCTAAAAACTTGAGAATAATAACTGATTTAGTCAAAGATAGTGAAAAAAATTTTAATTGGAAAACGGCCACAAGCGAGCTTAATATAGAAGTAAAAAAAGCCTCCGTTTTAAAAAACGATAACACAGCCAAAAATATACTGAGCATGCTTACAACTTTGCGCTATGATGTGGATATCGCACTTCAGTTAGCGTAAATTGCGTTTTCTCAACGTAACGTTCACAAGCATTAAACTCGCTCCCATTAGCAGTTCACAACCCAACGAGCCGGCATGTCAGCAGCTGACTCCAGGAGCAAAACGTCAGCACTTATTTTGTTACTGTGCAAGCGAGGAATGTATGAAGTGCGCTCAGCAACGGACACAACAAGAGAAACGAACAAAAGACAAAACCAACAAAAGAAAAAAAACGAACAAAGAAAAAAAGAAAGGCATGCTTTCAATCAGTTGTTTGATACAAGTGCGCATAAGTTGACGTGAAAGTTCAAAACGTAGATTTTTTGCTTATTTATCAATAATAAAAACGAACTGCTGACCCAAAGCTTTCCAAGCGAGGCCTTTTGAAGCAGTATCGATGTTTGTCTTATAACCCTTATTTTGGACGAATTCAAAAATCTCTCTCTCTCTCTCTCTTCGGAATGTAAAACAAAAAAGAGTGCAACGAACTGCTGACCCAAAGCATACCATGGAAGGCCTTTTGAAGCAATTTAAAGTAAGCTAAATGGAAGTGCTTTTTTCCAATGACATGTAATGTTAAAAATACAATGGTGTGTCATACATGGAGTCAGCGCTTTCAGCTGACTTTCAAGCACTCAAAAAGGCCTTTTGGAGTGCTTTTTTCCCCGTTAGGAAGTTATTCTTCGTTTTTCTCTGCTTCGCACACAAGCAAAGAATATGATAATATGTGTGTGCCCATCACTGCTTTATACTGATATCGAATGTAAAGGAACATTGGCACATAGTGCCAACAATAAATAATTAATAACACACAGTGTCAGCGACAAATAATTGTTTTATTTAAAAACTTAACTATATATTATATATATATATATATATATATATAAGAAGTTACGTGATTTTGTGTGCTTCTTGCTTTCCTCAAACGAGTTGTTGTCTACAAGTCAAGAGACGAAGTTGCGAAAAACTATGCTGAAACGTACTTTAAGCCACTGTAAGTAGCTTTAAGTCACTTGCTGATACAGCTTGTTTCGACTTTTTTGCAGTTGTTTTGAGTTGTTTGTTGTGGCCTCGTTACTTGGTTTTTATTTCGAATTGTTTTTTAACAGAACAGGAAATATAACAACATAAAAAATAGTGGGGAAAAAAGTCAATCGGCTGAATAAGCGACTTATTAAAAGGCTTCCTAAACATTTGCCAGCATGTGGACTTTACACGGTCAATAATTAGGCATCTATCATTTATATGTGTTAGTAAATATTTGTTTGTATGCATTACAAAGACTCGTTGATGGCTTCATTGTCCAAAATCTAATTATTTTGCATACACATAAAATAGATTGATGACGTCAAATAATTGATTTTTGCACAACAAATTTAGAAGAAAATAAAATCTACTGATCGCTAATGTTGAGTTCTTCACCCACTTGCATTTGATACCACGAAAAAACAAAGAAAAGGCGCAGCAGTCAAAATAAAAAAACAAATAAAATATTTATGTATTTTATTTTAGTTTTCCTTGTTGCTTTACCTTTTTTATGTTATGTAATGAAAATAGTAAGCATCGTGTAAAATAAAACTAAACACATGCAAACCGTGCGAGCGAGCGAGAAAGCAACAATCGGCACTCTGAATGCCAGTGCACAAGTCGCTTTAAGCTGCTTGTTCTGCTGGCACTATACGCACTTTGAGCTTATTTCATGTGATTGTATGTGCAGCGTTTTCCAGCTTTCCCTCTCGGTTCGGCTCGGCAAAGCAACAAGTCGCCACTCTAAGAAGGCGCCCTAAGAAACAAGGCGCCCTAAGAAACAAAAAGAGGAGAACTTATTAATGTTTAAAAAAAAACCTTGAAAGTGAAGCAGATGAAAAAGAAAGTGAATGTGAAAAAACAACTGCATGTGCATCGCGGCGATCAGATGAAAATATTAGCGAGCAACCAAATGAAGAATTGTTAACAAATTATTGTAAGCCATTCCGGCAAAAAATAAAAGAGTGGTTTTTAAATAATGAAAAATCTCGTAAATGTTTAGAGGATCTGCTACTAATTTTCAAGAAGAAAATTGAGATGTTCCATCGAGTTCGTCAGCGCTCATTGGAAAATCGCAAAGTAAGGCTATGTTGAGAATGAATCTTGGCTTTTATTGTCATATTGGTGTAGAAAGCCAGATAATCAGAGTTTCAAACGAAATTTCTCATCTGCATGAAATTATAGCTAATATCAACATTGATGGGCTATCGTTGTTTAAAAGCTCAAGAACTCAGCTATGGTCTATTTTAATGAAAATTGTGAACGCAGACAATATTTTCGTATTTTGTGTTGGCTTGTTCGTAGGAAAGAAAAAACCAGATGATATTAATGAGTTTTTGTTGAAATATATAAACGAGCCAAAACATTTAATAGAACATCATTAAAAATCAAATTGTTCCATTTGGAGTACGAGCACTTATATGTGATGCCCCAGCGAAAGCTTTTGTATGTGGAGTTGTTTGGCCATACTTCGAGTCATGGATGCACTAAATGCAACCAAGTAGGAAAAAAAAATAATTATACCTAACCTTATTCTACTGATCTTGGAGAGTTATAATCAGATGAAGACTACAGCGCCAGGAAATTTTTAAAGCATCACCAAAAGCAATTTAATAGCAACAAAACTCCTTTTGAGAATATTAGTTTAAATATGATAACTCAAGTACTACTTAACCCAATGCATCTCATAGATCTTGGGGTCATGAGAAATTTTTTTTTAAGAATCTTAAATGACAAAAATAATTTTAAAGTTAGTAAGGAAAACAAAAAAATATATCTGGTCAGTTTGTATCATATATTCCAAGAGAGTATGTCCGTAAACCAAGAAGTTTTGATGAATTGGCTAATTGGAAAGCAACAGAGTTCCATCAGTTTGCTTTATACACGATGTTTATTACGAATTCCTTCTACTGCACTGCTTCTACCGCTTGCTATCATGCTATAAGAAATGCAAACAAAATATTCCAACCGCTTAAATGATGTTGCTGTTGTTTGTCGAAAACTTTGTTGTAATTTTTGGAAAAAATAGCGTGTCGCATAATGTCCATGTACTCTTGCATTTAACGGAATGAGTGAAAGAATTTGGCGATCTAGCAAAGTTTTCGGGATATCCTTTTGAGAATTATTTACAAGTGTTAAAAAATATGTACAAAAATCATCAAAAATATTGCAGCAACTCTCCCAAAGAATTCAAAATGAAAAAACGATTGTTGAAGAAAAAGATTTTCACATAAAATACAAGCAAAGCGAGATCATTAGTGTTTCATCGATTTTTAATACTTCTTTAGTACCAAATGTCCCGACAACATATGTTCTATAATATCTAATACTCCTGTCAAAATTACGGGTTTTTAAAAAATAGACAACATTTTATTTTTAACTGGAAAGACATTTATCACGATTGAAAGCTTTTTTAAAGAGCCTACCGACTCCATTACATCTTTAGGAATTTGACTTGTACATACCGAAAACTTAGGCCCAGAAGATAATCTCAACTAGATAAAAAAGAATGCAATTTTTTTTCTTTGCCACAGCAAAATCTATTGCTGTTGATACCACTGCTTCATTGCTCTTTTTGATTAATTTTATAAAAACATAATTTTTAGTATAAAACGTAAAAAACTCAAAATCTCATTACTTCATTCTCTGTATCAATCATAGAAATTTTATAAAACCAATATGTCGAGTTCATCAAAAATTAAGCGCTTAAATCCAACTGATAAAAGCAATTGCTCAAATTGTACAGAGCAGTACAATTTCATCAAAAAGGTACTTAGTGATGTCAAAGGTAAATAAAATCGTACAGGTTGGGTTGTCTACGATTTTATTGACCCTGTTTTTAAAAAAAATTAATAAATTTTTTGTATGCAAATTATTTTTGTTTTGCAAATAAGAAATATACTCTATCTCGGGGACAACCCGTTCATCTTTATAATGAAGTGTTTTAATGTATAATTTTTTAACAGAACACCTTAAACAACTACAACAAAACAACCAAGCTTTAATGGAGGTGTAAGCAAATCAAACCGTTTTGATTAAATCATTGCTTCCGCAGTAAACTGATGTTAATTCAATTAGTTCACATTTTCCAATAACAAACGAGGACATTTTCGTAGCCGCAGATAAACAAATAAACGAAGATAACAGATCGTATTATGTAAGTGCATTCATTGACAGATTAATTTTTAAATTGGTAGTTAGTTTTTTGGGGTAATTTTTTGTTTCTTGCACAAAGTCTTCAATGCAAAATTTTTAACCCAAACTTTAGTTTAAATAAACTTTTAATCCAAAAAGTACTATTTTTAATCCCTACTTTAGTTATATATTTTTTAATTTTAAAGAAGTTTAAGGCTATTTTTTGACTACGAATTTACATTTAGGTTTTGTATGAAGATTAAAAATGAAATTGTTAAAAAGAGACTGACAAAAATTTTAAGTAAGCAGAAAAATTTGTAGCCTAAACAAATATGACATAACCTTTCACCTCCGTAAATATTTGCACTCTAATATGGGACACACTGTATATACTTTTCTATACCTGCCACGTCTGCTTATCGGCGTTACAAACGGAGTGGCAACGTACCCTAACACAGTATGGAGTTTACCACAAGGTTAAGAATATTGTACAATAAAATGTTTAACAATGACGGGCACCCCATTAATTATGCACAAAAATGTATAATGTTAAATATATAATGTTAAATTTCATAAATTCAATTTGTTTCGTAGATTGAAGCAATGATGTCTCTAATGAGGGGAAACCCAAGAAAAAAAACTCATTTCCATTTTAGATGAAAATATCGTTGTTCATTACAACATCGATGGCATCCATGGAAAAAAAGAGGCTTAAGGACTTTTCAAATTTTTTCTCTGCTTTAAAAGGTAAACATTTATGAGAAAATTCTTTAACTGATTTATGAGAATTTATAATTTCTCCTTTTTTTTCACTAGATGCCTTTTATTCTATGGATGAGGAAGACCCAGAAGACGTCCTTCGAAAGGCTTTTTAAGCTGTGAAAAAGCGGCACTTTCACGCAGTGTCTCAAAAAAAAAACAGTTTTAAATTTGAAAATAGTTTTTTGCAATTATTTTAAAAATATGATATTATAGTTGTTTATATAAAAAATCCATCATATGAGTTTTAAGAATACTGTTACTTTTAAAGTAGTCAAGAAATAGAAAATGAAATAACTTTAAATTAATTGAAAATAAATTACTTTTAAATAAGTTTTAAATAAATTTACTACAACTAGTTGAAATTCTAACTTTTTCTCTTGTCACCAACTGACTTTATTATTATGGGGTTGTCATTGGAGTAAGTCACTTGTCGTACTCTGCATGTCCTTTCAATTAATTTAAAGTTAGTTTATTTTTAACTTTTAGGAACTTGTATTTCAAAATACAAGGACAGAAAAGGACATGCAGAGTACGACAATTGACTAACTCCAATGACAACCCCATGTCAATTGGTCAATTGGTGACAAAGTCAATTGGTGACAAAAGAAAAAGTTAGAATTTAACTAATTTTAATTTTAACTAATCTGTATAAGCAAATTTTTTTTGTGAACATTTTGAATTACTTAGTAAATACTATTTTTCAGAATGTGGTTTGAACGTAGAAAGAATGCGCTAGTTTCCAAAAGCGATTTAGATATCATATTTGCAGGAAGGGAAAACACTGGCTTAAGAATTGAAATCAGAGAGAAACTTTTTAAGTGGAAAGCCAACAACGTAATATTTTAACAATTTAAATGTCTTTTTGTTTTAAATTTTTTTATAGTTTCCAGATGAAAAGGCTTCAACAAAAACTGCATCATCTTCTTTTGTGGAGAAATGGGTTGAGCGTGGCAGAAAAAAGAGTTGTACATAGTATAGTAGGATTTCAAATTTATTTTAACACTTACGACTTTTCTATTTAAATTAAATTATTCTTTTTAATGAGGGTTAAAGAATATTTCAGTAAAGAAAACAGCAATTTTAAACACAAAAGGGAAAAGGTTTTTAAAAATTGTTAATAAATGTCCTCAGTTTATTAAGCTTGCTGTAAGGTTCGGCAGTCTACACTAGGTCATTAAATTTGCGGTGTAAAATATCCAGTAAACTTATGGCATAGATCCGACATGTTACATATGGGTACATCGCGGTGCACCGCTTAGAATTTCAATGAACCAAGGTTACAGAAGTAACTGGTAGACAAACGATAGCGTAATAAACACAAAACATTTCAAGGCATTTAAAAAACTATTTTCATTCAAATTACTGTACAATTGATCTAAAGCCAAAATAATATCTTTTTATATAGAAATATCCTTATATCAAACCTAAAATGAGTCACATTTTAAGACTTAAAAAATACTTATATTTTCTTAGTATCAAATAAAATCATTTAGTTTTTTGCTACCAATTTTTTAGAACGTTCTTGACGTCTTGAAATCATCTAAGATAGGAAAACACATTCTTTTGGCATATGAAGAAAAAAATGAACAAGGGTCATTATTGCAGCTCATAATACATATATTATTCCAAGTCCATTTGAGATGGGAAAAAATAGCTCTGCAAATAGTACAAGTTTTTCGAACCGAAACAGATGACATTTACTATATATCACGTAAGAAACTTGGAAAGGCAAATCCTAGTGGGTTATTATATAACCGGTTCAATAATTTAAACCGAAAACGCCCACAAATATCATTTTCAAAAGATAAAACACCAGCAGCTATGGAAATATTGAGCCCAGAGCAAATGAAACCTCATCAGGAAATGATATTTCTGAAATTATTGTGAATAGTATGCCAACATTAGATGCTTGCAAATTATATACATACGTGTAATGCCGATTTCTTTTCAATTTCATAAATTTTTTTATTACCTTTTGTCTAAGATACCTGCTTAGTAATATTAAAAAATTATCTAAGGATTCTGATATTACTCATTTTGTTAATTCCGACTCTTTTAAGCAAAAAGTTGCGTTTTATGCTGGTAAAACTATACCGTTTTTTATATATGGATATTTTTGAAATCAACAACCCTTTAGGAAGCCCTGCCAACGTTGCCTCTATTTGTGGTCAATACTACAGCTTTCCATGTTTGCCTTAATATATGTTATCAAACCTAAACTAACTCTTTTTGGAAATGATCCATTTTACGTCCATTAATAAGCATTTTTAAGGCACTCGAAGAAACCGGAATATACTCGGAGATAATTTAAGGCTCAATAAAGTTCTTGGCTTTACAACTTCTTTTAACTCAAATTACTTTTGTCGTTTTTGTAAAAGAAATAAAAAATGGGATGTCAAATGATTGGAGCGAGCGAGCGAAGCGGGCGAAGCTCTCATGGAACAGCTTGTTTGAAAAATGTTGGACAGAGCATAACTTCTAAATGGGTTGACCGATTTTAAAATTGTTTTTTCTAAACTGTTCTACGCCTCTAATATTATTTCCTTACGAAGCCAAAATTTCGAAATTCTATTTAGTTTATAAGTTAGTTGAAAAATATTTCCATATGCTTCTTTGTTGTTGTTGTTCGCTGAATTCACTGTGCTTCAGCTTATTGCTTCTTAATGCATTTGTTGTGCAAACAAAACAAATGTATTTGTATTTCCATATGTTTCGTTGATAGCTGAATTCAGTTGCTTATCAAGTTCGCGTTTGTTTGTCGGTGTACGATTAGAAAGTATCAATAATAGTGAAAAGTGCTAGTGTTTAGAATATTATCTGATGAAAATTTATCGAACCATTCAAATTTCAATACAAACAAAACAAAAATACATATACAGAGTATCCAGTGTAAGAGCACGAATATTTACGGAGGTGAAAGAGCTGGTCGAGTGAAGCAAAAAATCGAATGGAAGGGGGAGGGGGTCGATTTTCGCACCCTTAGGAGTTACGGGATCAACTGTTATCCGAGGTCAGGTGATGTTACCGCCACGCAAGGTCAATTAGTCTATCGTCAAATAAGCAAGTGTTCGTATTGAACCAGATATTGAGATAAATTCGACCAGACCAACGAGCTTTCAGGGAATGTTTACTAAGAGTATCATTAGGAGAACTGACTCTACAAGACTACGACCTCTTATCGACCAGGTTCAATCAACGAATTAAAATGTGTTACGATTAATCTCGAAGAACGCTGAAATTGAAGAATATAACATTGAGAAGCTCAGAAATGTTGGCAATTCTTAATGCTTTACACAATAACCCACGAGCGTTGTTAGCCTCATCCGACGATGCAAGAGGTTTAAGCCCAAAGTTATATCTATGTAAGGGTGCACAAGCTATTTTGAGGCAAAATCTTTTTACTTCAGCTGGTCTGTGCAATGGCAGCATCGGTGAGGTAGTTGAAATGGTTTGTAACCATTTAGAAAGTGCCGATTTATAGAAGAATTTCCTTTGTGCATTTTGGTCAAGTTTCCCAATTATTCTGGACCAAAATACAACAACTCTAATGTATTGCCTATTCCTCAGGTTGTAGTATCATTTAAAAAAGGATCAAGCAATTTTACTCGAAAGCAAATTCCACTACAACTTGCTAATGCGATTAGTATTCACAACGATCGCAGACGTCGATATTGGAAAAAAGAATTTGCATTAGGAATGGCATATGAAGCATTCTCAAGGGTTCGTAGTATAAGTGGACTTTTTATCGAACCAGCTATTTCTTATGATCGGCTTAAAAAAATAAATGACAAGAAGGGGTTGGTTGAGAAACGCCAAGAATTAAATAAATTAATGGATATGCAATAAATTTAAATAAATTGTTTATGTTTATGAGATCAGGTAAGTTTATTCATTACGCAAATCTCCCTAACAATGACAAAACGAAATATGTCCCTTTTTGAGACAACACAACATTATATCTATACTTTTATTGCTTTGGGAAAAGTTTATTTGAGCGAGCGACCCAACTTAAATGCATCTTCAACGTACCAATTCATGTAGCCAGCTTACGCGTTTGCTAAGCAACTGCTACTCCTAGTAGCATTGAATATTTGGAATATATTAAAGATGAGGAAAGTTACAACAGTGGATTACTAACAAATGACGTCAAACTTACCGGCTTAAAATTTAACTGCTTATTCAATAAGTTACCCTCATTCCATGTTACGAAAAACTTCGTAGCTGATATTTGTGATATTTTGTGATATTTTATTGTATTTCATTCGAAACCAAAAGTTTTTTCTATTGAAACATTTAATTATAGAAAACATATGTTCAACTATGGTGAAATAGAGTTAGGTTATTTATCTCCTCCCTTAGATATTGCTAGGCTTGCCATACGTCAGGAATTAGGACTGATAGTCAGGCATAAAACATCCTATCAGGAATTTTTTCCGGCATTGTATTTTGTCAGGCTTTTATGTAAAAATAGGTAAATTCTCACATCTATTTAATATTTATATAAATACCAGTGTATTTTTTATATTTTAATTTAGCACGCAAATAGAACAATGGCAAAAAGAAAGTGCGCTTTTAAGGAGAAGCTGAAGGTGGAGTACAATTTCATAAAACATGGTACCAACTCAAAAGATAAAGTGGTTTGCACAATATGCAAAGCAATATTTCCCGTCGAATTTAAAAGTAAAGCCGACATCGAAAGGCATTTGCAATCGGATAAGCACAAAAACGCTGTAAAAGTTATGCAGGACGCTTCCATTGCAGACTACTTTCACAAGCGGGAAGCAACATCTGAAGACGTTCAATGTATGGCTAAAGAGATGGCGTTCTCATATCATTGTGCAAAACATGGCATAAGTTTTAATGCATCAGATTGTACTTCTAAATTAATAACAAAGTTTTACGATAGAAAATTTAGTGCAGGCAAAACTAAATTAGAAGCGTTGGCTGTTGGGGTCATTGCACTACATATATTTTCCGAGGTTCTAGTTGAACTTAAATTGGCAAATTTTATATCCGTGATTATAGACACTTCCAACAAAAAATATGTTAAGTTATTGCCGATCCTCGTTAGATATTTCAACCTTAGTAATGGTGTTAAAATCGAACTCTTTCATTTTAACGAAATACTAGGGGAAACTTCAGATATTTTAACGGACAATGTTTTGAAAGCCCTACGAAAGTATGACCATGACAAAAAAGTTATTGCTTTGTCGGCTGATAATAGTAATACAAATTTCGGTGGTGTAGCTAGACAAGGGCAGAATTAGGTCGACTTATAGTTGGTGTTGGCTTTTCGGCACAGATAATACACAATACTGTCCAAATAGCTGCCGATAGTTTGCCAGTAGACCTCGAGCTAATTGCCGTAAAAATTTTAAAATTTTTCCATATCTCTACTGTCAAAAATACGGCTTTGAAAACCATTTGCGAAGAAGCTGAAATCGAATATGAAAGGATGTTGTCTCATGGAAATACACGTTTTTAAGTTTGCAACCGGCTATTGGACGTATATTACAAATGTATGACGAGCTTAAAGTTTACTTCGACGAAATAACTAATTGCCCGCATGCATGCAATAAAATTATATTTCAGCGATGTTATGAACGAGATATATACTCTTTTTTTTACATGGAAGTTTAACCTTATTTAAAAAGGCTATCCTAGCTATTGAAGCAGAAGCAATTAGTGCAACAGAAATTGCTAGTGCTTACACCGACTTACTCAACAAACTCGAAAATCGAAGACGAGAAACATTTGTACCATGTACTGCAAAGCAGCAGTGGTTAAAATTACTACGCGACTTTCCAAATTCGGATTAAAAAATTTTTAATAAAAATGTATTGCGCTTTTATGATGTCGCAATAAATTATTTAGTCAAAGCAACTTTAAAGAAGTGTCAGAATTCCAGTGGGTGGAAATTCATAAAGAAATAAAATGGGAAGACATTGAAAAAGCATAAAGAAGTAATAACTAAGCATGCTCATGTACAGTTCATGATTTTCACGATGATGCAATTTTTGATGAAATCACATTGGCGAATAATATCATAAACACTGAAAAAAAACACTGAAAATGGAATACGTTAGCATGCTTAGATAAATGGCTCCGAGTTGCTGAAGTAGCTAAATTAGCTCATATAAGTTTAAGAAAAGAGATCAACTTTACACCCTATATCAGATATTTCTATTGATACAATTTTAAACAATTGAGAAGTGCATCCAGCTGCACGAATAGAGTATAAATTATTTTATGGTGATCAAAGTCAGCAGCAATGCTAGCTACAGCTAGATATGGCTCCTTTACAAAATAGAAGTATACAAGAATGCTGTTGTATAAAAATCCCTTAAAAGATTTTCTCAACCATATGGAACTGGATAGAAAAATTTGTCCAAATATTTTTAACTGCATCGAAAAACTTGAATAATGACTAGAATAAAACTTGCGTATGAAACTACCACGCAAACTATTTAAAACTTTTCTGCCTTAAGATTCCTTTTCAATTGATTTTGCAAATATGCGTAAATAAACAGCGCTGTTTGTTTAAACAAATGTTGCCCTCCCTTTAATACAACCCTTAAAATATCATAATCACGAACCAATTTTAAAGCGTGCAATACTCCGTTAGAATCGGTATGGACTTCAATAGCTCATTGATGTTATGCTCCTCCAGATGCGCCACCAGCTTCTCTGAAGTTTTCAATAAATTTGTAAAATTCTGCAAGTTCTCAACGATTTCTTTTGTCATCGTATCCGACGATTTCATGATAAGTTCCGCAAGCTTCTTGCCAAGTTCATGCTTAATAAAAGCCTCCTGCAAGTGTAGCGATTGTTCATGCTGTGCATTTGCGTCCTCGTCGTCCGCTTGATGAACCAAAAACATTACGGAGAGAATACATAAGGCAATAAGTGCTTCGTTTTGCATCACAAGATGCTGCGATGTCAGCATATTGATCATTGATTCGATGGTGCCATCGTGGGCAATGAATTCTTTGAGGCTACTGCGGTCATATGTCTGCGGTGAAGGCAGTTTTTCGGCTAGCTGCTCAGCGGGTGCATCACCCTTGCGTGGCAGAACATAGGCAATTTTACCCAAGTAAGCATGCTTAACAAGCCAAGCCATGAGGCGCAGCGATTCGTCAGTGACGCCGACATAATCGGTGGATCGGCTCCAATAGACTAACAGCTCGATGAGTTTTTTGTTCTTTAGCAGCTCCATGGCAAGTTTTTCTATGGCATTATGAGAAAAGATGTAACTAATGATCAATAAAAAATAGGAAAACTGTGCCTACCTTGGCCATCGACAGTCATGCGCAGCGTGCCCAAAAGTTTGAATACAACCGGCAGTTGATGTATTTCTAGCATTGGCAATATGGTTTCTACGAGTCCGGCTTGTATGATGGCATCCTTGTTGGGCTTTGTTATGACAAGATTGCGTAGCGTACATAGTAGGCCATGCTGGAGACGCCAATCGTCATTGACGCCATTGTGTTTGGCAAGAACTTCAAGCAACTTGTTCATTACTTTACGCTCGACCATATCGATGCAGTGACTATCGGTGCGCGCAAAGTTGCCCAGCGCCATAACACCAGTGGTCAAGAGATCAAGATCTTGCGAGTCCAGCCAGTCTTCCATGTTCTTAAGCAGCGGCGTAGAGTACAGATACTTCATGGATTCATCTAAACAGAAAAAAAACTTTGCAAAATATTTATGATGAGCGAAAATTATTTACTCTTACCTCCCGAAACTATCAGCACGATCAGCTCACAGGCCAACTTCATGAGCGCGCGTGCCTCACTCGTGCTCGCCAGCGTCTTGTACTTTTCGAGAAGATTATAGATTGTCTCGCAAAGCCCATCCTTGGCCAGCAGCAGCTTAACTTTATCATTCTCCGCCTGGTAATGCAAGAGTTCAAGGCACATTTCAGCTAAGTCGGGATTTGTGGAGGCAGCTAATATGCGTGAAAGCTGAATATTTAGCGTTGCATCGAAATTCAAATCAGCCACATTCTCCGTTAGTATACTCAATATGGGCAATGTATTGATTAGCAGATCCTCATCGGCCTCCTGTACACCATGTTCGACGCATTGCGTAATAATATTTTGAATCTTATGCATTATTTGCAAATCTATGGCACGCTTGGCCAGGCCCTCGCCACCTAGCAGATAATTCGTGATGAGACCACCGCGTACCTTGATAAATTGCAATGCATTTTCTGTGTCCACAATATCAATGAGATCCAGCAAACCAACAAGCACCTCATCGCCTTGCAGCTTAAGAATAATATCACGAGCTTCTTCATTAAGATAACATATATTGCCGAGAGCTCGACAAATTTGAATAGGCAACGCCATGCTGGGTGCATCTTGTAGATTACGCAGACAATCGATAAAAGCCTCAATCACTGCATTGCTGGTGAATTTTTTGCGCTGCACCTCAGATTTTGTAATTTCAGCAACGCATTTGGCAGCTTGTCGCCGCACGTTTGTGTCTTCGGCGCGTATAAGAGCCAAAAAGTGGTCGGCCAGTTCGTGCTTGTCAAAGAGTTTGGGATCTTTTATCGCAGATATTTCATTGAGCAGCGTTGTCGTAGTCTCTACGGAAGAGGCGGACGAGGATATTGAGGTTGCCATAAGTTTTTCGATGATGTCATCCATTTCAGCTGCAATAGAAGAGTGAGAAAATGTTTAGGTATTGTTGTTTTTTTTTTTGCTTGCAGGAAAAAGCCATAAAATCTAGAATGCATGAAATTGATGACAAACACGCAATCGTAGAAATTGAGGATAAACTAAATGCATATCTTTTGCCGTAAATTGCTTATTTTATTTCAGCATGTAAGCATTCAAATTATTTCTTCTTTAAAAAAAAAATAAAAAAGTTATTTCAGTAGCTGACTGCTGAATTTCCAGTTTCCAAATAAATCGTTTTATGGGTTAATTGTTATATGAAAAACTTTTCTGAAATAGAAGTATAGTACATATATAAGACTTTTTCAATTGATTTTCGACAGAGCAGCATATGAAGCAAAAACACGAAAATATTGACTTTTTTATTAAAAAAACAACATACAACTCTAAAATCAGTGTCGCCAGTTGGAGGGAGATTTTCGAAATTGAGGCATTTTATTTATGTTTGCTGTGTTAAAAGGGAAACATTTTGCTAATGGGAACAAAAACTAGTAAGCAATTATCTTCGACTGAATCGAAGTTAAAATACCCCCACTGCCGGATTTTATTTTGATGATGTCACTTTTATTGGTCGCGGTTTTTATCCAAATATTTCACATTTGAAACTCACAGTCCTTTTTATTTATTAGAGCTTTTGTGTACAATATCAAATTGAAACATTGATTTTTTTTTTTACTATTATGATTACGTCATTTTGTATTTTCAGTTTTTTTTTTTAATTTCGAACATCGAGTAGATAGTTAAAATTTGAAGTCATAAGATTAATTTTTGCGGAATTGAAAGATATTTTACCGTTTTGGTAAACTCACTTTGTATGGGAGGTAGACGTGATTTTTATTTGACTTTTACAAATTTCATACTCAAAGTGCATCTTAAAGGTTTAAGTTTATGTGCTTATTTGTAGTGATTAGATTAATTTTTGTGAAATTTAAAGAGATTTTACTGTTTTAATTAAGTCACTTTGTATGGGAGGTACAGTTGCTAACGAAATAATAGCAGTGCTCTTATATTCAGACATGTTTGGATAAATAATACTAGTCTTCAAATTTCGTATGAGATAAACCCATTATCATTCCTATATGCACTTTCAACGCTAATTTCAGATCTGTACTTAATTTACTCCTACATTGCAAAATTTTCAAGATACAGGGTGATTTACGTTTTTGGCACGTTTTTAGTATTATTGATCTAGAATCTAAACTACTTACCATAAAATAAAAAATAATATTTTATATTTTAGAAAAAATATCAATTTTTTAATCAATATATCAACCACTATCGTGTCATGTGCGGTAGCGGAGCAAAAATTTTGAGATTATCTTACGAAATATCAACAAATTTTGTAACTTTTGTTTTAGCGGAGCTGTAATCGTCCAAATTTAAAATATCTGTTTTTCATGTAAAAAAACACTTAGTTAACGTTTTTTTCTAAATTCGAACATTGGACGATTACAGCTCCGCTAAAAAAAGATACAATATTTGTTGATATTTCATTGGATAATCTAAAAAATTTTGCTGCGCTACTGTACATGACACGATAGTGACTAATATATTGATTGAAATGTTGATATTTTTTCTAAAATACAAAATATTATTTCTTATTTTATGATGAGGAGTTTAGATTTTAGATCAATAATACTAAACACGTACAAAAACGTCAAACACCCAGTATCTTGAAAATTTTACAATATAGGAGGAAACTGAGTACAGATTTTTTAATAAAAAAACTCGTATATTGAATTTCGTAACGATAGCTATAAAATTACGGCTGTTATCGTGATCACAGACAGACGGACAGTCAGACATGGCTAAATCAACTCAGGAGGTGATGCTGATCAGGAATATATATACTTTTCTATACCGGCCACGCCTCCTTATCAGCGTTTCAAACGGAGTGACTAAGTTAATATAATCCTATTACTTTTTTTAAACGTGTGGGTATAAAAAGAGAATTTACAAATTGATAGCTTTACTTATTTTTAGAATAAAAAACAGCTTTAAAAATTGTTCCCAACAAAATATCCTTTACTATTTTTACTACAAGCAATAATTATTTGTTTGTTATCGCGTTTTTGAGAAGGGCTCTAGCGATTTCGATAAAGTTTACCATTATGGAGGTTATTACGGTCCAAAAAATCTATCTCATCTATAGGGAAAAAAAAAACAAAAGGCGCTGTAGTACAAACTTCTAAAAAACTACGTAAGCATCTAAACCACTCGTTTTTAGGGATTTAGGGTAATGTGATTGCGTTATTGCTATTTTTAACATCGAAGGGCTGTAGTATAAGTCATAAAACGCTTCTAAAAACTCAAAAACCGACCATTCAACTAGCAAGCAAATTTATTTATTTATTTACCATCTACTGGGTTATTACCCTAGGTTAGGTTAGGTTAAGCTGGCGGAAGGTCTTTACACCAGCCCAATTAAAACCATATTATTAGTCCGTTGTGATACCACAGAATGGAGGAAGTGAGTAATCAATCAAACTTTTGTGTAGGATGTTCTTAATGTGGCAGAAGCTGTAGAAACATGTAATATTAAAAAAAATTAAGCAAGTGTAATGCCTTGACCTCAGTCAAATCAAGTTACTTAGCGTTGCTCTCCACAAGCTTTTCCTACCACGACCAACTAAAAATTTTCGTGAATTGATGTGTTTTAAAGTTCCTTTGATAAGAAATAAGGAAATGTATTAACTTAACAGATTACATATTTATCTTAAACTAAGTAAAAACTAAATCATTAAATTGATTTATTTACTATATGCAAACTTATAAACTATGGAATTTATACATTCATATATGAGAATATTGAAAAATTTCTAATAGTAGTTTCTTAAACAAATCACGATCCAATTGGTGCTATGATCCAATTAGTTCGCTACCAAATTGCAATTGGAAAGGCACCTAGATTTGTTTTATGATATTTAGTACAGAAAAGCTTTGAATCCCTGAGGTTGTGAGGCGTAATATTAAATGGAATAAGCAGTAGTAATTCAAGAGAGTTTATTTTGCCATCAATTATGGTTTTAATGAAGATTATGTATGTTCGCCTGAATTCTTCAACTTTATAGACTTAAAAAACCGAGCAACAGGCAACGTAACCAATACGGCGGCATGTTTTCCAAAGAGTATAATCTACGTAGGGCAAATCTCGTAAAACTTTTTGAACATTTTCGATTTGGTGTTTTAAAGTTTCGTAGAACGGATTCCACACAATACTTGAGCACTCTAAGATAGATCTTACTAAAGGCGCCCCCAGATTATATGTTTCATACAGATGACATGTCAAAAAAATTACATACCTAATTTCATCTGTGTGTCAAAACTAAGTTTTTGTCAGAGCATTTTTTTTCTTTTGTCTCCACACTATCAGACACGTCATTTGAAAATAAAAAACAAGCTTTTGAAATTTTTGTAAACCATAAAGCTCTGAAGTGTCCTTCTTTGGCCATTCAAACTTAGAATAAATTCATTATATACCAATTTATTGAATAAATATCTTAAAAGTGACCTTTTCTTCCATTTTCATATAAAAAAAATTATCAAATTGACATTTTGTACAGATGGAAAAACAAACGAAATTAGAGACGGTTCTTATTCAAAAATTTTCAGACGCAAATATAAACGACATTTCAAAACCACAGTTCCATATGTTCCACACTATCTGTAGCTAAAAACCATTTGTAATTTTTGACGTGTCATATGTATATGTATCATATGTATAAGTATCATATCTATACTATTATATAAAAGGAGACTCACGAATTCGATCCAGAATAAGCTCGGTAACCGCTGAACCGATTTTAATAATTCTTTTTTTATTGGATTCCTATGATAGTATAGATTGTTATAGCTTTCCAAGGTTTTTGAAAAATGTATTCTTTAATTATTGCAAAATCACGCATTTTATTTGATGCCTACATTCAACCAGCAGCGCAATATAACAGCAAATAAAGCTTTTCTCTCTCTGTCGAGAGAGCTTCTCTCAATATAACACGACAGCCATGTTGTGTAGTTAAGCTGAATTTACTGATAACCTTCAGCATGTTTTTGTGTGATTTAAAATAATGTTAATCAAGTTGAGAGTTTACAGAAATTTTTCTCTCTGAACTTCATATGAAAAAAACTTGAAAAACATGCTGAAGGTGATCAGTGAATCCAGCTTTACTTTCAGGGAGATTCTTGCTTTCATACAGTGTTAAATAATTTTCTTTGTTAATGTTTTGAGGGGAGTTGCCAGAATTTAGTTATCAGCATTAATTATGTTTTGCAGCCTTGCCAGCCAGCTTTTCCCCACTTGAGATTGTGTTAGTCTATCTATACGAATATACAGGGCTGTCCATATTCGAAGCGCCTATTTTATTTTTAAATAAATCAAAGAAACCACAGTTTTTTGTCTGTTCGTTATGAATATCATTTAATTGGGTTCAAGTAGATTTGCTTACATTATTTCTTGAATATGATATCTCGTAAATGGTCGCCATTGGCCTCTACGACACATTGTGCCCGTTTTGTAGCATTTTCCATGGTTTTCTTCAACATTTCGATGGGAATGGCGGTTATTTCTTGACGGATGTTGGTTTTCAGCTCTTCTAGGGTCTTTGGCTTGTTGACGTAAACCTTTGATTTCAAATAACCCCACAAAAAGAAGTCTGGAGGCGTTAAATCTGGTGATCTTGGCGGCCAATCGAAATCACCATTTTTTGACATCAAACGGCCAGGGAACAATTGCTTCAAAAAATCGATTGTAGTGCGGCTTGTGTGTGGTGGCGCGTAGTCTTGTTGAAACCAGTAGTGCCTGATACGCTTTCGACGAACGATTGGCATGAAAAAATTGTTTATCATATCGCGATAACGCTCCTGATTGACAGTAACTCTGTGGCAATTATCATCTTCGAAAAAGAACGGCCCAATGAGCATTTTAGCACAAACGCCGCACCAAACAGTGACTTTTGCATCGTGAAGAGGTACCTCTTGAATCTCTTGTGGATTTTCAGTGGCATAAATACGGCAATTTTGTTTGTTTACCGTTCCGTTCAACTGAAAATGATCTTCATCGCTCATTTTTTGAAAACACGTTGAGTTTTCACTATTGACTTGTTTTGTTGAATGTAAATTTCAACAATTTTAGAGCGTTCGCGTGGCGTATACTGTTCCATTGTAAACATTTGCTTGGAATGACGCTTCAAACGCGGTATGTCATTAGTCGATTTGGCATCACTGCGGAAAGTTAGTGTTGCCAGATGGGCGCTTCGAATATGGACAACCCTGTTCAAAAGCGTTGTGACACTGCACGGATGTTTGACAATCACGCAAGAACCACTGAACAGATTAACACGATATAGGTATCAAATGATTTGTTAATCCAACTTTATCGTAATATGCTGTTAGATTTGCCACGTCTACTTTCCATGCCCACTTTTTGCAAAAAGTGCAATATTTCAGACGATTTTGGTCGTATGAGAATAGAATTTGGTAATTTACGTTGTATGGTAACTTTCGTTTACTTTACTAAAAATGGGCATGACCCACTTTAGTTAAGTCCACTTTTCGGGGGATAAGCTTGGAGTAAAGCAAAGCGCACTAGGTTTAAGGTCAATTGAGCTGAAATTCTGGCATTCTATTGTTTCGAGTATGAGATATGAACGTTTTGGTTGTATTAGACTAAAATTTGTTAATTTAGTTCATACGGCTACTTTCGGCAACTGTACTAAAAATGGCGAATATATAAATTTTTTTTTTCCGAACAGCATGAAAATTCGTATATAGCAGTAAGGTGGTCTGCGGCAGGACAACGTCTGCCGGGCAATACTATACATCAATAAAAATGCTGTATATATCAGAAAATTCTGATCGTCATGCATTGAAGTTTCAAACGGAAACGTCTAGCATGTGTTTTGTTCGAAGGTCAATTTACACTTTTACAAATTCACAAAACGATCATTAAAAATTCATTGAATTGGGTCAGGACAAATTCTACTATAACTATAACGTTAACTATGAATATATAGATAAGGAAATAGATTAAAACATAGATTTGTGTATATAACTTTGGAATAGTTTGAAATATTTGAAATATTTTTCACAGAATTAATTTTTAAGCTATATGTGAAAATGTTTTTCACATGAATTAGTTTTTAAGCTGTAACACATTGCAAAAAATATAACAACATTTTAAGCAAATTAGTTTTCATCAAAATAAAACATTGCATTGGTGAGGTAACGGTAAACCTTTTCTCATTTTCCCAATTTACTTAATTGAACTTTCAAACAAAGAAAATTGGATGAAAATAGATTTGTAAATTGCGGAAATTTTTGCTTGCTAAGTCAAAACATGAAATTTCAATTGTTTTTTCTCATTCTGAGGCTTATGAGTTATACCGAGAAAATCTATAGTTTTAAGATATCTCAAGAATTTTAATGTCATAAAAACAAGATTTTTTAAAACATACCTAATATCCGTACAAAATATTTCCGAAAAGAAAAGAAAATTACCTTTAATTTTATTAATCAACGACTGTCCATACAAAAATGCATTGTTATGCATTGAGAAAGTCTATAGTTTTTGAGATATCGCCAAAAGTTTGATGTCATTATATCGGTTTTTTTTTAAATTTAAGAAGAATTGTTTGGCCGAAGCCCAATAACAACAATTCATAACTGAAGAAGTCCGATTAACTACAACAATTTAAGAAGAATATATTTATTTTCAGAATATATGTAAAAAATTAAATTTTTTATTACAAATTTTAAAAATTTTTACCCAAATTTTGTTATAACTTTTTATGCAGGACTTTTTCAAAAGTAAAAAAAAGAAAGCCAGGTAAATTTATGTCATCATAACAATTACCGTTAAAATAAGTTATTCAAATTAAATAAAGTAATTTCTTAATATATATACCATTTTTTCATAATTAAACAAAACGAACACAATAATTTTTATATTTTGAATTTAATACAACTAAATACTTTCATTTTAAGATTTAAAATTTTTACATGGTATTTAATATTTTTATCGCAGGCGAAGCAGCGGGTATTTGCTAGTATCGTATATATATATATCATAGATGGGCACTTTGCAGTACCAGTAAAATTGCAGTAAAAATAAATTTTTACTGATAATGAAATTCAATTTGCATTACCAGTAAAATTTTACTGATTACTGAAAAAAATTGCAGTAAAAATAAATTTTTACTGATTACTGGGAAAAAATTGCAGTACAAATAAATTTTTACTGATAATGAAATTCAATTTGCATTACCAGTAAATTTTTACTGATTACTGGAAAAAATTGCAGTAAAAATAAATTTTTACTGATAATGAAATTTAATTTGCATTACCAGTAAATTTTTACTGATTACTGAAAAAATTTGCAGTAAAAATAAATTTTTACTGATTACTGAAAAAAATTGCAGTAAAAATAAATTTTTACTGATTACTGAAAAAAATTGCAGTAAAAATAAATTTTTACTGATTACTGAAAAAAATTGCAGTAAAAATAAATTTTTACTGATTACTGAAAAAATTGCAGTAAAAATTTATTTTTGCAATTTTGTTCAGTAATCAGTAAAAATTAATTTTTACTGCATTACTAAAAAAAATTGCAGTAAAAATAAATTTTTACTGATTACTGAAAATATTGCAGTAAAAATTTATTTTTGCAATTTTATTCAGTAAGCAGTAAAAATTTATTTTTACTGCAATTTTTTTCAGTAATCAGTAAAAATTTATTTTTACTGCAATTTTTTTCAGTAATCAGTAAAAATTTATTTTTACTGCAATTTTTTTCAGTAATCAGTAAAAATTTATTTTTACTGCAAATTTTTTCAGTAATCAGTAAAAATTTACTGGTAATGCAAATTAAATTTCATTATCAGTAAAAATTTATTTTTACTGCAATTTTTTCCAGTAATCAGTAAAAATTTACTGGTAATGCAAATTGAATTTCATTATCAGTAAAAATTTATTTGTACTGCAATTTTTTCCCAGTAATCAGTAAAAATTTATTTTTACTGCAATTTTCTCCAGTAATCAGTAAAAATTTACTGGTAATGCAAATTGAATTTCATTATCAGTAAAAGTTTACTGATTACTGCTTCTAGTAATGCAGTAAATATTTACTGCAGTGTGCCCATGTATGATATATATATACGTGTCAAATTTCGTACTTAAACTTCATACTACAGGTTAAAGCTAATGTGCAAAATTTTAAGTCATTAGATTAATTTTTGTGGAGTTTAATGAGATTTTACCGTTTTGGTTAAGAGACTTTGTATGGGGGGTAGGAGTGGTTTTATCCGATTTAGCTCATTTTCGAACTCGACCTCCGTTTTTTAATAAAAAGCGTATATATTGAATTTCGTTACGATATCTATAAAATAACGGCTGTTATCGTGATCACAGACAGACAGACGAACAGACGGACATGGCTAAATCGACTCAGGAGGTGATGGTGAGGAGGTGAAGGTGACAAAGTTAATATACCCGTATTACTATTTTAAACGTAGAGGTTTAATTACAAAATGGGAAAAAATTTAATTTATTTAATTGTAAACAACTCCTCGATAACCCAAATAAAAGAAAATTTAATAAGCCACAAATAAAATTAAATAACACCCAAATCTAATGAAATTACCCCAAAAAACACCAAAATGAAATAAGCTCCAAATAAAAAAATTTTAGGGCTAATTTCCTTGGGTTTTATTTCATAATAAAATAAGACCCAAGATTAATATTATACATCACCAGGGCTCGGATTTTGATGATCTAAAAAACTGCAAAAAATTAGTTTGTAGTTTTGTATAAATATCCATTTTTCGTGATTTTACTAACAAAACTTAGTATACGTCTGTGCAGAGTTCCAAAAAAATCTTCCATACGTCATTTTGTATTATGATAAATTACAGAAGCCACATAAATCAACAAGTTTCGTAGAGTTTCGGAGATTTTTCGAAATTTAACTCAACTTGCTTTTTCATGGGAGTTAACACCGACTTAATTCGCCATGGAAACATAGTATTTTATAACTGCTTAATTTTCTGAATTGAATTGAATTATTTATTTTTTATGGTTTGTGGGATTTTTGTGGTATTTTTATAACTGTAGGATTTTTGGTTTGATTTTTATGGCTTTAGGGTTTTTGTTTGGAATTTTTTAGTAAAAATCTCCCACTTGGGAATTTTTTTGAATTGCTGTGGGAAAAAGATAATTTTTGTGGGAATTAGAACTGGCAACTTTCCATGTGATAATTCTTGAGCGCATGTGTATGCTTCTGAGAATTATTAACTATTTGGCCTGCGCTTTATTACGACGAGGGGATTAACGGGGTTTTACCCTCCCGTAATCTAATATCATACCAACTAAAACTAATTATGAAACAGTTTTCAGCTAACTTGAAGAAGGAGTATAGCTGGATTTAAGTAGAAAAACTAAATATAACATTAAATTAAAAAGTTCAATTTCAGTGGATTGAAATGGGAGAGAAGGACAAATGGATTTATCTATTTGTGTAAGAGTTATCGATTTGTTTAATACAATATTTGTGTTCATTGATCCCCTAAGGAAACTTTCTATTTGTTTTCTTGCTATAGTGGTTAAGAAATCTTTTTAAAGATAATTAAATAAGCTTTTACAAAAATTACAAAAATGTTAAGTCAATAAAATCCATTGAGTATTTCACATTTCATAGCTATTTGTATGTATATGTAAACTCAAAAACTACCGTTATTAGTATAATTTTTGAATTATTAAAGCTTGAAAATTTATCTTTGGTGTATACCATTTAAGAGTGATTTAATTTGTATGTTGTTTTTTTCAAGCATATTTATTTTTTATATTTTATTTTAAGGCAAAATTGAAGTTGTAATATTTATATGAATTAATATTTCTAGCCAGTGAAAAAATTTTAAACTTTTAGCTGATCACTTTTGGTCAACAGCTTTTATTTTATTAAATCAAATAGTTTATTCTTGTAACAAACATATTTAACTTACAGTTAATTCGAAAAACTAATATTGATTTTGAAATTTGATTGATTCATGAAAGATAAAACTTTAGTCTTTAAATATCTAATGTATTTTTTGCATATTAATAATGGAAATTTTTGAGAAAAAAACGGTTTTGTCACAACTGAAAAGCAACCATAATTCAATTATCTTTCATATGACATGTTAATTTTCTATATTTTTTAAAAATTGGAAAAGATATAGATATTTTATTGAACAGATCTTTTGCCAAGGGAAAAAAATTTAAAAATCGATAACTCGATTACTAGTTAAGCTATCGATTTTTTGTTCGACCAAATTAATTTGTTTGTGGTTCTCACCAAAAAATCTCTTTAAAAATACGGCACCCGAGTTATCGTAATCGTGCCATATGTTGAAACCCCCCAAACACACTTTTTACGTACGCACACAAGGCACACTCAAGGCGAGCATATGCCAGCAACAACAAAGCTGTGTGGTGTTTTGAGTTTTATGTTTGAGGAAAAAAAGTAAAACTCGACATATGATTTTTATTTTTGAGCGAAAAAATAAAACTCAAAAAATAATTCTTATTTCTGGGCATAAAAATAAAAATTGAATTATAACTTTTATTTCTGAGCGAAAAAAATAAAAATTGAGGAACAATTTTTATTCTTGAGCAATATAAATAAAACTCAAAAATAAGTCTTATTCCTGAACAGAAAAATAAAAATCAAAAAATAACTCTTATTTTTGATGAAAAAAATAGAAATCAGTGAATAATAATTAAAATTAATTTTTATTGGTAAAACTCAAGAAATAAAAATCATATCTTATTTCGATAGAGGATGCATTAAGCAGCATAATGAAGTTATCCAAAATGTGCTCCGACAATGGGAGCATGTTGATTTTTTCGATTTAATTTTAGGAAATAATCGTTATTTTCTATCCCTGGCTAAAGGAATATGTTTAAAAATTTTCATTTTTACATTTTTTAGAACAAAAAAAAAAAAAAATATTTTAAAATTACACTAAAAATGGCCTAAAAAACCGAAAAATGGTCTAAAAAATAAAAAATGTGCAAAAATTACAAAAAAATAACTTCAAAATCGCTAAAAATTACCAAAAATGCCTTAAATCTAGTAAAAATTACTTGAAAAATAAAAACGATGAAAAATGGCGAAAAAATTACCTAAAAACTTTTCATATTTGGAATTTAGGAAGCATAAAATGGACGTTCTAAGTAAACAGAAAATGTCTTATAAGCAGCAGAAAAAAGATGATCGAAATCCTAGCCCTGTATATCACCCAAAGTTTATGAAATAGTCCTCCAAAATTATGGAAAATGTATGGAAATTTTTGGGGCATATTTCATTTGGGGGTTATTTTGTGGAGTCGTGAAACGCGCTCGAATATGGTCGCTATTTAAGGATTTTTTAAGGTACTTCAAGTAAATCAAGTAGCTATAATTTGTGTTAAATATTTGCTACACACATTACTCAATTATGGTTTTTGATAAAATTGAAAAATGACAACATTCAAACAGGAAAAGTTATAAAAAAATTCTCTCGCTTCCACGGCCGTAGCCAGAAACGATTACTTCTTGGGGGAGCTGGACAAGTCTTCGGGGGAGCTGATTAAAAAAAAACACTTATTAAAATTATAATTCTTTTGTGATAAAATTTTATTGCAACAATAAATTTATTTATCTTAATTGTGTATAAACTTCAGTGTTTTTGAAACCATTAATGAATTTTTTACAAGAAGAGTTGAATTTTTCGGTTTTTCTCAGATAATTTTCGCAAAATAACATACATATCTTTTTAATGAATCCAATCGTTTCTTTTCACAACCAAAGAATGAAAGATCACGCAATCGTTGATTGCTCATCGAGAATCGCCGTACCGAATCTATTCTCGAAAGCGCAGAAAATGATGACTCGTTAATAGATGTGCTGATGCCGAATGTTTCGATCGCCTCGAAGAGTCGAAAAGTTCTAGGAAATGCGCTCTTAACGGAAAACAATAATTGGAGTATACTTTTGTCATGCGATTCAGGTTTGAGTTTTTCGTTGAGAAAACAAGTTTTGATCACGGAAAATTAATCTCGGGACGGCAATGACATTTAAGTTCATTTAATGGTCGCAATGCTTAAAAGTCAAAATCGTCACATAGAAAGTCGTTAACAGCTTCAACAGCATTCATGATGTCATTATTCTTCTCAAAGCGTTGATCAATTTCCGAAATAATGGAGTCAATTATTTCATAATAAATGCGCTTTAATGTAGTATCATTATCAAGATCACTTTTTCCCAGCGTACACAAAACAATCGACTGACTTAATCGGGAAGGTCGGCGGCATACTCGTATTGATCTAGGACCAGAAACATAGTCAATGCAATTGAGTTTTTTTTCGCTTCGCTTAAAAATTGATCAAATGATTCTTCAGTTCGCAAAGCTTTTATATTTTCTTTTACTGCCTGAATAATTGGCATCGCTTTGCGATAACCAACATCACGTGTTTGCAAAATTTCATTTGCTGGTTCCATTATTCTAAATATTTTGCAAAGAAACCCAAGAAAAAATAGAAATTTTTCCTTCACCATAGAATCAATCAGTCCAACAGCTAAAAGCATATGATCTGCACCAATATTGTGTCTGGCACCTTCCTTTATTCTTATCAATGCGTTGAGAAGTTGATCGAAGTTATTTTGAATTGCAACAATTGCTTTGTAGTGACCTGACCAACGTTTCTGGATAAGCAGAGGAATTCTGGTGCCTTCGTACAGTTTGCGAACTCTGAAGCGACTAAAAAATTCGTGTAATTTTTTGATTTGGTCGAAGAAAAGTCAGGAATCATAATTTTTCTTCATGATTTCCACTACAACAAGATGAAGACGGTGATTAATGCAATGAACGTATAGAATTGTTCTATTGAAAAAGTCCTGTATCAAAGCCTGTAATCCACCCAAGGATCACTTATTTCAGCAGCACCATCATAAAACTGGCTCAAAATCTTTTCGCACTCAATTCCAAGTTCTCTCAGTCGATCGGTAATGAGTTAAAAGAATCCCTTAGCAGTAATTTCATAAACTTTTTCGAAGCAAGGTAACGATTCGACCGGTTTTGCATTAACAATGTGCCGAAATGCAATCGAAAATATCACGTTTTCACTCCCATCTGTCGTACCGTCTGCCATCAATGTTAAACATGAAGATTAATTTAGCTCTTTAACAATTATTTCACGGAGACAATTTGCAATAATATTGATGATTTCATTATGTATTTGCGGCGATGTATGTACCCCATTTTTAGTCATAGCATCTTGACATTTCTTTAAATTTGCGTCCTTTTCGAGCATGTGCTTAAAGAGATTATGAAAAAGTTCTGACTTTTCATTTTCTTCATCATTCCATTTACCCCGAAAAGGCATCTCATTCTTAGCCAGAAAAAAAATTGTAGAGACAATCACTTTGACGTAATATTGCCGCTTTTCAAGGACAGTGTTATTAAGAAGGCTCGAAATTTCATGATTATTTGCTATCCTCAAGGAATGCTCTTTCCACGCAATCATGGCGGAAAGATGTGTACTGCTTGTGTCATGTTTCTTCTAACATTTTCCTGTAGCAAGATCTTTAGACCATTTATTGAATCCCGTAGTGCAAAAATAGTCACTAGTATTCGATTTCGCAAAATTGTCGACATGGAAAACAATACACAGCATCTTTTACTTTGGAATATTGAAGCCAGTCAAATGTTTGGAACCAACATGGTTGAAACGATCTGCCATCGGCATGTTTTGGAAATGCATAACCATCGAATCGTTGCACGATTTTTGTTGCCCTTTTTGGTGTAATATCGGATGGCGCAAGACTATCAACTTCTGACGATATAATCAGGAATCTAGTTTTATCATTGCTGCTCTCTTTAATAAATAAAACATTATATTTCCTGAAAAATCTCTAGACTAAAACATATACTTACGGCTGAATGATGTTGATATGTTTATTGTTGCTGTCGTTGACGTGGACATCAACGATGATGCTTCTGTTGCTGTAACATTTGCTTTGGCTTTGTTATCACTCATTTGTGCTGTTATCCTTACATTTGAGCTCGCTTTTCGATTGAAATTGGAAGAATTTGTGTTTTTGGCTCCTTGAATAATAAAATACAAGTCAAAAGCAATCTTTAAATTAGATACTAACCCTTCGTTGAATTTCGAGCATTCGCAATATGTTCATTGCAAAATTTTTCCCAATAGCCTTACCACAGAAAAAATCCATTTTTTCTGCTTTGCCGGTAGATTTTGTTCATTTTAAGAACGTTTACTCATATTTGTTTTGTATTTTTTAATATGTTTGTAATTAATTGTTTAAAATTGTAATTGAATTTTCAATGAATGAATTTTATACTATGTATTTTGACAATTCGCAACCGTTGACTGCTGCAAAATTTAAAAGCTCATCAACATTTACGTGTTGGCTGCGTTCACAACGTGTTGGTTATTTTCATTATGTTAATTTCATAGGGACGCAAGGCAACAAACTTTTACGTTCACATTTCTTCTGTTGCTGCGTGTTGGCTATGCTCGATCTGTTTGGGCTGTAATTCATCAGCCTTTTGTGTAAACAACACGAATTGGCGCCTCAATTATACTTCAATCTTTTGTGTTAATAAATATTTATCTACAGTTTTCTTTCAAATCAAGTTTAAAAAAATTTTCTGTTGAAATTTTAAAGTCTCATCATTTTTAAGGGAGCTCGGATATTTTTTGGGGGTGCTCAGCTACCTCTAGCACCCCCTTGGCTACGGCTGTGCTCGCTTCATAGATTTGTTCTGTCGTAAATTTAAAACGGTTTTCTTAGAGAAAAATTTAACTTCTATCTAGAATATAGATAGCAAAGTTTCGAGTACAAGTAATGTAAGAATAAGAATAATACAAATACATATTTTTCAAAGGATTTTTTTTTTCAATTTTATTCACAAATACATTAAGATTGACTAGACAACAACTTAAAGAAGTTGTTTTTCCTTTAACCCTTGACTTTTGAGGTGACTGAGGTCACAAAAAAAAAATAAAGAAAGAAAACAGTTCATCAGCATACCACAAATTAACAAGAATAACTCAAGAGATGCACACTAATAGACATTCAAGTCAAGGAAGCTAGAGCTGAAATGTGTTGATGTTGTTGTCATTGTTACAATGCAACCAGCAAACGTTGACTTAAACAAAAAAAAAACAAAAACAAAAAATCAAATTGCAGAAGGTAAATAGAATAGAATAGAATAGCTGGAAAAAATATTTTACTCATTTGGTTTTGCTAACTTGAATGAAAGCAACAAAATCAGCTAAAAAAACTACAAGAAAATGAAACATGCTGCGGCATCAGGTACTAATATAAATACAAATTCAAAACAACTGCAACAACAACTTCAAGAACAAACACCCACAATAAGGCAGGCACATGCAGTCATACAAATAAACATTGAGACAGACAAATAAACATTTTCATTTAGAATTTTCTGGGGAACGCATCATGTTTGTTTGTTTGTATGATAGTGATTTGTATACCGATGTGTGTGTGTTTGTGTGCTGTTCGTTGACTTATGTGCCATCGTTGGTTGAGGTTGTTCGCAGTTTGTGTTTTACCGGAATTCGTTTGCTGATGGTTAAAAAGTTATGGCCTTGCCACCTTACTTAAAGCAAACAAAAATGTTAAACGCAAGTTTAAATTTAAAGCCTTACAAAGCTTGGATGGCAGGTTTTTTGCAGTTAAACAAATAAAAATTAATGTGAATAAAAGTACATTTTAGGTTTTGTTACTATTCCGTAAGAAAAGCTCTTAAATGTGTTAACCCTTAAACTACCTCACTTTTTTACTTCAGTTTAATAAGCTAAGGTATGTAATTAACGGAAAATTAAGAGAAAATGTATTTGTAAGTGTTTAGCACTTGTTGAGCTACATTGGCCTACTGTTAGTGGAAGGGTTACTTATACATATTCGATCTTGTTTTCGCTATTACCTTTCACCAGCCCAGCATTTTTTGAAATTTTTGAACATGTAAGAGTCGTTTTAGACTCTCCTACGCGATGATGGCCAGGGCTGTCAACTCATTTTTTGGTTTTCCCCGCAGTGGTTCTCAAAATTCTCCGATTTTTCATCAAATTCCCCTCAAAGAAAAAACTTTTCATAAGATTATTTATAGATTTTTTTGAGTGATTAGGAGAAGTCAGAGAATTATTAGATATATACAGAGATTAGGAGAATTATTTTAAGTAATGTTTTTAGTAAGTAATTTAATTTATTTTATAAAACAAACAATACCTCAAGGTAGCCACCTTGGTCCACTTCTGTTTATTTTAGCCATTAATGATGTAACCCACATCATCAAACACTCTCATCTACTTATCTATGCAGATGACATGAAAATATACAGAACAATAGATGCTAAAGACAATTCAGATCTGCTCCAGTCTGATTTGAAATCCTTTGAAATTTGGTGTTCTAAAAACAATATGTTTCTAAATCCAGATAAATGCCAAACTATGACCTTTTCGCGAAAAAGGAATAATTTAATTTTTGATTATACGATAAAAGATACGGCTTTAAATCGTGTAGAATCTGTCAAAGATCTTGGTATATGCATGGATTCTAAGCTATCGTTTAACGTTCATATTGATTACATTTGTAAAAAAGCATCTTCTATGCTCGGGCTTATGAAACGCTGGGCCAAAGAATTTAATAGTATGATCACAACTACAACGCTGTATTATGCAATTGTGCGACCTCACTTAGAGTATGCAAGTCAAGTTTGGTCCCCAAGTTACAATGTACATGTTGAACGTATAGAGAGAATCCAAAAACGTTTTGTTCGGTTTGCTCTAAGGGGCTTAAGTGCAACTGATACTTTAAACCTTCCTCCTTATGAGGATCGTTTAAAACTTTTAAAAATGCAATCTTTGAATGAGAGAAGGAAGTCTGCAGATATCGTCTATTTACACCAACTCATAACTGGTGTATTCGATTCACCAGAACTTCTAACTCTTATAAATTTTAACACTAACCGTAGAAGCAGTAGAAATGCTAACAATTTAATTTACTTACCTTTTAGTAGAACAAATTATATGGCTACTGCTCCTTTACATCGCATGAGTACCTTTGTTAACAACTGTAGCTTTTTTGATGTTAACTTATCGAAAGGTCAACTCAAAAGTAGATTGAAAACTAATGTATGATTAGATCTATGTAAACGCATGGTTAGTTGTTATGTCTTGTGTTGTCCCTGAGCCCAACCCATATTATGGTGGGTAAATTTTTCTCACTTTGGATTGTTTTGGACCGCTCTTATCGATATCGTTGGGGCTATTCACGGTTTGAGCGTACTTTTAACAAATCGTGTTTATAGCATTTGTTATTGTTCGAATTGTGAGCACCTCGCCATGTGACTGTCGTATAAAAAGACTGTGCAACTCTATGATGTATGTGATTATGCGGCTGTAGACAGAGCATAAAAATACGAGGTACAAAAAACACCTCCAAGGGCTGCTTTTATTTACGAGTGCCTGCGTATTTGCATTTGTATGCAAAACAACAGCAAAGCAAAATGCGCTTTCGTAAATTGGCGTACAAATAGCGGATCGAACAAATGGCAGACCAGCGTATTCGAACTGTGAATGGCCTTATTGAGATGTTTTGATGTTATTTGGGCTGGTTCTTAAGATGATCCAATGCGGAGAAAGTGCGAAAAAGCTGTAGTAGCTGAACTCTATTGTTATTGCATGTAATAATACTTAATTAATTTTTTAACTTGATTTGACCCAAATATAGCATAAAAAAATATAAAGTATATATGAAGTTATCGCCGTATTCGATGGACCCTATTCCACAAGTGATGCTTTGCGGTGACTATTATAACTTCTTACGGGTTTATCTAAAATCATTCAAGTAAAAAAAAAATTATAATTTTAATAATTAATCTTGTGCCGTATCGAAGCTTCGTTTTTTTAAAAATAAACAAAATAACGTCCTCTGATAATTTATTTCAGGATTTTCAAAGAAAAATGCAACAGTTGTTTATAAAAAGTTAAGTTTAAAAAAAAAAATTTAATCAAGCACTAGTTTCTTATGCTTTCAAAAAGCTGCATAAATTTAATCCAAAGAGCGGTTTTGGAATTACAGTTGTCACCGACTTTAAAAACATAGTTTTGATAAAAACACATAACTTCATACATAATTTATGGTTTTTTTTTTTAATTTCCGTCAAATCAAGCCAAAACATATTTTAATTTAATATTGTTGGTTTTATAAAATAAATTAAAGTACTGACAAAAAACAATTATTAAAAAATCTTGTGTTTTCATACCTCTGACTACCTCTAACCCCTTAATTGTTTTCCGAGTCGCGATTTCAAATTTTTAAGCTAAAATATGTCGATGGTCCAATTCTAAAGTATGCTAAGTTGACTGATTTAGTACATTTATGATGTCATTGAAATGCAAATCCTTGCGTCATTTTTTTTTCAATTGTTCAATACTATCCGAGGTTATAAACGAAAATATTTAACAAATTTAGCAAAAATGTACTATTAAAAAATTAGTTTGGCAACAAGAATTTTATTTGGTAATGTGAAACTAATTCTTATGTAAGAAAAATATTGTATCAGAAAATTTATATAAAAATCAAATTCCTCGCAAATATTAGATAAAATATGTAATTCCTGTCAAATTAGATGAATTATATAATATATATATATAGAATATTTCAGCGCATCCCCCAATTCCCCGATTTGCGGGGAATTCCCCACCAGTGCCTGATGGTGACAGTCGCAAGTGCGCTCATTTTCTGATCAAAAAAATTACTCTTAGTTCGGGAGAAAATGGTATCCTACGCGAGACTTTTCTTAACGAGTCTTTTTCGAGTCATTTTTTTATCCCAAAAAATATCCAAAAATGTTTCAAAAACGACGCATTTTCAAGCCTCTTTCAAGTCGTTTTTTGATCCCCAAAATACCAAAAAAAATATTCAAAAACACCTCATTTTTTAATCTTTTTTGTATATTTTTGAGATCAAAAAACGACTCGAAAAAGACTCGTCAAGAAGAGTTGCGCATAGGGTACCATTTTCTGCCGAGCAATGAGTGTTTTTTGATCAGAAAATGAGCGAACTTTTGATTGCTATAATAGAGACGAAAATGACTCCAATCGGTTCGTAAATTTCATAAAACGCGAGGTAGATTCGGTTTGCTACAATTCTGTTACGTGGCTGTTAAGAGAGTTTAAACAAACATTTGAATTAAATGTAAGTCTTAAGGTGCTATTAGTGGCGGCCGTAGTTTAGTGGGTAGAATGCGTGGCCCCTAAGCTAAGGAACCGCAGTAGCCCGGGTTCAATTCCAGCTCAGACAGAAAGTATTTCAATTGAACTAATTTTTCTGTTCGGTCGTCACCGCTCTGCAGGCAATGGCAAGCTTCAGAGAGTAAAAATTTAAATGTAAAGCTTCTTGAGAACATAAGCCGTTCGGAGTCGGCATAAAAGACGTAGGTCCAGTTCTCGATCATTTGTGATCAAACATTTAATAAAACGCACAACACAATTGATCAGGTCAAAGCCCTTGCAATGGCTGAAATAGCCAGATTTTTTTTTATTAAGGTACCATTACAGTGTGTAAAAAATAAAAAATTAATTTGTTTTTCGTGAGAATATGGCTCTTTAAGGTCTTAAGAATACGTATACAAAATTTTAGAAAAAAATATCAAATAGAAAAGTTATAACATATATTATATTCGTATGACGCGTGATATTCAAGAACCTTTAAATCTTTCATCGCTTTTCTTGAAACAAGGTTTTTCGAATCGGCTTCTTAGATATCTGTGGCGACATTTTCACTGTCAAAGCGAACATCGAAGCGAAGTTTTCGATCTGGCAGTATGTTGATATATTTTCGTTCGATAGGCGATTTGGTTTGTTTCGAAGTTATGTTCTGATACTTGGCATGTTAAATAATGTGAATCAATATTTTTAAAAATTGTTTTATTAATAAAAAATGTAATGTACACTAAAAATTATAAATAAGTCATTTTCAACAAATAACATTATTTGGAAAAAATAAGTCAACTTAATATGAACAAACAGTTCAACAGAACCATCTTTTATTAAAGCCAATACTTTTATTATTTCACTAACTTAAAATCATATTTAATACTTCTATGTTAAATAAATAATATATAATAAATCACTGCCAACAAAATAAAGTTATATTTTATCGCAAATATCGCCTGTCGAAAGTGTTGCAACATACTGACTTTCGATAATTTCGACAACTTCGAAACTTTCGAAGTTACAACATGTTGCCACTGGAGTTCTGCTGGATCGATTTCGATGAATCTTGATTCATTGTGATCCTTATAAACTCTGTTAAGCACTAGACCTATAAACGGCCAAAAAACTTTTCTATTTTTTTTGTATGGCTGAAGGTTTCGGCAAAAAAGGGGGGTTTTTTGTAAATTTATTTTTATACGCATGGGATTTTTTTGGTTTTTTTTTATTTGCGTAGGTTAAGTGCTAAACTACAACCCTTAACTCAAGAATGCACTTTGATTTTTACTTTCAGACGCTTTGTAAATGCTTTGCAATTGCAACAATTTTTTAACCCTGGATAATCAATATTAGTAGTTTCGACTAACACTGCTCAGTGTTTTGCTTACAACCTTTTTTTCTCTCATCTGATCGTGTTCACTATCCATATTGTAGTAACCACATTAGTTGTTAAGCTGCCCCCGTTGTGTTCGGATGCCATTGGCTTTTTAATTGGATGGTGTGAATTTTTTAAAAATGTAGTGTACGTCGAAGCAACTAACATTGGCTTTAACATAACTTTTTATACCCCAACGCGTACTGCGTAAAGGGTATAGTAACTTTGTCACTCCGTTCGGAACGCTAATAAGGAGACGTGGTAGGTAAAGAAAAGTATATATATTTTTTATCAGCATCACCGCCTGAGTCGATTAAGCCATGTCCGTCTGTCCATCTGTCTGTCTGTGGACATGATTACAGCCACAATTTTTAAGCTAGCGTAAGGAAATAATGAATATATGCATATATTAAAAAACGAACATAAATTTCGGGAATGAGCAAAATCGTATGAAAACCACGCCTACCTCCCATAAGAAGTGACTTTATCCAAGCGGTATCTCTTACAATGCCACACAAATTAATATATGAACTTAGAATTTTGCACATTAGCTTTGGAGTAAAATATTCACCACATATTTTAAATTTGTCAAAATTTTTTTAAAACTTTATATTTTACACATAAGCTTTGATAATTAGGACGAACTCCGAGTTTCAAATTGTATATATTTCGATAAAACCACGCCCTATAAAAGTGGCGTCATCAAAATTATACAACATAGACACCTTGGTATACACTAAAATACGGATATTTTAACTTCGGTTCAGTCGAAGTTAATTCCTTTGTTGTAGGAATATAGTGTTTTGGTTATAAGTTTGCAGCGAATTGTGTCTCTTGTGCTAAACAATTGATTTCAACTTTTTTAATTCAACAATATTGAATAATGCTTTATTCGTATAATGAATAAAGTTACTATTTTTTTTTTCAACTATCTTATGTGATATATCTCGAACTGATGAAATAAGTAGCTTATGAAAATATGTAAAAAGTAAAAAATAAAAAAAAAACAAAGACCAATACTAATGTTTTTTCATTCCTAGTAAAATATACATAGTTTTTCTATTTTCAACAGCTTTTAATGTATTTTATGTGCTAGCAGCTCCTCTAAAACGAGTTTTGGAGCGTGTTAGTCGCATCGACTAACATTGGTTATATCGTATTAGAAATATGATTGTTTATCCAGGGTTAAACACGCTTACTTCAACGCCCTGTAGAAAATTAACAACTATACAGAAAAAAAACATTTTTTATTTCTTCATGAATAATTCTCCATTATGTAAAAATTTTTATCATTAAAATTAATAATACTAGGAAAAAATTGATAAAAACGGTGTTTTTTTATAGCTACACACTGTAATAGTACCTTAAGTTTTTTGACGATACAACTTTTAAAGCTTCTTAGCTATTCTTTTTAATTGTTTTATTTTACTTAAGTTTCATTTTAGTTATCTACACTCATTTTATTAAATTGTCAACTTCACAACACGATTGCATAACCGAAACTGACGAAATGGCGTATAAAAATTACGTTTGTTTTAATTTGTGCGATGTCCCGTTAGTTTTCGAGTAACACGAAAATAGTAGTCATTTTTGTCGTCCAGTGGATCAAAATATGCTTCCGCACACGATTTGTTCAATATCCCGCCAGTTACCACGAAAATCAGTTGTTGATCAACTGTGAGGAGCAAAATATGCTTTCGCACACGACATGTATTTTGTTCTTTTAAATCACCAAGCGGACTCGAAAAAGTCTCGTTCAGGCGATTGTCTACAAAGCAACTTTTCAAATGCTGGGTGGGTGGGTAGTTAGATCTGTACAAATTGAACAGTATGTCATGTACGAATAAAATTATTGCGAACTCGGCAGCTAAATGCGGATTGACTGTTATTATAAACTGAAAAGCAAATTTTTACTTAATTTAAGCAAATATTTGTTTAGTTATTATAAATTGAAATAGCAAATTTTTTACTTAATTCAAACAAATATTTGTTTAGTTATTAAAAATTGAAATAGCAAATTTTTACTTAATTCAAGCAAATATTTGCTTAGTTATTATAAATTGGAATAGCAAATTTTTACTTAATTCAAGCAAATTTCTGCTATACACACGAGCACACGTTTATTCTTAATGAAGAAAATTAGGCGACGATTGTTTAACAACGAATGGATAAGCCCATGCACTTACACTCACGCGGTCTAGGTTCAAATCTCCAGATGGTGGTAGAAGTTTTTCAATTCAATTAAATGTAAATAATTATTTCACTTCAAAAATATGCTAGATTTCAGCAAAAACTAATCAAAATTTGCCATTTCAATTTATAGTAACTAAGCAAATACTTGCTTGAATTAAGTAAAAATTTGCTTTTGCAGTTTAAAATAACTAAGCAAAATTTTTATTAAATTCAAGTCAATATTTGCTTAGTTATTATAAATTGAAATAGCAAATTTTGATTAATTTTTGCTGAAATTTAGCATAATTTTGAAGTGGCTGAGAATCAAGCGCAAGTTTTGCTTAACCACAATACAAATTTAGCAAACAGTTTTCTCCGTATTATTGCACTGACACTGCAGAGCTTCTGGGTTTAAATCCCAAGTTAAGTGCTTTGTTTTGTTCATAGTTATGTATTTTAAATTAAAATAATTTATAGAATTTTTATAACTAAAATCACGTTTTCACCAGATAAACGTCATATAAAAAAAATCACATTCAAAAAATAGATGGCAACGCTCTAAAACGAGTAGTACGGAGCAAATGTCGAGTATTCGTTATATTTTTAGTACTTAGACGTAGTTATTTGTTTGTTTATATGTAACAGAATCAACGGTCGACTGCATAAATGTGGGTGCATTCTTTCTTGTTGTTGTTTTTGTTAATTTTTATTTATTTATTTTATGCCAGCATAAGAAGACGAAAAGAGTACTCAAAAAATAATAGACCAGGAGGGAGTAGGGGTTGGCGTACAGACACCCAACTAAGCTAGACTAACTTCAAGTAAATTTTTATTATAGAGGTACATATATATATTTTTTATTTATTCATCGGAAACAAATAAACAAATGAAGGAACAACGTTTGAAGTAAAAATAAAAAGAAAACACAGAACTTAAAGTTAAGACAAGTTAAGTACATAAAAATGAGAGCAAAATTATGACTTCATTAACTGCATCTTTATGTATAACGAAACGAAGGCTGAGCGTGGTACGAGACACGGTAAGCAGTACATTTTTCCTTATCAAAAAATATTGTTGCTTGTGTCTTTCACGACGTTCAGCCTTCGTTTCGTTATAAATAAAGATGCAGGAAATGCTTTGTTCTGCATCACGAATAAGCACACCAACGATAAGAAAGACGCGAGAAGCAATACAATTTTGTATGGAAGAAAGAATTGCTTCTCGTGTCTTTCTGATCGTTGGTGTGCTTCTTCGTGATACAGAATGAAGCAGTAAGAAAATAATAAAATAAAGTCAGGTTAAAATAAGAAAATAAATGAATTTTTATCATTATTGGCTACACCATTTCCTCTTGTCATTCAGAATAGATAATTTGAAATTCAGAAAAAGTTAATTGAAATTAAGAAATTCCATTTGAAATTCAGAAAATATCAATTAAAATTCAGAAAAGCAAAATAGAAATTCAGAATCAGAATCAAAATCAGCATTCCACGGTCACGTACCGACAAATTTTTTTCAACTATTTTTCGAGGTTACTTAACAGCCAATTCTAAATTTACTCATTGGAAGTAAAGTCCTTTTGTCCAATTAAATAGATTACATTCTGTTTATTGATTGTACGTTCAAACATTCCATAAATTTTATTAAATGCAAGAGGGAAAAATAAGACATCTATTGTCACGTGTCGGACGGGTCCAATCAAAGAACGTTGATATCGTTGTGTTAGATTAAAAATTTTAGCGAAAGTAACTAACATGGGTAAGAGGTATTTGAAAAACCAATTTCGATTACACATAAACTGCTTTTGGCGTAAAATGATTTTAAATAAAGCCCAGTTTATTTTTAAATATTTTATTTGCATATCGTCACGCGGAGACAAATCACGTCACGTGTTTAACAGACTGACAACGTTGTAGTTCAATTGGGTAGTTAAGTAATTATGTAATTTAGTGATTAATAAATAAATTTAATCAACTGTATCATGAATATTTTTTCATGCGGAATCGGAAACGGGAGTTTTCATTTTTAAGATAAAGCTCAAAAACTTTTTTAAAATTTTTAATGCATTAGTCCATCAACGGTTTATCAACTAATTTGCATTAAAAATTGTTAAAATGTTCTTGAGCTTTATCTTAAAAATTAAAACTCCCTTTTACGATTCCGCGTGAAAAAATGTTCAGCTGAAAAAAATTTTTTTTTCACTGCCTCAACCATTTTTTCTTTACCTTCAGCCAATGCTTTCCATTTTTACTAAAACAAAAATTTTACGAAAAATTTACGAAACGTTTACGAAAAAGAAAAACTACATTTGAGGCGCTCAGAAGCAAAGTGGTCCAGACCACATAAATTTTTTTCGGGATTATGCCACCAGACACGCTTACTGATGTTATATTTTGGGATAAAAATGTATTTCTTAAGATTTTTGCATTTATTGAAACATAACTAAGTTTCACTTTGCCTTTTTTAAAAAATACATTATATAAACGGAAAAGTGGTCCAACCCACATACTGAAAATTTTATATGGGTTGGACCACTTTACCATTTTCATATTGAAAATGTTATTGAAAGTTTAACTTCGGTTTAAAGGAAAAGCAAATTAAATTCCATCCAAACATTTTCGTTCCTGATGATTGGTTCGATGTGATAACAGAAGCAAAAAAGACTAAAAGATTTTCAGTTATCAAAATTAAAGCTTAAAATTTTATTTCTACGACACAATTACAACGCCAAATAACAAAACGAAAAATTACGCTGAAACAGAAAAAAATTGAATGGTTTAAAATACAGTGGATAAGAATACATTAGTTATTCAAGCCATTTTTAATGAGTTATAGGTTTTCCAAAGAAGCAAACAGAAAAATTAACATGCCAATAGTAAATGTGGCTTAAACTTTTCCTAAATGGTCGGGCAATAAACAAGTCCAGAAAAAATACAAAAATTTTTCATTACTATCTTTGATATCTCATAGGGGTATTAACATCTGAATTGACCCCCCCTATGAGATATCAAAGATAGTCAATACGGAAGTAAACACCCCTATGAGATATCAAAGATAGTAATGAAAAATATTTCACACAAAAAAACAGCTATGTTGCTCGATTCATTTCCCAGTCGACAATGGCAGGAGTTCGAAGCACTACCCTATCGGAAATTTCAAAGTGCTTTATGAAAAAGCAAATAAAAAGGGCTTCACTCTGCTTATGAATAGTGCTTTTGAGAAGTGCTTTGCTCTCGCTACGAATTGAGCTTAAAAAATCGGTTTGCTTTCACTATTTTCCCTAATTTGATTAAAACAAGATTTACATCTTGTCGTTGCTGTCGTACTAGTTCGATATATTTACTTTTCTCATCACTACTTGCCATTACTCATCACAAGTATGCGAGGGAAGTTTAATTCGTGAAAGTGTTTCAGCAAAATAGTGAAAAATAGTGAAAGGTAAAAAACGTTTATAAACAGTTTAAATATTTTAATAAAAAAAGTTATATTTTCATAAAATTAGTTTCTAAACATTTTTTCCTAACTTCTTAATAGCTTATTTTTACTACTTTTTATATGTATTTAATATTCAGTTAACAAAAACCAAAAAACAGTTTCAAACTAATTAAAAACACATTACTAAGATATGTCTAGATCCATAATACTTTTCTAAACTTTTTGAAAACTTACTTTTTACTACTTTTTATATGTATTCAATATTCAGTTAAAAAAACCAAAAAACAGTTTCAAACTAATTAAAAACACATTACAAAGATATGTCTAAATACATAATACAAATAACGTTTTTTATTTTGCTTAAAACTTTGGTCGGTGCCACTACGGGAATGTTATGCGTTTTCTAATCACTTTCCGAAGCGATAGCAATGCACTTTTTTAATCACTTTTCGAAGCGAGAGCAAAGCGCTTTTTTTAATTACTTTTCAAATGGAGAGTAAAGATCTTTCTGTAATCACTTTCCGAAGGGAGAGAAAAGCGCTTTTTGTAATCCCTTTTCGAAGCAAGAACTAAGCGCTTTTTTAATCTTTTTTCGTAGCGAGAGCAAAATGCTTTTTCAAATCACTTTTAGTAGCGAGAACAAAGGTCTTCTTCCCAATGACATGCCAATGTAAAAAAATAACTCTTAAAAACGAGAACAAAGCGCTATTGTGATTTTTTTAAGTGCTTTGAAAGTAGTTTCGAAGTAAGTTTGTTTGTTTCCTAAAGAGTACTAGCAGGCCTTCATATGGATTTCGAAGTGCTTCTACACTCAGATCCAAGTATACTTTTTTTTTCTATAAAACGAGAAAATTTTTCAGGCCTTCCGCTTTCGCGACTCTAAAGAGGCCTGCTAGAAGCCCTTTTTGAGAATGCATGTTAGAAAGAAACGCATTATAAATATCAACTTGGAATAAAAAACGACTAAAAGTTTCCAGATTTGAACCAACGTCCTCTCATGTGGCGGTCCGACATCTTATCCACTCGTCCACCGCAATTCTTAATAAAATAATCTTATCCCAGCAAAATTTTTCATACAAATGTGGCATGCATCCTTACGGACACTGCTTCCAGAAAACATTCTATAGATCCAATTGTGCTTCTTCTTAGCATTATCAAAAAGTGCTTTCAAGAAGCATTCTTATGAGCTATTTCTGGAAGACATTCAAATAGTTTTATTTTTAATAAATCTATTTAAATCAAACATATTATTGCTTTGAGTTTTGTTTGTTCTATTATAATTACTAAGAAATAAGGATATGAAAATAATAAATTGGTCCAACCAACATTTTTATATTAATATAAAAAAATTTGCATTTGGCAAAGTGGTCTAGTCCAATCCACAAAATTTTAAAATTCATTCATATTTTCAAATACATTTTTCTCGATTCTTTCTCGCAATTCTTAATAAAATAATCTTATCCCAGCAAAATTTTTCATACAAATGTGGCATGCATCCTTACGGACACTGCTTCCAGAAAACATTCTATAGATCCAATTGTGCTTCTTCTTAGCATTATCAAAAAGTGCTTTCAAGAAGCATTCTTATGAGCTATTTCTGGAAGACATTCAAATAGCATTTATCTGACGTGGGATTTTTTTAGACCACCAACTAAACCCAAACACTTCTCATTCCCAACACCTATCTAATCTAGAGAATATGGGGAAAAGAGATATTTTTCGTGGGATGGAATGCCTTTTTAAAGTTCTTCTGGAAAACATCTACTAGAATCCTGTCAATGATGGACTCAAAGAAATCTTTCATTAACAAAATTTTGGAAACACTTCTAGAGAAGGAAAGCATACCTCCCAATGACATGCACATGTTAAATGAATGCCTTCTGGGTATGAAAGTGGAAGGGATGGAGGAATTCAAGACTTTCCCTTCCACTTTAGCTTCTTTTGGAAGAACTGTTTTTGCTGGGTTATCGCGGAATATATATATTATTCTTGGTCTTATTCTCTATTGGTTTTTGTACTCTCCAAAATCTCCAACGCAAAAAAAATTTTATTTTTTTCTATTTTAATGGATAGTTTTGTTTTATTTTTAATAAATCTATTTAAATCAAACATATTATTGCTTTGAGTTTTGTTTGTTCTATTATAATTACTAAGAAATAAGGATATGAAAATAATAAATTGGTCCAACCAACATTTTTATATTAATATAAAAAAATTTGCATTTGGCAAAGTGGTCTAGTCCAATCCACAAAATTTTAAAATTCATTCATATTTTCAAATACATTTTTCTCGATTACTTCAGTATGTGGGTTGGGCCACTTTGCTTCTAAGCGCTTCATTTGTGAACAGTGCAGAAAATTTGATCATCATGGTAAATGAATTTAGGTATAACTTGCTTAAATTAATAAAATTAAAATGTTTATCTTAGATAAATAACATCATAAAATAATAAGTTTTTGATATGTTTTTATTTTTAGGTCACGGTTGACTTTAGTGTGGAATTCTCAAGTCATTTCAAGGGTCCTTCTTAGTTATCGTATGATTAATAATAAATATGATTTTTTTTTCTTCGACCTCTTAATAAAGGGTGATTTTTTTGAGGTTATGATTTTCATGCATTAGTATTTGACAGATCACGTGGGATTTCAGACATGGTGTCAAAGAGAAAGATGCTCAGTATGCTTTGACATTTCATCATGAATAGACTTACTAACGAGCAACGCTTGCAAATCATTGAATTTTATTACCAAAATCAGTGTTCGGTTCGAAATGTGTTTCGCGCTTTACGTCCGATTTATGGTCTACATAATCGACCAAGTGAGCAAACAATTAATGCGATTGTGACCAAGTTTCGCACTCAGTTTACTTTATTGGACATTAAACCAACCACACGAATGCGTACAGTGCGTACAGAAGAGAATATTGCGTCTGTTTCTGAGAGTGTTGCTGAAGACCGTGAAATGTCGATTCGTCGCCGTTCGCAGCAATTGGGTTTGTGTTATTCGACCACATGGAAGGTTTTACGCAAAGATCTTGGTGTAAAACCGTATAAAATACAGCTCGTGCAAGAACTGAAGCCGAACGATCTGCCACAACGTCGAATTTTCAGTGAATGGGCCCTAGAAAAGTTGGCAGAAAATCCGCTTTTTTATCGACAAATTTTGTTTAGCGATGAGGCTCATTTCTGGTTGAATGGCTACGTAAATAAGCAAAATTGCCGCATTTGGAGTGAAGAGCAACCAGAAGCCGTTCAAGAACTGGCCATGCATCCCGAAAAATGCACTGTTTGGTGTGGTTTGTACGCTGGTGGAATCGTTGGACCGTATTTTTTCAAAGATGCTGTTGGACGCAACGTTACGGTGAATGGCGATCGCTATCGTTCGATGCTAACAAACTTTTTGTTGCCAAAAATGGAAGAACTGAACTTGGTTGACATGTGGTTTCAACAAGATGGCGCTACATGCCACACAGCTCGCGATTCTATGGCCATTTTGAGGGAAAACTTCGGAGAACAATTAATCTCAAGAAATGGACCGGTAAGTTGGCCACCAAGATCATGCGATTTGACGCCTTTAGACTATTTTTTGTGGGGCTACGTCAAGTCTAAAGTCTACAGAAATAAGCCAGCAACTATTCCAGCTTTGGAAGACAACATTTCCGAAGAAATTCGGGCTATTCCGGCCGAAATGCTCGAAAAAGTTGCCCAAAATTGGACTTTCCGAATGGACCACCTAAGACGCAGCCGCGGTCAACATTTAAATGAAATTATCTTCAAAAAGTAAATGTCATGGACCAATCTAACGTTTCAAATAAAGAACCGATGAGATTTTGCAAATTTTATGCGTTTTTTTTAAAAAAAAAATTATCAAGCTCTTAAAAGATCACCCTTTATATGGTTTTGAGTTTAATTCGGTCCAAGGTCACTTTTTGAATAAAAAACAGTCTTATTTTTTTGTTTTTTACAGCCCTATTCTGGCAAATTAACAAATTGTTAACCAGTATTTTGAATATTTCAATGTGTTTGTTGTAATTTTTTGATTTCAAAACAAAATTGGAAGCACAAGAACAAAATTTTTGAATGAAATTGTCAATAACAGAAAAGCAGTTGACAATTTTTATCAAAATTTATTATTTTTCAGCTTCAAATTTTGTTTTGAAATCAAAAAATTACAACAAACACATTGAAATATTCAAAATACTGGTTAACAATTTGTTAATTTGCCAGAATAGGGCTGTTAGTCTTGGTTTTATTGCTTCCAATATTTCGAACTCCGCCAGAGTTCATCATCAGGGACAATATTAAACATTAGATATAAAGTTTATAAAGTCATAAAGATTATAATAAAAGAACAAGTTCATCTCGAACAAGCTAGAGAATTTGGGAAAAAGCTGGAACTGATAATGCCTGGTCCCAATGCGTATAAACAAATATTCAAGATTGTGGGAAACAAAAAAACAGTGCCTTCAGAATTATCAGTTAACGGTTTAGTTTTAAAGGATGAGAGAGATAGACTAGAAGCCTTCCGTCTTCACTATCAGAAAATTTATTCCGAATGTATCCCTGACAGAAATGATGTAAATGTCATTAAGAACAGAATAGCTGACACTTTTGCTCATCTTCCGAATGCAGTGTACAGTTTTAGTGATAACTTTAGCTCCTTGGATAATAACGATGATTTTCATTTTATTACAACTGATTCCCTTAAATGTATTGTTAAAAATATTAATAACAAAAAATCTGCCGGCTTAGATAAAGTTTCCAATTTCATAATTAAAAGACTTCCTGTTGCAGCCTGTTGCATTTAAATTCTTAACCATAATATTTAACAATTGCTTGAACATCGGTTACTTTCCTGATAGGTGGAAAGTCGCTAATATAATTCCTATTCGGAAAAAAGCCAATAGTATCGATATTAATAATTTTCGTCCCATTTCAATGCTTTCGAATCTCGGAAAGGTGTTTGAACACATTTTAAAATTGAAAATGAATTTAAACATTGATGATAATTATATACCCTCCTTTCAATTTGGATTTAAAAAAGCACACTCTACTTCTCATGCATTATTACTTTTTCATGATAATATTATACGAAACCTAAGGGGGGGAAAATGCACGGTTGCGGTATCGCTCGATATAGAGAAAGCGTTTGATAAAGCTTATCATGACGGCATCCTCTTTAAACTCATCAACATTGGATTTGATCCATTTTTACTAAAAATTTTTCAAAGTTTTTTTTCTGACAGAAAGTTCTGTGTTCAGATTAATAATACGGTTTCTGACATCGACCTGGTTGGGAGCGGTGTTCCGCAGGGCTCTGTGCTGGCTCCACATTTTTTTAATATTTTTTTACATGACTTCCCACACGAATTGTCCGGCTCAAGAAGTATCCTGTACGCTGACGACTGTCTCATCTTCGATCATCATGATTCTCCTGTGACAGCGCTAAATACGGTCTCTAATCATCTCCAAAGCATTAATGATTTTTACAAAAACTGGGGTATCCGAATTAGTGCTTCGAAATCCGAAGCTATTTGTATCAAAAACGCGTCTGGCAAATGCAATAGAAAAGTTATACCTGATAGCAAGAATTTAAAACTATTCTTAAATGGTACCGAGATTTTATTCAAAAACAATATCAAATTAATCGGTACAAATTTTGATAAGCTGCTCAAGTTTAACAGGCACGCGAGATTAAACATCAAAAAAGCCCATTCTTTAATTGGAACGTTCTCCAGACTCCTTAAAAATAAATTTTTAAGCCAAGAATCAAAGCTTTTGATTTACAAAGTTAGCATACGTTCTGTTTTGCTATACGCGTATCCGATCTGGTTTACAATATCACCTACAGTAGCTAAGGAATTAGAGATCCTAGAACGAAATGTGCTGAGACGCTGTGTGAACAAGAATTTCGAGTCATTTGTTAAACGTTTCTCAAATAAGTTCATATATAGAAGGGCCATGGTAAGCCCCATATGCCGATACGCCTTATCGCTACAAGAAAAGTTTGTAAACAATCTTGCTTACCACGACATCGACCTACTGAGAGAAATCCTTGCCTTTCAAAATCACTTCAACTGGTCTTCGGTTAATTATTTGTCTCCAGTTGGTGTTTTGAACGCAAATATTGAAACTGATCTCGATTTTAATATCCCGCTGCTACCTGAGTTTTATGTAAAAACTACTCCTAACACCCACAGGGGTTAGCTTAACCAAATTTTGTCCAACCAATTATATGATTTCTTTATCGCTACAATATTACCTTATAACACCACATTCGTGGTGGATGATTTTGTTTTAAGTCTAGTTTTAAGTATTTTATGTAGTATGTAAGTTGTATATATGTACAGAATAAAGACAACACGTCTCATTGATTTATCTTATGCCGGGAGCAAGCATTGTATTAACTCTCTCAGACAAAATGTATCAACATATCTTTCACATGTATTTTTAACTCATAGCTAGCTGCTTCGCTCTTTTTTTTAATATTGGAATAACACAATCATAGTTCTAAATCCTCTTGTCATTGTATTGTATCGCTTAAGATAATTCTGTTTTATAAAACTGTCAAGGAAAAGTCTCAATAAATATAATTGAATAATTGACATAAAGTTTAACACTTAACAATTTTTGGAGGTGTCACTGTGAGACAAAATTAACATATATTGCCTTAAAATAAATTGCAGCACCCTCGATTTCGCCGTTTTGTTGTCTACTAGACAACGTTAATTTTGTCTCACAGTGACGTCTACCAAAATTTTTAAATGTTAAACTTTATGTCTAATGTTTATTATTGTCTCTGATGATGAACTTTGGCGGAGTTCGAAATATTGGACGCAATAAAACCAAGACAAAAAACAAATATAAGACTGTTTTTTATTCAAAAAGTTAACTTGAGCCCGAATTAAACTCAAAATAATTAATAATTTTAACACCTTAAATGAAATTTTAACATTAGAAACAATTTTTTATTAGTTGACATTAAGTGATTGATTAAAATTTATTCAAAGCAGGAAAAAAGGCAAGTGCTTAACCATGTCACATTTTTCGACCTACCTCATGGGACTCTTCCAACTTGGTACCGTTTTTTATGGCTAAAAGGCAGAATCGTAATCAATTTTATTATGGAAATAACGTCGTTTAAGAAAGTTTAGGTTAGAGAAAGTAAACTCGTCATTTTCTTTTGCTTAACTGGTGTAAGCACAAAACTTTGTCTCTTCCTTTGTCACTGGGAAAAAATTTGCATTCTATTAAACACGCGTTGTACTCCTTCACCAATTTCTATTTGTAGATTTGTTTTAATATTGGAAAGGAAAGCATCGAAATTCTTTTCGCAGGCATTTTAATTTGCGTCTACGGTTGACCTGCCAATTTTACGCAATACTATTTATATTCTTGGGCTTTACGGGCAGCCTTCAAGTAGAAAAAATTTTACACCAAGATTTTGAAATATGAAAACAGTTTTATAGGTTTCCCTTCGACTCAAAATGGTATGCTGAACAATTCATTGTGATATGACCTCATTTGATGATAGTTAAATAAAACAAGTTGCTTTAAGTTTTTCATGCAATGCAATTAATTTTTTTATTTCTTTAAATTACAACAGATTTTTCTTATTTGAAAATTTTAATTCAATTTTTAAATTAATAAATAACACTATTACAGATGAATATTATTTAATTTTTTTTTTACTACTAAATGAAAGAGTTCATTTCAAATATCTATATCACAAAAATCAAACCTACAAATAATGGGAAAATATGTATGTAAATGCAAAAAAAAAAACAAACATAAAACTTCTAGAAGTTAATTTTAACATTTTGATGTCATACTATTTTATATAAAATACATTTGATTCCGTCTTATCAGTGCCTTACCGCCGACGCCACCGACTTTGAGCAGATTTCAGAGGACGTAAACAGAGTTACGATTACAATTATGGCCTAGAAAAAATTAAATTTCCTACAAAATGCAAGTGTTCTAAGGGATTGTAGGTCTTTATGAGATCCAGTGTTTCATTGCTAGCCCTGAAGCTGTTTTGCCCGGCTTGTTTGCTACTTCAATACAGTGAATATCGGGTGATGCCAATTTTTGAGAGATTATCGCATGAAGGCATTTTTAAGCCTTGAGCCTGTGCAAATTGGCCACGGCTACCGAAACTACGTGCACGCGCCATCATGGCCTCACCTGTAATAAAAAAAATATTATAGCTGTTAAATAAGTAGAAACTGTTTTCATAATTAATAATTACGATAACTTCTCTCGCGATAGCAATTCTGTTTCATTGTATAGATAAAGTCCTCTTCCACAGAATGCTCTAAACGTCCCAATGAGCCTTGATAATCGGATTGGAAATGTTCCTTCACGTAATAAGGCACAGATAGATGCTGTGTCTCGCGTCGTATTGGATATTTGCTAACAATCAACAAAGAGAACAAGAGAGAAAAAATATAAATATACTCGTGCAAAGCATACACATTTTCACCAACGCAAAGTAAAATTTAACTCAGAATAATTAAATGAATTACGTGGTAACATATCAGGATTTTCTCTAAGCTCTTATTGTGAGAAATTCTAATAACAGAGGTGATTTGGAAAATTTATAAATTTTCTTACTTTATTCTTTTCTTCTTTTCATTTATTTCGGAACAAATTTAAGAACGAATATATTTCGATTTACTCTGTAACGCGATTCGTAAATCAATGCTAATTGAAAGTCAAATGCGACCCGAATGTAAAATTGCACTTTGCAAATATGTCGTATAAGAATAAATATAGCTTGATTTTGTTGTCTTGAATTGATAAAAAAGGTGCATGAATAATTAGCCCTATCTAATATATAAAAATTAATGTTTGTTTGTTCGTTCGCTATGCGCTGCAATACCGTTCATCCTATTGCGATAAAACTTTGTCAACTTATTGCTTGTATTTACACGAACAATATAGGCATATTTAACATTTGCTACACCCCCATTTACCCCTTCACAAATCAATAAAAATGCTATATTTAAGACAATTTTTGTCGTATTAAACTAAAATTTGGTAATTAAGTTCGTATGATAACTATCAGTAACTATACTTAAAATTGGCGTGGTACCACTATAGCTGCGGCTACTTTTAAGAAAAGATAAAGAGACTTCGAAATTACTGGTCCGATCGAGCTAAAATTTTGGCAGTGGATTTGTTTCGAGTACGAGATGGTTTAAGAAAAAATTGCCACACCCCTTTTACCGCACACAAATATATAAAAAATTCGCGATATCAATTTGCTTTCGAGTTATGGGTCGCACAGCCTCGAAATTCGATATTCAACCACAATTTACACATGTCGTTCCACTGATGACATTTTATGGGAGGTAAACAAGGGGGAGTGGAACCTCCGATACAACCAAAACTTGCGATATCGAATAATTTTGGAGTTACAGGTCACACAGCATCAGAATTCAGTATTCGACATCAATTTATGCATGCAGTTTCATTAATAACATTTAACGGGCGTTGGAAACGGTGGAGTTTCACTTCTCCCCATACAACCAAAATTTGTGCTCTCGAATAGCTTTGAAGTTATAGGTCGCACAGTGTCGAAATTCAGTAATCGACCTAAATTTACACATGCAGTTTTACTGAAAACATTTTATGGCGTTGGACAAGTACAACCCAAACATGCAAAATCGAATAGCTTTAAAGTTATGGGTAACACAGCGTCAGAATTCATTATTCGACCTCAATTCATACATGCAGTTTCATTAATAACATTTTATGGGAGTAGGAAAAGGGGGGCTGGCATCTCCCATACAACCCAGATTTGTGCTAGCGAATAGCTTTGGAATTATAGGTCGCACATCGTCGGAATTCAGTATTCGATCCGAATTTACACATGCACTTTCATTGGCAACATTTTTTGAGCGTCGGACAAAGGAGAGTGACACCTCCCATACAACCCAAATTTGCGATATCGAATAGCTTCTGAGTTATTTGTCGCACAGCGTCGGAACTCACTATTCGACCTAAATGTGCACATGCCATTTCATTGATTAAATTTTATGGGCGTTTGCAAATGGGACCTCTTATTTGACCCAAATTTGCGATATCGAATTGCTTTGGAGTTATAGGTCGCACAGCATCGCAATTCCGTATTCGACCTTCATTTACACATTCAGTTTCATTGATCACATATAATGGGCGTTGGTCAAGGGGGCGTTGGTCAAGGGGGCGTTGGTCAAGGGGGCGTTGCACCTCCCATGCAACCCAAATATGGAATATCTAGCAGCTTTGGATTTATAGGTCGCTTAGCATCGAAATTCAGTATCCGACCTAAATTTACACATGCAAGGAAGCGTGGCAGCAACGCGCCGGGTTTCAGCTGGTCATTAATAATTTTTCATGCTGAATCGGAAAGGGAGTTTTCATTTAAGATAAGGCTCAAGAACATTTTGGAAAAATTTACAAAGTGTTCCATTATCTTTCGAATAGATTTATTTTAAAAATGAAAACTCCCTTTCCGATTCCGCGTGAAAAATTATTCATGTTTGGGCTGAATATATAATATATTCTGCCATGCGCATATCCACCATCTTTGTGAACATGTGGTTGTGACGTCAGTTATCAGAAGAGAATGTCAAACCGACTGAAAAAGACGTAGTAATAATTTACTTATGGGAGGTTTCGATTTCAAAATGTTCTCATTTTCTATGCAATCTTATTTTTTTTTAAAAACATAAACATGTACCCAAAAACAACGCTTTTCCAGAAAAATAGAAATATTTTTCATTACGATCTTTGATAAAAGTTTCATATATCATAGGGGTGTTAACTTCCGTGTTTACCCCATCACACAAAAAACACACACGCGACGTAGCTGTGCAGTAGATTTCCATTTATGCGCACTTATGGCGGAGTCTTTTATATATTAGTCTTGAAAAAGGTGTGCATCACTAAGTATTTATACTTACAAAATTTTGAAAAAGTTTGATATAAGTTAAAAAAGAAAATTGATGCTATCGATGGGCGGTGTTTATGCAAAGGCATATCGACTGATTGCTAAATTCAGCATTATTATGGAACTACTAAATCCAGTGGGCAGGTTTGATTCGTTGGGGCCGGTTTGGATGATTATGGCATTCAATCGACCACACTAGTCGCACAGTGTGCGATTAAACCAATCTAGCAGGACAAAATTATAAATTTTTGTGTCATTATTCTTTGGTTCATTCCTAAAAAAATTGTTCTGAAGTTGATATCTATCTCAAACACCCTCTTGGCTACAAGGTGTTTCATTGAATCTATATATATATACACAGTTTTGGACAATATAATAAGGTCACTAATAACATAAAAATATACATGCCATTTCTTGGCAACCCTGGTACGATACAAAGAGACAACTTTGTGGGAATTATTCATGGGTATTACTATTTCCGAAAATGTTCGGTTAGCAACACTTAAAACTAACGGTAAATTATTTATTCACTTAATACTTCAAAAAGCAATAGTAGCAGTGGACAAAAAGATAGGGTCAGCGTTTTTAAAACCATTTAATTATTAATTTTGTGATTCGAATAGACATTGTGAGTATTGTTTTTATTAATTCTATTTAAATATTTTGTTTATTGAGAAAAAAATATATATTAGGTAGTTCAAGTATGGGCTAAGCATTGCGTGAAAGAAGCGTGCGATATCATTTTTAAATTAAGGCAAAAGTCAACGAGAAATAGCTCAAACGATTGGACGTTCGCAAAACTTTGTATACAATGCTCTAACACCAATGAAAACACAATTTAAAAGAGGCAGACCACGTAAAACGACAAAAAAGATGATGATCTTTTCAAGTTAGCTTCAACCCGTGACCCATTTATGGGCTCTGCTGCAATTAAAACTGAGCTGGGGCTGCAAGTGTCTTCTCGTACTGTTAGGCGGGGATAAGTAGAAAAACATCTTTTTGGAAGAATATTGCGAAAGGTGCTGACTTATAGGCATAGAAAAAATCTTTAGCTGTTTGCAAAATCCCACATTGATTGGACAGGTACCGAAAATAGCAAAAAATGGCGAAATGTGCTTTGGTCCGACGAAACCAAAATAAATTTAGTAGGAAACGATGGAAGAACTTTTGTTAGACGCCAAAAAATGCAGCATACAACCAACGCTATACCACTAAAACATGTAAGCATGGAGGTGGTTTTATCATGGTGTGGGGTTGCTTTTCATAGCACGGCGTTGGGCCCATATTTTGGTTTAAGGAAAATATGGATAAGCATCATTACGTCCAAATACTCCAAGAAGTAATGTTCCCGTTTGCTGATTGGGAAATGCCGCTGAAGTGGAAATACCAACAGGACAACGACCCAAAACACACTTCAGGTCTGGCAAAAAAATGGTTTTCGGATAATGGAGTCAAAGTTATGGTTTGGCCTGCGCAGTTACCGGACCTTAACCAGATAGAGAATTTATGGAAAACGGTTAAGGAACGTATTGGACCAATAAAGCCAAAAAATAAAGCAGAATTATGGGAGCTAGTGAAGAATGCTTGGTAATCCATTCCACAAAAAACGTGTCAGGATTTAGTGAATTCGATGCCAAAACGGTGCCAAGCAGTAATAGATAATAATGGATATTCAACAAAATATTAATTTTAGAATGAATTTATAACTTTGTTTTATCAATTTCACTATTTTCTTGCTTTGATCCTATTTTTATGTCCAATGAAATTTTCGCCTCTGTATAAATAATATTTTTTATAACTATTCAATGGAATTTTTTGAACTTTTTATTTAACATTTATTTAAGGTATTTTTGAAGGAACAAAACAAAATAAAAATTTTAAGTTAATTATTAATAATTATTTTTTTAAGAGTAATGAAAAAACTCCATCTGAGTGACCCTATTATATTATCCACAACTGTATATATATATATATATATAAGACTGCCGTCCGTGTGAGCACTTATAACTCGAGAACGTATCGTTCAATTTTTATGATTTTGGGTTTGATGGATTTGTATTGGCCCAAGGAAGGACACTTTGGAGGAAAAAGGGGCCGTGCCATGGAGTTTTAGGTCACACTGCCTCGAAATTTGGTATTTGGCCAAAATTTACACGTGCCGATTTACTGATAAGATTTAATGTGCGTTGGACAAGGGGGCGTCGCACCTCCCATACAATTCCAATTTGCGATATCGAATGTCTTTGGAGTTATAGATCGCACAGTCTCAGCATTTTGATCAAGCTTCTATTGATCAATTGTGCTGTGGGTATTATTAAATATTTTAACACCAATAATCGAGAACTGGAACTACAAGTTTTATGCGACTCCGAACGGCTTATGTTCTCAAGAAACTTTACAGGGCAGTTTTTCACTATGAAGTTTTTTGCCATTGTCTGCAGAGAGTTGGCGGCCGACCAAAAATATTTATTCGATTGAAAAACATTCTCAGTTGGAAATTGAACGCGGGCTACCACAGTGCCTTAACTTACGGGTCCCACACTCTAGTAAGCTTCGGCCGCACTAAAATAGGTGATGGACAAGGGGGCGTGGCAGCAACGCGCCGGGTTTCAGCTAGTTGCCTATAGCGAAAAATGCACACTTTAAATTTTGACTTCGAAACACTTAATTGTATTAGAACAACAGAAAATTTTGGAACTTTCTTCTCTGTTATTACAATTAATACTTATTTAGAAAAATTTGCAGGCTTTTTTGGATACAACGATAAGATTTAGAGATGAGCAATCCGGTGATTTTTCAGGAACGGCGTTCTTAGTGACCGTGATTTTGAAATCGCCGTTATTTTATATGGTGACCGTGATCACGTTACTTTATAACTAAACCAATACATATCCAAGTATGTAGTTATGAGAGATGACCGAAACAACATTAAAACTCATACCAAAGTGCGCACGGTATGCTTACTTGAGAGACAGAGACAACAAATTCTCGCGCAAACAAAAAATCACTGGTTATATCACGATTCGCTGCAAACGACATAGGACAAAAATTAATAAAGCTCAATCACTGATCATTGTTTTTGATAGTATTTTATAACTGCAGTTACCAGTGATTTTTTAATCACGGTGACTAAATCACTGATATCAAAAAATCGCTCATCTTTATTAAGATTATTTCTTTTTTATCAAAAGGCTGTAAGAATAAAAAAAATCTTGAGATATTAAGGCAATAAAATGCAAAAGTAGCAGATAGAATTTTGTATGAGCTATCTATGAGAAGGAAACTTAATAACAAATTCAATTTGTATGCATAAATGTGAACAACATTTCTGGCAGTCCATCAAAGTGTTAGCTCAATTTTTTTTTATTTATTTATGATGCACTTTCCATCGCTAATTTAAATAAAACCGAGATTTATGAAGCTAATACTACTTTGCAGGATGACACTGCGCAATAATAGCAGCGCAGTTAAAATCGGGAAGAGCCTCTCCCCACCATTTGTAACCAAACGAGGTTTCAGACAAGGTGATCCTTATCGTGCGACTTTTTCAATCTGATGATGGAGAAGATCATCCAAGCTGCTGATCTGAGACGTAGCGGCACAATATTCTACAAGATTGTTATGCTACTTGCGAATGCTTATAACATTGATATCATATCAATGACACCATAATACACGCGAAGTCAGTGCAGCATTTTCCAGATTAGAAAGAGAGTCAAGTCGAATGCGTCTGGCAGTGAATGCAGACAAGACGAAATACTTGATGTGAACAAACAAACATTCCCAGCGTCTTGGAACCCACGCTACATTTGACAATACCTCCTTTGAGGTTGAGAAGGACTTCGTCTATCTGGGATCCAGCAGACTCAGCCAACGACATCAGCATTGAGATCAAAGGAAGAATAACTCTTGCCAACAGGTGTTACCTTGGGCTCAGGGTAAAACGAACCTTGGGCTCAGGGTAAAACGAACGAAAATCACGCTCTATAAATGGATCATCATGCCCGTCCTACTTTATGCATCACAAACCTGGACGCTTAGCAGTTCAGATGAAAGGACTTTAGGAGCATTCGAGAGAAAGATTCTTCGTAAGATCTACGGACCAATCTGCATCAATGGCGAGTACCGAAAACTTTTGAATAATGAACTGTATGAGCTGTACGCTGACATCGACATAGTCAAGCGCATTAAAATCGAGCGGCTTCGCTGGCTAGGTCATGTTCAGCGCATGAAAGACGATGCTCTAGTGAAGAAAATATTCGATTCGGTACCCAGCGGCGGTCAATGCAGAAGAGGACGACCGCATCTTCGTTGGAAAGACCAAGTAGAGGGCAACCTGACGAAGCTTGGAATTTCCAACTGGCGCCAGTAAGCGAAAGAACGAAATGACTGGCGCAAATTCTTAGATGAGGCCAAGACCGACATCGGTTGTAGCGCCAACTAACTTACAACTTAAAAACGAACATACTATTTTATCAATGGGAAATTAAAGATAAGGGCTTACTTTATCATTCAAGTTGAATTAAGCAATTTTATCATGATCCACTTTTTTTTAATAATTACGTGCCTCAAATATGCCTATAAATGCATATGTTTTCTTATTCAAAGCTACATATCTAAAGATCAAACATAGATAGAAAAATTATAATCGTGTTGAATCAGTGTTTATTTATCTACTGAAATTGACTACAATATTGACAAAAAATTAACTTTTTTCTTAACACTGTGATTTAAGGACTTTTTGGAATAGGAAGATGTTGTCTATCGAGAACAAATTTTTTATAGAAGATTTTCTACCTTATATTTAAATATTCTGCTGATTTTTATTGCAATAAAAAAATTAGATGCATTATTTTAAAGGACCTTCTGCAGCTGAAGTATGGGATCATATCGTGATGAAAGTTTATATTAATAATCATCGCTCCAATATTTATCAATTTCATTCGTTAATTTTTATAAATCGTTTAAAAAAACCTGTTTTTGGCCTAAAACCAGAGCAGGAAGATGAAGTCTTAAAAAAATACACTGACCATTTCAGCCCTTGGAAGGACTTTGACCTAGCTATTATTGATCAATTGTGTTGTGCGTGTTATTAAATGTTTGATCACAAATGACCGAGAACTGGACCTACGTGTTTTATGCCAACTCCGAACTGCTTATGTTCTTAAAAAACTTAACATGGCAATTTTTACTCTCTGAGGTTTACCATTGTCTGCAGAGAGGTGACGACCGAATAGAAAAATGAATTCAATTGAAAAAACTATCTGTCTGAGCTGGAATTGAAACCGGGCTACCGCAGTTCATTAGCTTAGGGGCCACGCACTCTACACACTAGGCTACAGCCGCCACGCCAAGATGAAGTCTTATCCTTTCAAAATTTTGTATCGTTAATGTATGATACCATATCTATCGATCCCCCCCTGAGCCAGTTCGATACAAGGGAATTTTTTCACATATATAATCGCTCCGTCCTAATTTCCATATTAGCTATTCATCAGATATAATCCAAAACAATCTGAATATACAAAATTTTAATTAGTTTTTATGATCTATTGAATAATTACATGAATTAAGATTATGAGCTTTAGATCAAGTGAGTTTTCAAGAAGGCAGTCTAGTCAGCTAAGTGATTGACTCTATACAGAGTTGTTGTTGTTGTTGTTGCCTTCTTGAAAACTCACTTGATCTAAAGCTCATAATCTTAATTCATTCAAAATTTTCATTTCGTACAAATTGTTTTTTAATAAAATGTAGGGTATAACATTTTTTGAAGCGCATGACCAAGCTCGAACGGGAGCGCCTAAAAGCTCTTGGACAGGTGTGGCTTCCTGTGTGTTCTAGCTTTATTTACCATTTTGAAAGTGTTTTTTTACTTTTGTCTCCTAGATTGATCAAATGCCACACTGTGCGCAGTATGGAAATGTTGAAAACTCCTGCTGATATAAGAGCCAATAGGCAAAAACGATTAAGAGGAATCAAGAAACTATCATATAATTTATATGATGCTGATGTGCGCAAAATTTGACTTGAGGCTGAATTATTTGTCATAAGGTGAGTTTCTTCCGTCAACTTCCTCCTGTTGTTTAAATCGCGAATACGTTATAAATACAATTAGCCTTAAATTGACCCTTTACCAAACCCGATGACAAATTTTATTGTGCGGATTTAAAATTTTGGATTAATTGGTTGATTCTATACAATGAACATAAAAATAAAAAGGGCCTTGCAGGGTCTAGGGACAAAATGTATTTTTGTTTCTTTGATGCAATGAAAAAAGTCAATAATTTGCATTAATAATTGTGCAAAATTTAAATCGCTAACTTTCAATGTCTGCTCAAGCCAACAAGAAAATTACCAAAAATCGAAATTGCCGAAAACTGGATATTTGAAAAGCCATAAAAAAAATTACAAATTCAAAGATTTTTTACAGTGCCATTTACATGAGTTCGGATTAATTAAAATTCGAATTGTATTACAGAGTAAGGACCCGGGTTTGGATGAGAACCAGTGAACCGCATCACCTTAAGTTTATATAGCGTTTGTGTGTATGAACTTATACAAGGTTTAAAAACAGAACGCAAACATTATCATTCTATAGTATTAGTAACCCTGAAAGAACAGCATTTTATGCGTTTTGTGTTTGCAAAACAGGACAACAGTAAACAATGATGCGGATATCCTTATCATTTGCTCTTAACAAAAATTAGAAAAATTCTACTTTGCGTTATTAATAAAAATGATAAATTCAAATCGAACTCACCTTGATGGTTGCAAATTGTAAACGGGATCTGAAGTGAAGAACGACGACAACATGGAAATCAAGATTAGTACCAAAATCAAGCCAAACGCTAGGCTTGGTTGCTGATGCTGATCCACAGTCGGTCGCTGTTGAGCCGATTCGAAAGCAGTACGTCGACGTCTTTGAGATGGATAGGTACCGAAAAACATATTGAAAAGTTCTTCGGCTGAAATGTCATCATTGCCAAAATGGGAGGATTCAAAATGGTTTGAATGCGTGTGAGTATAACGATGATAGCTGTGCGTTTGGAAATTGTCGCTGCTTGTTTTGGGCGAGAGCGAATCGGCACCAGAGGCATCATAATCCTTGCGTTTGCGCTCATCCGTTAGTATGGAAACAGCATTGCCAACAGTTTTGAAAGCTTCGGCAGCGCCGGGTGCACGATTTTTGTCGGGATGCAATTGTAGCGCAAGCTTTTTATAGGCACGCTTGATGTCCGAGTCGGCTGCATCGCGTGATACGCTCAACACCTCATAGAAATTCTGACATTTCTTATTAATTTTGGTCACCAAATCTAGCTGCTCTTGCGTAAAATCAAGACTACAACTCTTGTTCGAAGTGGTGGAGCCGCTTGAATGTACACGACCCGATGTTGCGGGTCGTTCATTTGTAGCTGTACGTTCTGTTGAATCCGAATGAGCTGCTCTTAGCTTTATGATGAGCTCTTGCAATTCTGCGGCCTGAGAGTTGGGAAACATAACCTTGGCCGTGTTGAGCAGCCTGATGGCTTTGTCATAGTTTCCAATATTCATCTCTTTGAGCGCTACATCGATGAAGCGCTGTGCATCACTGGAATCTGAGTCCATATTGTTGGTGTCGCCAGCGTAGTTGCAGTCGCCGTCGTCTTCGTTGTCGTCGTTGATTTCAGCGTAAATTCCTTCAGCAGCTTGTTTGAAGAATAACACAAATTTTTGTCTATTTAACTCTTATTGGGAAATTTTTTAATTTACTAAATTTTGTGTGTTTTTTACTTTTGCTTGGAGGGAATAGTTTGTTAAAAAGAGTTTAAAATTATTGCAATTTGTTTTTGTTTTCTTTTTAAATATGCCTTAACATAATTTCGGTTTTGTTGGTGGTGTTTCTTTTTTTAATTTATCAAAGTATTTAAAAATCTTAACATAACAACAAATATGTACGTATATCAACAACAACTTTTTGCAAATTCCCGCACTTTTCTCCGTTTTAAAAGACACCAAAAATTTTAACTACTCGTTTGACAAAGAAAAAAAAATAAACAGTCAAAATTTTATGGGAAATTTTTCTAAAGTTTTTATTTATCAATTCCTGACAATTTTTACAATTTGACAAAAATTTCTGTTTAAATAATTAATAGCAGTTTAAAAGTGTGGCGTAGGAAGAAAGCGCAAGAAAATATAGATTTTTCACATAGATAATAAATAGTACACAGATTTGATAAGCACTTTTAAATTTATGAAAAGAATTCCGACAACAAAAAGGAACATCTTTTCTTCCGAGTTTTCGCATTTTTTACTAAACTTAACTTGCAATTTTAACAGCCGGTGAAAACAAAATCTCAACAGACCAAACAGAAATACTAGCGAATATTTTTGTATTTGCTCTAAGCATATGTTCGTTCTACTGACATGTCCGAGAATCCAGGACGCTTCTGGATATTTTTGAACTCGAAAGAACAAAATTAGATTGCTTGCGATTAAGTATTAGTAATAAAATTATAATATGACGGTCGAATGTTGTACCATTTACATGTACGTATATAAATGGTATGTATTTATTCAACAACTCATTACATTCTATTTTTGATCGAAAAAATATCGAGCAATGATTGATTATTAGTTCTGATCGGAAAAATATCGATTAATGATTGATTTTTATTTCTGAGAGGAAAAATATCGATCAAAGAATGATTTTTATTTCTGATCGAAAAAATAACGATCAATGATTGATTTTTATTTCTGATCGAAAAAATAACAAATGATTGATTTTTATTTTTGATCGCAAAAATAACGACAAGTCGAATTAAAAAATAGCTAACAAAATTTTTCAAGTACAAAAAATAATAAAATATAGGCCTTGCTTTCATTTCAGTACAAAAAACGGCAATCATTAAGGGTCCAGTCTGGTTAAAAAGGCTGAAAAATATGCAATTTTCATTAGTCTTTTTTGAGAAAAAGTAAATAATATAAGTACTCTAAACTTTTTTGGTATATTTACAGTACTTTGAAGAAAATTGTATAAAATTTTCAGATTGCAATCACGCAATATTTATTAAATTAATATACTACAGCAAGACACGGGGCGACGTGCACCAGTGAGTAGAACACGAACTGAGATTGCAAAATTTATCTGAATCAAATATTTTTCTGTTATGTATGAATGTGATATGGTATCATTTTTGTAATTTTTACTTAAAATGTTCGTTACTTTTTTGTTGATAAAAATTCTAATATGAAATTTATCAATGGGTCATTGATAATTTAATAACTCGAATTTTGAAAAAAACAACATAAAGATTCGGTAAAAATGGAATTTCTATTTAACTTAGAATGATATTTTACACAGTAAGCTATCGAAAAATGCAGAAAAAATATAAAATATTTTTTGCGTTACAAAAAAGCAAAAACATTTGGCCAATTCGGCTATTTTTAGCCGAAGGTTAAAAAATCAGCCGAGTATGCCGAATACCGAAGCCGAATATTTGGCCGGACACCAGAAGGCAGATTGTTGTTTTTATTGAAAAAATAAAAAACAATAAAAGAAATTATGCATAAAATAAAATTTTTTATGACTCGAGAAATAACAATATTGGTATGAATCGACAGGTAGTTGCATAGATAAGACAAAAACAAAATATTAAGGAGAAAGACTCAGTTTTGGCTACGCTGTGTCACTTTAAAGTTGAGACATTTTATATAATAATTGTTTTTTCTCGATCTTGGTGTTATTATGGATTCTAAACTAGATGGGCTAAAGAATTCAGTGATCCCTTTGCTACTAAATTATTATATACCTCTCTCGTAAGGCCAATTCTTGAATATGCATCAGTTATATGGAATCCACAATATAATATCTACATGGACGCCATAGAATTCGTTCAAAACCAGTTTTTACTTTTCGCTTTACGTCATAGTCGTTGGTATCCAAATATTATGCTTCCATCGCATGAAATACGCCTTAAGATTATTTTACTACCTTCCCTAAGAAGCAGAAGTATGATGCTTAATGTCACGTTTCTGTATAAATTACTTCGTGGCGGGATTAATTCGGAATATCTCATCTCAGCTCTGAATTTAACCATCCTAAGGAAAGGAACTAGACATTTTCTGTTTTTCAAGTTGAGTCAGTGCAATTGTAATTACGCTCTTCATGAAACTTTACGATGTATGTGCAGGGATTTCAATAATAACTTCAACATGACTAATTTAAAAAAAAAAACGGAAAATTATATTACATTTAAGTAATTAAATCAATTTAACTTCATCCTATTATACCTAACTCAATTTTATAACAATGAAATATCGGTAATTGAGATTGTTCTGTTTCTACTTTTTGTCTCAATATTATGTTTTATAAAGTAAGCACCATCAAATATGAATCGTTTTTCAAAACTTGCTTTTTAATTATTCAATATTTTAATTTTAAATCGAATTGTGATTTACGTGCTCACGTGGCTTCCTGATTTGAAATTAGACTGAACTCACACTATCACCTGGATTGGTGTGCCAGAGTATATCTCTTTTCCACTCAAGTTTATGCCTGCGTTGGCCCAAATGCATATCCAACTAATTGGGATTGAGATGTATCTCATTTCCACGTAGGTCCTTGGTTTGGACAATGGCTGCAAACCAGTTAAAATGAGTATGGTTTTTTGGATTGCTTTTGAAATCAGGATTGTTTTTCGGGTACCTTAAATTGATAATCACTATAATTTAATTCGATGTTGCTTATTTATATAAATTTAAATATACTTAAATACGCGTTTGATATATATTAAATTTTTAAATTCCGCTGAAAAGCCAATTAATGTGCTTAGTGGAAAATCCTTATTGCCAATAGGGGGTATGTTTTAGTACGTAGGTGCATTCTATCTGTCCCGGCTGATCCGGGCAGGATCTAGAATGTAAATCGTGCATGTGTATAGGACGGGTGTACTTATCTTTGGAAGATTTCATAACTCCGGGCGAATAAAAAAAAAACCGTTTTGGGTTCTCTTAAACAAATAATTGTCAAAAATTTGTGTTTTGATTTAACTGAGTTTTTTTATGAGTAAAGTTTTTTATTATGAAAAATATTTGAATACATAATAGAATTAAAAAATTTCAGAAACTATAAAATTTGATACGTATTTGAGTTATTTTAATATATTATATTATCAAATGAAAAATTTTTAGAAATCCTAAAAAAAATAAATCCTATAAAATTAAGTGCCTATGAAATCTACTAGTATGGATTCTATATAATTAGGAACTGCAAATAAATTTTCCTTCTTCGTACTACAAATATATTTTTATTTTTTTTTAACGCTTAAAATTAATAATTTGCATACAAAATCCAGTAAAAAATTAATATAGGTCCAAATGAGGTACCCCTAGGGTCAAACCGATTTGGACCATTTTCAGTACACATCTATAACTTTATTTGACTACCCTTCTGAGGCATTTTTGTTAAGATCAGCCAATCTTTGTATGTACCTCCCATACAAAATCAAGTAAAAAATTAATATATAAATAATATATATTATATATATTATATATATATAATTAATTAATATATATTAATTATATATTAATATTTGTCGGCCTTTGTAGTCTAGTAGAGAATGCGCTAGACTATCAACCTAGAGGTCCCTGGTTCGAATCCGGGCTTGGGCATGGTTCTTTTCACTTTCTTTCTTCTTTCTTACATTTAAGAATTATGGAAAACTAAAAATCCACAACTAAATTGTGGAAAATGTGGAATTAAAGGACAGGAACAACTAAGAGCTGGAAATGCTTGCCGAGGTTAAGGCATAACACTAGAATCAGTTAAAAGCAATTCAAATTTTCTTTCACGGTTGTTTCGCCTAATCAATAAGTCACGTATTGTTCCAATCAGTTCCTCTTAATAAATCTATCCCTTTCCTTTCAGGCCAAAGACCAAACCTCGTTTGTTTAAGGACCTTTTAAAAAAAAAAAGTTTCAAAGGAGGTAGCCCTAGGGTCTATTTGATCATCTATTCGGTCATTCAGTCATTTGGTCATCTATTACTCTATTTGACTACCCTTCTGACGAAGTTTTCTTAAGATCGGCCAATCTTAGTATGTACCTACGATACGAAATAAAGTAAAAAATATTATAGGTCCAAGGAAGGTACCCCCTAGAGTCTAAGCGAGTTCGACTGTTTTCAGTACAAATCTATTACTCTATTTTACTACCCTTCTGACGAATTTTTGTTAAGATCGGAATGCCTTTGTATGTACCTCCGATACAAAATCAAGTAAAAATTAATATAGGTCAAAGCGAGGTACCCATAGGATCTAACCGATTTCGACCTTTTTTTTAAATTTTTCTTAATTGGCTTAAACTAATTAAGCGGAGCGGTCAGCTTTCTGCTTGTCAAAAGTTTGTATTGTCAAAATGTGCTGTATTTCAATATACTTTTTTTTAAATTTTGCTTTCAAAGAGTCTACTCTTCGCTTACAGCATTTTAACTTTATTTGCTTTTTTTTTAAAATATCAAAGAACCAAGGCATGCACCTTATACAAACAAGGTGTGGTCTTTGACCTGAAAGGAAAGTGATAGATTATTTAGAGGAATTGATTGGAACCATACGTGAATTATTGATTAAAGTGCCTCTGCACTATATGTTTCATACATATGACACGTCAAAAATTACAAATGGTTTTTAGCTACAGATAGTGTGGAACATATGGAACTGCTTCTGTAAATTTTTGAATAAAAGCCGTCTCTAATTTCGTATGTTTTTCCATCTGCACAAAATGTCAATTTGATAATTTTTTTTTGTGATAATGGTAGAAAAAGTAAATTTTAAGATAATTATTCAATAAGTTGGTTTATAATGAATTTATTCTTAGTTTGAATGGCCAAAGGACACTTCAGAGCTTTACGGTTTACAAAAATTTAAAAAGCTGTTTTTTATTTTCAAATGACGTGTCAGATAGTGTGGAGACAAAAGAAAAAAGCTGTCTGACAAAAACTTAATTTTGACACACAGATGAAATTCGGTATATAATTTTTTTGACATGTCATCTGTATGAAACCAAAGAAGTAAAATATAAGGAAATGGTGTTGCTTACACATACACTGTACGTGAACTGTCGCACCATTCGTAAATTGTGCGAGCGAGAAAGAGTGTGTTTTTTGACATTTCTGAGAACCCTGGCATTTGATTGGAAGACTCCTCAGCAAAATAATTTAATTTTAAGCATTTTTCACTGCTTAAAAAGCAACAAAATGAAAGAAAACAACCACAAAAACAAATGCAATATGAGTTGTGCGGTTAAGAATTGTAAAAGTTCCCGAAAACTTAAAAACAATGCGCATTCGTTCCAAAGGTAAATATGTCCATACGGTTTGAATTCTTTTAACAAAAGTGTTTTATTTAGTTTCTAACGATATTTTTTTAATTTATTTGTGTTAGAAATGTATATATTTCTAATTAAAAATGGTTTAAAAATGCAATTTAGACCCCGTTGATTTTCCGCCAGTTTGATCAAACCACATCTGTCAAAACACAAACACTGTTTCAGGGGCGCAGTCATTTTTCACAGTTGAAAACATTTTTGGGGCGCTCTTGTTTTGAGCATAGTGAATCAGATTTAGTACCTGTTTGTTAAATTTTTATAATTTCTACTCAACAACTAGGCAGAAACACCCAAAAAATAAGGATTTTAAAAAATGAACCTAATTAATTTTGTAATTAAAATTGCTGTTTTTCTAGTTTTTCAACAAAACTAAGCTTTATGGGTATTAAAACAAAGGTAATACGCGTATATATTCAAAGAGGTGTGAAACATAAAATTTCATGCAAAACTTTTTAAGATATAATTTTTTTTTATAATTAGAGTTTGTCTGAAAAACTAGTGGTTTCCCTTTTACGAAAGCAATACATTTAAAAGAGAATTATTAAAAAGATAACTTCATCCAGAAGTACTGTAGATAGCGAAGCCTGTGTTGTACTTACTAAGGTTTGTAATCCCTAAGCAGCGGCCGATGCACTCCTAGCAACACATTTACAGTCAAACCTAAATCAGCGCGTTGAGCGGAGCGTTGATAGCCGCTTTACGTTAACGCGTAAGTACCATACCTAAATAAAAGCGGTAGGCGGCAAGCAAATGTCAATCTTTAGATAAAAGAAATATTTTGCAATTAGAAATTTTATAGTATATTAAGCGAATTGTTATGCTACCCAGCAGATTTAATTCTTTGCCAATTTCTTCCCAAATTTTTTCTTTAAATTTAACATCTTTGTATTTAGGTTCCTTCTTAATATAAAGACATGGGTTTCTTTGCACTAATTCTATTAGGTGCTATAATTTTCACAAGCATTAAAACTATACTTAAATTATAATTATCAACAAAATTCTTACCTCCATATTGCAAATTCAATAAACGTTCGAAAAAGAGTAAAAAATAAACAATTGTTGTCACTTTAAAATTACTTTGCTTTCACTTTTGCTTTTGATGTGTGCAACTTCACTTCTTAACGCTCTATCAAAATTGGATTTTCCAACCGCTTAGCGTTGCCGCCGCGTTATTATGGTTTGCTACATATAAATCGTATGGGCATGAGAAATTTTTGACAGATAAAAAACGCTAACGCGCTGATTTAGGTTTGACTGTTAGTAATTTTTATTAAATTTTATTAATTTATTAAAAAAAAAAAATTGTATCTTAAATGCATGTTTTTTTATGTTTGATATCTTGTTGAACAGATACTTGTATTATCTCTCTTTTGATACCCATAAAGTTTAGTTTTGTTGGAAAACTTAAAAAATCAGCTAGATTTTTAGTCCACTTTTTCCAACGTTGGATGCCTATAACTTCTAAGCCAATTGCGAGCGATATGAAATTTTTTTAATAATTAGCATTGTTGCAATTCTTGAAACGTTCCTAAAATTTTAATGCATAAGAATAAATTTTAGCAGTTTGGGCCTTCTTTTACGATACAACCGAATACGGCCCTTTGTGATTGTTTCTGTATTTGTGTGAACCAACACCAATATAGAAAATACCACGCTTTTCTGCTATTACACTACTTCCTTATATTCTTCACACTTCCTATTACTTCTTTGTATGAAACATATAGTCCGGGGCCACCTTTAAGCGTAACAAACGTAAACAAATAATTTGGGATACAAAATGGTGTTTTTTAAGATAAAATTATTTGCCCTTTTACGAAATGTTGTTGTTTTAATCTTATTTACTTTAGTTGTTGTTAGTCCATATTTTGCAGAATTTTGGCATACATGATTTTTCAGCACAGTTTAAGGTTAATGCATAATTTTGTAATGCAGAATTTTGTAATGCAGACTTTTGTATACAGAATTTAATACATACGGACAAATGCACCGAACCCCTAATTAAGCATACAAAATTGCATTATCATAGGAGCACTAATTCTATTTTTGTCCAGCTTTTGTATGGGATATGCGCGACCCGAGATATTTGTGCCGTCTACTATTGAGCGCGGGACAGGAACATAGAAGGTGGGAGATTTTTTATTCCTCTTACTCGTCTCTGCAGCTTCTGCAGAAGTCATTTGCGATGACTCCTAGTCTGGTGGCATGTCCGACTATTAAGCAGTGCCCTGTGGTAACGGCCACTAGCGTGGCTACCACCAATCTTTCGAGCGGGAACCTTGATGGCTTAAGGTTTAGAGTCGGCCAGAAAAGCCTTGTTGTTATACAGATAGAGAGTTCAGCCCATCTTTAGTTGACTTTAGATGTGGTGTACTCTTTGAGTAGGAGTTTAACAGTTGCCAACAAAATGCTCCGTGGATTCTGAACCACTAATGTCACCGAGGTCACCAAGCTCATATGCTTTTTCGTTTCTTCATAAGCCTATTAATAGCCCTATTCTGGAAAAATCAACAAATTGTTAACCAGTATTTTGAATATTTCTATGTGTTTGTTGTAATTTTTTTATTTCAAAACAAAATTTGAAGCTCAAAAATAAAAAATTTTGATAAAAATTGTCAACTGCTTTTCAGTTATTGACAATTTCATTAAAAATATTTGTATATATATTATATATTAAAATTTTATTTTTGAGCTTTAAATTTTGAATTGAAAACAGCAAACACATAGAAATATTCAAAATACTGGTTAACAATTTGTTAATTTGCCAGAATAGGGCTGTAAGTACCTATATTAAGCTATTGTGGAAAAATTTCACTTTTCGCTTAAAGCAGAACGGCATTCTTTGGCTATTTTAGAGTTGATGTGTACTTGTTCCATCGATTTGATCGCTGCCTGACTGTCCGAGAAATTGTATATTTCTCGTTTTGATATGACATTCTCTGAGAGCCATGTTGCAACTTTCCTTATTGGCATCATTTTGGCTTGGAAAACACTACAGTAATCAGGCAGCCTGCAAACCAGGGATACCCCTAGTTATTTTGAGTAGACTCCATACCCGATCTTGTTATTTAACTTTGTCTCTTCTGTATAAAAGTAAAGACACCCTCGTTTCCACGGCACGCCATTATTCCAATATGTCCTGGGTGGAATAAGCGCGCGTTTTTTTTTTCTTAGTCTTAGTCACCGGCCAATTTTACGTATGAAGGTGGCCCATCTGAGGGGAACAAATTGCAACTACTACAAATTTTAAAAAACTAAAAGCATAAAAATATATTTTTCTTAAGGGGGTCCTCTGGTAATCCGAAAAATTTTTTTCGATTTTTTTTTTTCATATTTCTATTGCTCAGATACTCAAAAACATTTTCCCAAAAGGATTTTTCAAAATTCGAAATAGTTTAGGAGATACAGGCATTTTTGTGTAGGTATGTTTTCGTCAAAATAACGCATCAGCAAAGTTGTTTATTTGCCTGCAGTCATTAGTCGAAAATTCTGTGGAATTCTTCCAAAATATGTATTGGTATTACAAAATATACACACACAGTATGTATACATGCAGTATGTATACATGCATGTTTTGATTTAGGGGTTGAAATGATTTTGAGCCCAGGTGTTCACATGAAAGAAGCAAACGAACGAGATTCAGTTTATTTTCGAACGCTGAAAGCTACGCGTGCGCGATAACTGCTGTTGTAAAATAAAAGAAAAATCGTTTTGTGTTTTTTTTTTTGCTATGGATAAAAAAAGCCACCCAAACGCGCCGCGTAAGTACGCGTATCGAACAAAAAAGAGGCATTTCCGTGGAAACCAGCACTCCCAAGTAGAGGACACCGACTTTGCCAGCACATCGGCCAAAAAATTGAAGAAAACGCAAGACAATGAAGTCATCATCGAAAACAACCTCCAGTTCTGTTTCTTGGAATTTTTTTCATTTTTCCAAACGCTTGCTGCTCTGGTTATCTGCGCCCAATGTAAACAAAAAATTCGATTTGGAAAAACATGTATGCGTGGAGTCGGCTTCAAAGTGAGTCTGCAGTGCCAATGTAAAGCTACACAGTATATTAATTCTTCGCCGGTGGTCGGTAAATCTTTTGTTGTAAATCGCCGGTTGATATTTGCCATGAGATTGCTTGGAATAGGGAGAGAAGGTATTAATATGTTCTGCGGATTAATGGACATATGCCAAGGATTGTGCCTTGATGCGTACTATGGCACCTTGAAAAACATGCATGTGTCTGCTAAAGCAGTTTACAAGCAGTGCCTGTTGAATGCGGTTAAAGAAGAGCAGGAACAGCAGAAAGAAAAAAATCCTGACTGTGACTCCTCAGTGCTGACCGTTTCAGGGGATGGCACCTGGAAAAAACGGGGATTCTCGTCTCTTTTTGGTGTCACTACGCTCGTCGGTAAACATACCAAAAAAGTGGTTGACTCCGTTGTCAAATCAAGCCTTTGCCAGGCATGCAAAATGTGGGGAAAAAAATGGCTCTGCAGACTTCGAAGAATGGTACGAATCGCACCAGAAAACATGCACAAACAACCACAGTGGGAGTGCGGGCAAGATGGAGGTAGATGCCGTGAAGGAAATGTTTGCCTCATCGATCGAAAAATATGGCATAAAATATGAAAAATATATTGGCGATGGCGACAGCAAAACCTTCAAGGCCATTATAGACCTTGATCCGTATAACGGCGACCCCGTTGTCACAAAAAAGGAGTGCATCGCTCACGTGCAAAAACGCATGGGCACACGGCTGCGCAAGGCCAAAAAAGAAAACAAAGGCATCGGTGGAAAAGGCACTGGCAAACTGACAGACAAAGTCATAAGCGAGCTGACTACTTACTATGGACTTGCTATTCGACGTAATAAGGACTCTGTGGAAAACATGAGAAAAGAAATATGGTCAACATATTATCACAAAAGTTCAAGTGATAGTAATCCACAACATATGTATTGCCCACCTGGTGAGTCCAGCTGGTGCGCCTATCAAAAGTCAGCAGCAGAAGGCTCATTAGCCTCATTTCACCACACGTACGCCCCACTTGATGGAAAGGTTCTGCAAGTAATGAAGCCCATATACGAAGCGTTATCATCCGACGATCTACTCAACCGATGCACTGGAGGTGAAACGCAAAATTGTAACGAATCGTTCAACTCGCTTTTGTGGACCTTTGCGCCGAAACATATCCACTGTGGTGCTACCACAGTCGAAATCGCAAATTTTCTGGCAACCTGCATTTTCAACGAAGGCTTCACAAGTATTTTAAAAATAATGTCAACAATGGGTATTGTCATCGGCCCACAAGCCGAGATGTATGCTGAATCTCGCGACGGAAAACGACTTCAACGCTCAGAGCTAAAAACGTACGCATCATCGAAAGAGGGTCGCACAGCCCGCAGAGCCCAAAAAGCCATGGAAAACTCGTTTTATGAGATGGAGGAAGGCACACTTTATGGGGCTGGAATTGCCGATTAATATTCGTAAGTATTGTATTAAAAAAATATGTGTTAATGTCATTTGTGTGCCTCAAAATTGAAGTCAAAACTTTAAACGCGTTTTTCTCGAAACCATGTTTTTCAAAACTTTGCGCACGATAACTCAAACAGTTTTTGACCGATTTTGATATATGAGGCATGAAACGACGCAGAATTTACGCCGCTATAGCCCCTACCTCAAACTTGCCGAAAAAATAATGTTTACTATTTTTTTTCTACACTAGACTACAAAAAAAAAAGGTCGAAATTCGATTTTTCATTTTCAAAGTGGCGGCTCCCCCCCTAAAAAAATTTCAATTTTTGTTTCCGAGGTAGGGGCTATAGGGACATTCATTCTAAGTAACTGAATATTTTTTTTTTTTCAGACGATGTTTACTCTTGGAATCGTGCGCAATTTGGACCCACCTTTTTTCCGGAAAACCTCGTTACCAGGCCGAGAACTTTCTGAACGGTCCATAAATTCACTTTTTCAAAATTTTGTATTTTTTTCAATAAATTAAGCTACCCAAATCAAAAAACGGAACTAAAATATCTTTACTCGTTCTCTTTCCACAATATTTTGAAAAAAGGCTAAAATTTGGCATAGATTACCAGAGGACCCCCTTAAGAGATCTTGTTGCTCATTTTCTCAATCTCTCAAGGCACTCTAGCAAATCTTCCCTGAGAATACATTACAGAGTAACACTGAGTACATCCTTTGCAATTAGGATTGTCCTTGTTAAAAATGTAACAACACTAGTTGCCAATCTTCTGACTTGTAAAAAAATATTACAGGTAAAATTAAGTTCGCTGTAATAATTGAATCAGTAAATAAATTACAAGAAACCCGTTAAGCTTTGGACAGAAACTAGCTTCTAATTTAAATGTTAACCTTTTTCGATATAATAAACATGGTTAAGCATGGTTAAACCATCGCTTATTTATGCCATAAAGTTCTTATGTAAAATAACAAAATACAAAAAAGAGAAAAATAAAACACTAGGAAGTAGAATAGCAAAATAAAAAAAATAAAACAGAAAAGCCTAAGTTGCAAGCAATAAAAGTCAGCAATCAGCAGTTTCCACCCTGAGCAATTTAAGAACATTGTATTTGTTGCCGGTACAACAACCTCCCTTCTTACTTCTACACCACTGCCAGATGTGGTTCAATTACCGGCACAACATAAATTTTGACAAAATTTCAGTTAATCCAAATAAGCTGCATGAAATAAGTAAAACTTCAAGAAATAAAGAATTCAACCGCGTTGTTAAACACCAAGAGAAAGTGGAATCAAAGCCTAGCACAAAGAACAGGGGGAAAAAGGACGAGGACGAAAACGAAAAAAACAACAACAACAATAACAGAAACCATAATAACAACAGCAACGTCTACCAAGCTTAAGTATATCTTTTATCGGCAACAGCAAAAGTAACAACAATGGAAAGAGGAGGCAACCCATCAAACAATCAAAGTAGCAACAACAATAACAGCTATGGTAAGGAATGGATAAGAAAGCCGGTAGCAACAATGGCTATCATAACAGTAACAACAACAACACCAACAACAACAACAACGAGCATAAGCATTATGAGCTGTGCCAGAAATTGTTGCCAGAAGCGTCAAACGACGAAGATGACGATTTTAGTGCTGGAATCTCTCTCCAAAGACCAATTATAAAAATTGTGTAGCTCTGCAACCCTAGGATGAGCAGTTAACACTTGGAATTTACCCGCCAAGAAATCCACACACACACACACAAACACTTGGAAATCTCATTCCTCATCCAACTTGCAGATGTTTTGATGTGTTTTCATTGCTGTTTGTTGAGCAGCATCGAAAAATACGGAGTTGTTGCCATGAAGGACGGATGTAATGTGATGTGATGCGATGTCGATGGCGTTGCAGTGCGTTTGGTGGTTGCGTTCTTGCTCCTTTGTTGACTACATAGCAGTTGAATGTAAAATTGTGGATAAGAGAAGGATATGGCGCGTGTCGGAGCTGCTGCTGCTGCGTGGGTGACGAACTGGTTGATTGTGGTGCTATGCTAGAGCAATAAGTATGTGTTGAAAAACGGCTAAAGCGTGGCTGAAAAAGACTTAAAAAAAACGCTTCTAACAACATTTGACGGCGACGGTAGGAAAGATTAAATTTATCTAGATGGTATTTGGCGCAAAAACTAGAGGCGCAAGTGAAGTCATTAAATTATTACAAACCTTTTTTAAGGCTAGTTAGAGTTTTTCCTAATTAAGATAAGAGTAAATTAAAAAATTTTTAAAAATATTACATAATAAATCGTAATGGAATTGGTTTTGTCGCAAAACTTAGTTTTTCAAAAGAATATTTTATTAAAACCAAGATATATTTATGAGATGGAAGAAGTAGGTGACGTCTATCAAATCGGTACCGTAACACTGCCAAAATCCAAAAAAATGCAATATTGCCATATTTTTAACGATAATCCAATTAAAAACAGCATGCTTAGTTACTTGTTCTTATTATTGGCTCGAGTAAAAAAGAAGCGTGTTATTTTTCTTTTGTGATTTTCAAGTGATCCTGAGTAAAAATATTAGCGGACGAACAGCGGTCGAACAGCGGTCAATCAGCGGCAGAACATAGTCCGCACAGTGGATCGACCAGTACAAGCTACAAGTAGATGGACCAAAATGATTTTGAAATTTATTAACTTTTTTGATTAAGTGTAAGAATACCTTGAATAACTCCAAAAAAAACGGCACTTTTCCAATAAGCTCTTAAGCAGAGTGAGAGTCAGCGAAATACGGCTGATTGAATAAGGAAATAAATTAGACGAGATTTGTGCAATAAGTTCGTCCAGCGCTTTGCTAAAAATTTGTGGTGTCTATCAATTTGAATTTTTTGCGAAAGTGATCTTAATGGCGTACACAAATGATATGGAAAGGTGTAGTGTTATTCGCAATATACAGTGGAACTTCGATTAACCGTGACTCTATTAGCCGTGATTATCTATTAACCGTGATGCTGAGTGGTTGATTTTTTATCTCTATTAACCGTGATTTACCTCTATCATCCGTGATGCACATGTCCATATGACTGCTTGTTTGTTTTTTTCGTATAATACACACACATCTCTCATATTAAAATTCGGTGATTCCCCTTTTTCATGAAAGTGTAATTTTCATATCAATTTTCATATGTACATGTATTCATTCATCAGTGTGAAATTTGATCTGTCAAGACGTGTTTTCCTTACATCATGCCACCGTCAAAGACTAAATCCGCAAAAAGAGCAAGAAAGGTTCTTTCAATTTAAGAAAAAATGGAGCTGATTAATGAATACTCAAAACGTAAAGTACCTTTTAAAATGTTGTCTGAAAAATATGGAGTTGGCATTCAAACTGTATCCGATTTAATAAAAAACAAAGATCGGATTTTAAAATTTTGCTCCGATGCTGATTCAATGCTTGGCCTTAAACACAGATATACACTAAAAACATCCGAAAATCCAAAAGTTGATTTCGTAACATATGAATGGTTTCGGCAAGAAAGATTTAAGGGAACTCCAATTTCAGGTAAGTTAACTGAAATCGAGATATTGTATGAACTTAAACTTAAATTTGCTTCTGAACTTCAGGCGAAATGATTGTCGAAAATTCAGAGTGCACTTATTCATTTGGTTGGTTGGATAAATTTAAAAAAAGTCATGGAATCCGTCGACTGAAATCTACGGGAGAAAAGGAGTGTGCTGATTATGAGTCTGCTACGATATTTGTGGACGACTTGGATGAAATCATTAAAAACGAACAACTTACAACTGAACAGATCTACAATGCAGACGAAACCAGTCTATTTTGGAGGTGTTTGCCTCAGAGTTCTTTGGCTAGTGGTTATGAATATTCTATTGAAGGGTACAAGGAATCCAAGGAGAGAATCACAGTGCTAGTTTGTTCAAATGCTGCAGGAACTCACAAGTGTAAATTGATGATAATAGGAAAAAGTGCCCATCCAAGAGCTTTAAAAAACGTTGAACACCTTCCTGTGATTTATAAATCTAATAAGAAAGCTTGGGTAACACAACAGCTATTTCTAGAGTGGTTTAATCAAAATTTTGTACCAGAAGCAAAGGAACATCAACGCCGCACCGGTCTCAAAAATAACTGTAAAATATTTTTACTATTAGACAACTGTCCAGCACACCCAGATGTAAATGCTATGATATCTGAAAACGTTATAGTAAAATATCTCCCACCGAATTGCACGTCCTTGATTCAGCCTATGGATCAAGGAGTAATTCGGAGCTTCAAATGTCATTGCCGTGAATGGATCGTTCAAAAACTTGTTGGTGCTAATGACAGACGTGAGTTCGTCAAATCTTTGAATATAAAGACAGCTTTGTGGGCAGCCGCAGCTTCGTGGGACTCTGTAACTCCACAAGTTTTAAAAAGAGTTTGGAATAACTTACTATCTCATAATGAAGATGCTCCAAATAGCCTTGTTGAGATACAAACAGATATAACCATACCGTCTGAATGTACGATTGATGCTGTCGAAAAGTGGTTGGTGTGCGACCAATATCTGAAAGGTTTATATCTGAAGACGAAATCGTAGACATGGTTACCCAAAGCCAAGAAGATGAGCTTGATTCAAATTCCGAGGAATCAGATGGAGGAAATGCGGACGAAACGCCTACATTGGCTCAGGCAATAGAGGCTAGTAGTATTTTGTTAGGTTTTTTAGAAAACTTTAATTGTCCAAGTAGTATTTCAGAACCAGATAAAATGCAAATATATCGCATACAAACTCATTTGTTGGAAGAACAATCAAAAGCTAAAAACATAAGACAGACTTCCATAAAAGATTTTTTTAAATAAATGTATGTATTCCTAGAGATATGATAAGTTTTTTATAGACGCAGATTTACATGTTTTTGTCAAAAATAAATAAAAATTTAGTAAAATGTAAAATGTGCATGTAAAATTTTACCTCTTTTAACCGTGATTTTCGGTTATCCGTGATTAGCCCGGTCCCGAGCATCACGGTTAATCGAAGTTCAACTGTATATCAAACACTTTGTATAAATTCATGATACAATTAAACTTTGCTTATAAATTTACTATATTACACAAAAAGTACTATAAACAATCTAAATAAGATAAGCGCATAGTACTTCTCGGATTTGACAACCCTTATTTCTTTAGTTTTTCCCAGGATGCAGACTTGTAGGTTGAACCTTAACCATTATCAGGTATATATTTCGCCTTTTTTCCGATCAGTGGTTTATCCAAAATATCATTTCACTAAAAAATGTTTTTTATTAATATTTCCTTCAAAAATTTGTAGGTAGATATGATAACCACAATTTGTTATTTAAATACCCGACTGAAAAATTCGATTTAAGCAACGTTAATCCTTATATGCATAAAAATTTAAGAAAATGTGAATGTAATAAAAACACTCTACGGAGAAAGCATAATATATTGTCCACTGACAGCTCAAATTTAACCTATCTCAGAACATGTTCGATATAACTTTTTACGAAACAGGGCCTTTGTGCTTGTCTCTGGACAGATTACATTTAAATCAACACGGGACCAATTTTATTCGATGCAAGCGTAGACAGATTGATTGAAGCTCAAAGCTGCATTCGTATTTTGTTGAAATACAAAGGTAAAAAGGAAAAAATTAGCATCTTTCACAGAATAATTATTTTGCAAAGTGATAGGCACTTTCGAATGCTCTCAACGAACAAAGCGATAGTTTTTATTCGATATTTTCCCGTCATGATTAAATTAACAAAATAAAAATATTGCTTGAAAACTGTAAAGTTTCAAGAAAAAGTATAAATAAAATAAAAAAAACCATATATATTTAAAGATATGAAGTTCAAACAAAAATAAAAATAATGTAGTCATTTGTATTAAAATGTTTGGTTTCAGAAAAAGAAACATTAAAAGATTGATCAGAAAAAATTAAGTATTTATGCTAGATCTTGAAATGGTCATTCTTTCGAGTGCAAGTATTCTATATAATAGGGGTATTCACGGGTTGTTGCGAATTGCAAGAGTGTGAAAATGCAAGGTAATTTTCGCACTTACGCGTGAACATCAATATTGCAACTTAATTATGCAATAAAATTAAGTGCCGAATGAACAGTAAATATATTGCCACCTTATTTCGAAATCATAAAAAGTTATTAAAATCTACGTTCAAACTTAACCTTTTTAAAGTTTTACCTAGGTGGCAACGACGTTCGAAAACAACCAAAACACGAATCATCTGTTTAGCATCGGCTTGTGCGTTCTCGCAATTGGTTTGAGCAGTGCATAACTCAAGAAAAGTTGCAAAATTGCAATCAAGCATTTTCGCATCGTCGCAACTGCGTTTCGCATCAACCCGTGAATACCCCTAATATAAATTAAATGGTGCTCGTTGGTAGATTCATCACTAATGAACGACTCAAAGGATTAAGCTGATATTTAGGCAGTAGATTGTTTTCGAATGCTAGATGGTTTACGGGATGTTTACGAATACAAAAATGTTTGCCACATCCCCTTTCACCGTCCCCAAATCAATAAAAAATCATATTTCAAACCGTTTTGGTCGTATAAGATTAAAACTTTGTAATTTAGTTTGTATGCTTACTGTCGGTAACTGTAGAAAAAAATGGACGTGATCGCACTATACCTACGCCGACTTTAAATTAATCAATAAGGCTTCAAAACTACTGGGCCGATTGAGCTGAAATTTTGGCAGTACATTGTTTCCAAGTAGATTATTTCGATACAGACACACAACATAAGCTCCAAATTTATAAATATATGATCAGGCTACTGTTGTCCGCGGCTTCGCTAGGGACTTTTTTTATCAATCTGAATACATGTCAAAGAAATACAAAAAGTCTTCTTTTGTTTTACTTTTCGCCTTGCTTCGAGCTCACCTGTTTTTTTTTTTGCGATGTGCTAGCTAAGTCCCTGAATGGGCTGAATGTATTCTTTCTTAGTGACCATAAAACTGTCAAACTCTGGCATTTTGGTATTTTAGTCAATTTTTGCTTTCATATTGCATTCTTATTGGCTGTAGACTTTGTATGAAATGTCAACTTCGTTTTGACAATTTCGGTCACCGGCTCTCCGCCCTAACACTACCTTGTCTAATTTTGCCATGAGATTTCCTGTTATATACTCGTCAAGTCACGCTTTTCACTCGGTAATTCTAGGAGTAATAATTGATTTCGCAGCAAGCAGTTTGGTGGCAATGTTGACAGGGAACTTTCGTCTACCCCCTGAAGCGACGAATTATCCACAAACTACTTGCGGCGAAGGCAATTATTGCTTGGGAATTGCCGAGTGAAAAGCGGGACAAAGACTTCTGGCTCATTTCCTTTTGAACTTTCACCTCCTTACGTTGATGTCCGCGTCTTTCATCCACAAAGGTATGACTTGACCGCCAAGTCTTGACGAGTATAAGCCGAGACTAAGCACGCACAGAAAAGAGAAGAGAGCAACAAGCAGTTTTTTGAAACTCTCGCAACACAAAGCGTGAAAAGAAAATGTTTTAGCAATGCTTGGCAGCTGGGATGATTTCTTAAAAAACTAAATACTTTAATTAAATATGCTTATTATTAAAATTTCGAAAGAAAAAAGCACAAATATGATGTTTTAAAAAAAGTTCATAAAAATCTGCCCAATATTTTTGGAGAAAAGTGGTAACATTAAAATTGCACTTCAATATTTTATAATAGTATAAATAACGCGACGAATTATCCACAAGCTGTTTGCGGCGAAGACAATTATTAAAAATTTCGAGAGAATATACCACTTAACGAATCTGTAGCTACTATAATAGTATGGATAGTAGTACACTGAGAAAAAAAAACATACTTTAAAATTAAATAAAAAATTTTTAAATTGAAATTTAACTCATTTGCGTTTTTACAAAACAAAATTTAAAACAAGCGTGTTTAATTTTCAACTATAAACTCATTTCTGCTTTTTGTATGATTTTCTCTTATTATTTCCTTTCAATATCAAAATAAAATTATGTGCAGTAGAATCATTGAAAATTATTGCCAGACAACTGAGACCCCGATTTTACATTTGATTGACTGAAAATATTTTTGAATTAGTCTTACAAATATTCAACATAAGATGATATAAAAACTAATTAATCAATTTGATATTTAAAATATTTCAAGCCGTAGTAAAATAAAAAAGCCTTAAGAATAATTCAAACTTCATCAAATGAAGTCAAAAAATTTGATATTCGGAGGGTCCCAGGGGTTACTGATCACGAATCTTACTGCGAAAACTCGAAAAAGTTAAAAAAATGGCATTGAAAAAATTTTGGTTTAATATATTGGTTTTTTATTTAATAACTATATTTTTAAATTATGTTTTAAAATATTTGTTTTAAATATTAAATTTTTTGCATTAAATTTTTGTTTTAAATAAATGTGTTTAAACTAAATTTTAACACGAATTTCCCTCAATGTAGTAAGGCGAGGCTAAGCGCGCCGGGAAATAGCTAGTACCCAATATTTCTGAGGAGAAAAACTGAGCATTTTACAGAAAATTGCACCGATCTGCAAGGTTGCAGCGTAGCAAGGACTCAATCGACTATCAAAAAGAAACTTAGGGATTGGTGCATCCGACGCAAACTAACCTCAAAGAGTTTTTGTGAGCATTTTTGCCTTCTTAAAGAAGAAGGTTTGGATGTGCCATTAAACGGAATAACACTGCTTCCTAATAGAGAAAAGGACGTGTTAATTGATGTTTCTGTAGACGTTTATTGTTATTTGGGTATCGCAAAACAATTGCTTTCCATCTTAAGTATAATCAATGAGCAGGATGAAATAGTGATCGATGTGAACATTTATGGTCTTCCATTATTAAAAAGTTCAATAAATTCAATTGTGGCCAATATTACAACGAACTGCAAGCGTTAGAATAATTTGACCAAATTTGTTATGACTGTCTCTATTCTTCTACACATTTCGGTATATGGGTAAATTTTAAAATTCTTACACGTACACGAATTCTTATCCCGGAATAGATCCAATCGTCGACACAATAGGCGTAGTTTACCTAGTTTAAATTGATTTGTCAACTCAACTTTGATGCACTCAACAAATTGCTTCATCAATCGTATTTGTTATCTACTGAAAATGAATTGCAAAATAATAGTAAATATTTCTGGTCCTATATGAATACTATGAGAAAGACGAACGGCTTTCCAAGTTCAATGCATTACCTTTATGACTTCTCGGAGGATACCGAAACTATTTGTAACTTTTTTGCCGAAAACTTAAAATATGCATACACCAACGAATCTCGTCGTTTCTAATTTCACAATGCCTGATGCCATTTGTGATATAAGTAGCACTAACATAACTGAATATGACGTAGAACTGTCACTTACAAATATCAAAGGGAAAATATCGGAAGTTCCAGACGGTATCGCACCCTTTTTGTTAAAACATTGTGCCAAGTCTTTAGCTTATCATTTGTATGTGATTTTTAATAAGTCGCTTGCCACTGGCGTATTTCTTGATACTTGGAAAGTATCTCATATTGTTCTTATCTATAAATCTGGTCTGAAGCAGGACGTTTGTAACTATAGACTAATATCTAACATTTGAGCAATACCTTAGCTATTCGAAAAAATTGTTCACGATAAAATTTCACCATACTTTAGTATGGTAGATCAACTGCCACTAATATAGTCTTATTTTCCAATTATATTGTTACTTGTTTTATTAATCGTTTGCACACTGATGTAATTTTCACTGACTTTGCTAAAGCCTTTGGTAAGGTTCATCTCTTTACTGTTCAAAAATTGTCTGTTTGGGATTCAGGCTGAGTTTATGAATTGACTGAACTCTTATTTATTAAATACGTAAAAATAAATGACACCTCATCGTGTCCTATTGACCTGTCATCTGGTGTTCCTCAGGGAAGTCATCTTGGTGCGTTGTTGTTTCCGTTCTTTATTAATGATCTTGCAAGTGTTATGAAATATTTAGTGTCTGTTGTTTGCTAATGATTTAAAATTGAATCGTTCCGATGAGTATGTAGTTGATTGTAATCTTTTGCAAACTGATTTGAATGCAGTTGCCTCATGGTGTACTTATAGAAATCTATGCTTTAATAGCTCTAAGTATCAATCTTTTTCTTTTTATAGAACCAGTTCAGCTATATTTTATGATTACAATATCAATAATCTCACTCTTGAAAGAGTTCATGTTAAGAAAGCTTTGGGAGTATTTTTCGATCGCCGTCTTATATTTAAGATCATTTTGATTAAGTTATACCTAAAACAAATATCATAAATAATGCGTTGTACTGAGAAAATCTACAGTTTTCGAGATATAGCCAAAAGTTTGATGTCACAATTATAGAAATTTTTCAAAACTTAAGAAGGAAATATTCATAATCAGAATCCAAATTAAACAAATTACATTTTGGAATTACAAATTTAAAAAATGTTATACCAATGTTTTTTATAATCCTGTTATGCAGTACTTATTAAAAACTCAAAATACAGAAAAAGCCAAGCAACTTTGTCATTACTAGCTGAACCCGGTGTGCTTCGCAACTCCCCTCGTTATAAAATAAAATTAAAAGTATTTATATATTTTTCACGCCATCGAATTTTCGAAATAAGTCCACCCCAGCGCCACCTACCGTGTCCATTTATACACAAATTATTTTCTTATGATCAAACAAACATACATTCTGAATTTCAGTTAAATTGGTCCATAAATTCAAATTTTCGATATAAGTCCACCCCAGCGCCACCTATCGGGTCCAAATATAGCCTATGTTACCCACCGTACCAAGATGAACATTACCTGAAAATTTCATCAAAATCGGCCCAGCCGTTTTGGAGTCCATACGTTACACACATACACACATCCTATTTTATATATATAGATAACAATTACTGTAGGAAGATAATTAAAATAAAATAAAGTTATTTTTTAATATTTATACCATTTTTTAATTATTAAACAAACACAAATGTTTTTATATTTTGCATTTGAATATAAAACAAAATACTTTAATTTTAAGATTTAAAATTTGTACATGGTATTTAATATTTTTATCGCAGGCAAAGCAGCGGGTATTTGCTAGTATTTTATATTGCGACATCGAAATCCCATGCGCCAGAGTATCAGCACAGTGTAACACATTCTTAAAAATGTGGTCAAATTGCACCAAACACATATTTGGTACACATATTTGGTACTGCAGAAATGCACAGTGGGGTTAATTTAAACATTCATTCAAGTTTATAAAACTCATCAAATTTAAGAGTACAAAATTCAAAAAGTGAAAAAGTTTTACTTGGAAAGCCCAGTTGGCGTTACTTATACTACTTTTACATCGAGCCAAATGACTCATTTCAAATGAATCATCAAAAGTGTTTACGTTGGTTCTTTTATGAGTAAGTATCTTATTTCGTTTGACAACCGGCTGTTTGATGTTGTTTTTTTTTTGATTTTGTTGTTTGACTTTTTCCTTTGTTCTATTCTGTTAGGTGTGTTGAGTTGAATTGCAACTGAGAATTTGTATGGAAAATGAGATTTTTTTCATTTGACTGAATGAGCTGAAATGAGTAATTTGGTCCAATATAAACGAAGTATTAGATTTGGTGTTTACATAATTGCAGTGAACATAATTGTTGATACAAATTTCGAAGAACATTATGCAAACTGATTTTTTTGAAATAGGCCATTTCTTAAAACTATCAGCCCAATTCTCAATGATTTTTCCCGGGGAATCGGAAAAAGGAGTTTTCATTTTTAAGATAGCAGAGATAAAGAGCCCTTTTTCGTTAGGCGATTATTCGCAAGGATGAGGGGATGACGAAAGTCCCTTTTTCAACCCGAATGCTTGCGAATAATCGACGAACTGCTTGCGGCGAAGGCAATTATTGCCTAATGAAAAACTGCTTAAAGATATCAAATTTTTTTATACATATAAATATTGACCGTTGATGAACAAATTGGCATTAAAAATTGCCATAATGTTTTTGAAAACTCCCTTTTCCAATTCCCCCTGAAAAATTGTTCACAATTGGGATGTACAGTTGCGCAATGTTGATATTTTTTCTAAATTACAAAATATAATTTTTTTATTTTATGGTGAGTAGTTTAGATTCTAGATCAATAATACTAAACACGTGCCAAAAACGTAAAACACCCTGTAACTTGAAACCAGCGTTGAAAGTACATATAGGAATGATAACGGGTTTATCATATACGAAATTTGTAAACTAGCATTATTTTATCCAAACATTTCTGAATATAAGAGTACTGCTATTATTTCGTTCGCAGCTGTATATCTATTTTATATGAATTTTATACTAGTAGTAAATGATCTTTCCTGGCGACGCACAATGGGAAAAACATAGCAAAAACCCTCGCATCACCTGTTTTTAACGCTAGCATCTATAATATTAATACTAGATACTTGAATTTTGGTTATTATGGACATAATTCTTCAGAGAAGAGACTGATGTAAGTTTTCTTTGTTTTTCTTTAACAGAGCCTGATACCCTACAGCCGGAAGTGATGACTTTTTAAAACTGCACTGCGTAAAATCGAAGAAAAATATCGAATTTCTGATAATGGATTTACAAAGCTTGTGAAAAATAAAAATACCCGTATTAGCATTTTAAAAGTTTTGGCCTTAAATCTTCATTAAAAATGTTTTAATGCAGTTAAAAGTTGGTATATCTGGAAAATCTAATATATAAAACCAAACACAGAAAAACTGTTCCGTATAGGCTCGTGCACCGTTTACCCGATTGAGAAATTTGGACACCAAGTACGTTTCATAGATAGGAAGATTATATAGGGTGTGGAAAAGTGGGCGTAAGTCTGTGGGCGTAGCACTCCATAATAACTTCTAAACGCCTGGACCGATTTCAATGAAATTTGGTATGAAAGTACAACTGCAGCCAAGATAAAACATCGGCTATAAAAATCCCAAAGACTTCCGCAAGAGGGCACTTTAAGTAGTGCATTTTTAAGACTCAATAACTCCTAAACGACTTGACCGATTTTGCTAAAATGTGGTATGTAAAATAACCTGATCCTGCAACAGAATTGAGGGAAGAAAACAAAACCTGAACATAAACCGAAGGCTATATATATAATTTATATATATATATAGAGATAGAGTTAGAGATAGAGATAGTTGCAATTGAAAATGTGCAACTTGCTATTCCACATGAATTTGATTGAACAGTTTCTGTCACATAACTTTTGTATATACTATATATGTAATAGGAAAAACTACGAAAAACAGTGTAATAGTGATTTTATTTTAACATATTTTTAACATCTAAAGGCAAGTCTTTTTTGGCTGATTCAATGTTATTACTTGCCCGTAATGATGATATTACAGGGTCGGAAGCCACAAGAAAGCGGTTAGTTATATCAGTTATATTTGCCAGCCTTGAACTGCGCCAAGCATTCTGGTTTCTATAAGTCTTGAAGTCTTTGTTGCAGTGCTCCTGTGCCTCTCTCGATAACATTCCTACAAAAAATTTGATTTAGTTAAAAAAATAGTAAGTAATCTTAAATATCCAACCAAGTGGCAAAAATTGCATAGAGCACAATGTCTCTACCATGAACTAAAACTTTATGGACTGTAGGAGCCATGGTCCACCAACCATATTTTATTAAAAGGATATCTAAAGTATCTTTTGCATAGATATCCAGACAACAAAACCTCAAGTGGCGTGATCGCGAGTATTTTTTAAAATTAAGCTAAAACAATATTTTAATATTGTTTTTATAAAACTCCGTTAGGTCACGCGACATAGAAGAGTAATATACACATGTCTTAGTAATAAGACAAACATTCTTAGTGAATGCACTTACCTTTTTTAGATTCAGCGCTATCTAGTGTCAATTTTATAAAAAAGTAGTCTAGGAGCTCGTTCAATACATGACCCTAATATATTCAGCCACTTTATTATGATCATTACTAGTTATTATAATGCATTATTATTATAAAGAAAATACCCAAAAAAAGTTTTTTTACTATAAAAAGCGTTAATTTAAATCAATTATAACTCAATTTCTTGCAAAACCTTTTGATAGGGCTTTGTTAACAACAGATTCAACTTATTGAAACTAAAGAATTTCATTGATTTGAATTGATTTGAAAAAGTAACAGTTTATTTAATACGGAAAAAATCTGCTAATTCGAAAAAAATATATAATTTCAAAGATCTATGTATTTCTTTTTACGTAAAATCAATTTTAAAAAATGAAACAGAAAAATAATAACAAATCTTAATTTATTATGTGCACCAAAAATGGTTGCAATCCGTTACGATAAGCGAAATATTTAAACTTTAATATAGCTATATAAAAAAGATATTTACGCACATTAAAATATTTGAAAAAAGGCCTTCTTACGAGGCCTATAGATCGGCAAGCTTTTGGACTATAGTTTGCTAAGATATGTTTTTAGAACCAGTAATATGTGTAGATTATAGAACTTGAAGAAAAAAATCTTCCCCACAACTTTTTGATTTGCTCCAATGCGAGGGTTTTTGCTATGTTTTCCCCATTGTGCGGCGACAGTCAGAAAGTCTTAAATTTAAACTTTCCTTTTAGATCGCCAAGTTGGGAATAATTACATTTAGAATAATTCCCCATATGAATCAGAGCTCTTCATCAGGAACAGCAGACATTTTGTAGCCCTCTGCAAAAAAACGTAACTGAAGCCGCACCTGCCTTCTGGCAGCAGCATAAAAAAGAATCAACTTTTCATGTTTTCATCCAAGCACTAAACACTCCAACACAGAAACGCAATGTTTTCCCAGCTAAAGGGTGGCATCAAACAGCAACAGCAGCAGCAGCAGCATAAGTTGTTGCAATGGAGGGGGAGCATTCTGTAGAAGCAACTCAAGTGGTATGTAAAAAGTCGTAAATATTGATTTTTCTTTTTCCGCCGTTAGCAACGATGAAATCTCAGCAAGACTGCCGGCCCAAAGGAGCTGCTTACATGATTTAAAATATTTTCTGTTGCTGCTTTGGCTATACTACCACATCTGCAGGTATTTAGAAACTTACTTTATTTATAAATAGAACATTTGATCAAACTTTCAACGTAATAATGTCGTCATTAAAATACTATAAATTGAAGCACAAGGTATTTAACTTCAGGTATTCCCTCAGGAGCCTGAGCAATAACTCCTTGTTAATCGATATTTTGTTTATTCTATTGGAGTAAACAATTCACCCTAGCAGTCAGTAATATCTAGAGTTCAGTTATTGAAGTGAAAAATTATAAAATATTTAATGTACTCACTCGCCATCGTCTCCTGCTGCTGATCAAGATGCAGTTTTAGGTCTTGTTCACCGTGTTTGTTTTTCTATATGCTGTGGAAAATTCTGTGGGTTCCTTTGGTCTTTTTCTTTCCTTTTTTAGTTATTTTATGCCAGCTAATTCGCTGCAATTGGAAGTTTTTCGTTTTCTTTTGTTAAGCACGCAGCTGTCTTTTCCACGAAGGTTTTAAGACGCTTGATAATTTAACAAATATTTCTTAGATTTCAGTGAACAAAGTTGGGAAAACACATTTTTATTAGTTTAAAATCCAATTATTTAACCACTAATGAAATTCTTTTTCGAGTTTAGTTTATTTGCACTTCTAAATTTTACCAAATATTTAAATATTACCTTTTTATGTCGCGGAGCTAAAAATTTAGTATAATCACGTTCGCACGAATGAATGGTTAACAACGGAATGACGAAGAGTTTGACACTGCAATTCGTGGAAGCCGCCCAAAAAGCCGCCAGTTTCTTCATAAAAGCAATAACCGATGGGCACGTTCAGATAATACTCAATTCATGCATATGATGACGTCCAGATGGCGAAGTTATCGTACACAAGGTGACTATGAAGCGTAAAACTAACATATCTTAACATCGGCTTAACACTGCAACTACACGTGTAAGTAATCATCTGCAAGTAAGGCATGACTTGTGTTCGAAAAAATTTTAAAAACGAGGACTCAAGTTGTAAGCGACTGCAAGTGCATTTGCTGTTTAATTAAATTATTATTTTTCTATATTTATAAATTAATTTATTATATACCTATTAAATATATTAATTAAATTAACTTTAATATTTGCGATTTATATAACTTCACTTCCATTTCTGTTTGTAGCCATAAACAAGTTATTAGTGTTGCCTATTGTTTAAATAGCAATTATTCCGAAAAATCCCAAAAATATCCCCAAAAGCACAACAAACAAACACTGTAATCCCTCTATTTCACATTCACTTTCAGCAAGTGTCAAAATCCACTGTCTCTGAAATCTCTGTCGTTGCCAGTAACGCTGCAAGAAGTCTGTAAGTGAATTCAGTATAAGTGTGTTAGTAAAAAGATTTAAATGTATTGAGTTTTTTGAACTTGCTCTTGCACGTACAGACGCTATGAAAATGCCATGTGGTCTCAGTATTTTCAGAAGAAAACTTTTGAATAACAGAAATGCCGTGCAAAATCAATCGGTGTATGAATATAAATGGGTGGTTGGATTTCATTCAATTTTAGTACACATATTGTGTGCATCCTAGATTAGATAAAAACATGCTTGGTATTGACTATGCCTCTTTCGCCCCTTTTCAACTTACGTAAATTTTTTATTGAAACACTACTTACTATCGGAATATTTACAGCATAATTTTAAAAAATTTCTGATATTAGCTGCATTCCCGTGGTAGTTGATCTAGAACGCAGCTCTATTTTATTCACATTACAAAAACAAAAATTAGAAGCAGCTCGATTTCTGGTTCTATTTCTGATCTTAAAATGCTGCCAAGTTTCAAGCATTTTTTATCAAAACGAACATAGTTGGCAAACCTAAGTAACTACTAATTTTAATTTTTTTACGTTTCATCGCTCAATGGACGTTTTGGTATTGCTGTTTTCTTATGTTATTTTTCTTTTAACAGCTGTTTCAAGACAGTGGTGCCTAATTCTTATAAAGTTTAACTAAAGTTGTTCCTTTGAGATTTGATCTGATCTAGTGACACGAGAATGCAGCTATTTTGTATCGTGTGATTAGTTTTTGTAAGAAACCCTATAGCTATTGAGATTGTGGACTGGCAGTGTGCCCCTATATATAAATGATATAAATACAATAGAACCAGGTTTCACGCTACATATTAGCTTATTTTGTTCAAGGACAAAAGCATAGATATAAAAACAAAGGGATTTATTAGCCAAGAAGCCAAAATCAAATCCGAGATTTATTAGGCTCACATCCCTTTTTATAAAGTTTGCGCCACAGAGAGTATATAACGCAGAGGTCTCAGGCTTCCAATCAAATTTCATTGTACAAGCGTCCAGAGGATAGAAGAAAAAAACAATATAATTTTGCTTTGTCTCAGCAAACGTTTTGACACTGCCTATACTTTTCCACAGGTGCGCATTAAACGACTGCTGAGGCAGCAGCATAATTGTTTTTTTTGTATTCTATCCTCCTGACGCTTGTACAACGTAAATTGAGTGAACTTCTTGAACTTGAGTGTTTGCGCTGTCATTTTTGAAAATTATAAAAATTGAGTTTCTTAAATATATTTGTTGCATTAGTGCCATTAGATCAGATCAAATCTCAGTGAAACAACTTTAGTTAAACTTTATAAAAATTAAGGATCAATAACAAAAAAAAAAGCAATACCAAAAACATGGTGATAGAAAACAAGGTGTAAGAGACGTTGATGTCGACGTCGTTTGCTAAAGCTGTCAAACTTAAGAATGAGTGAAAGAGAAAGAAAAGTTGATTTGACAATTTTAGTATTGGATATTTACAACAAAAATTTGAATTCGCTGTCACCTTGCTTTCTTCCACCACGACCAAAACGCCCATTGAGCGATGAAGCGTCAAAATACGAAAATGAATAGCAAGGTTTACATGATCCTACATATTGTCACGCCTAGTGTCATAGCCTTGAATTTAAATTATTTTCCGCTAACAGTTTTATATGATTTTCTAACTATGATCGTTTTGATAAAAAATGCTTGAAACTTAACAGCATTGTAAAACCAGAAATAAAGCTAGAAATCAACCTGGTTCTAATTTTTATTTTTGTTTTGTGAATACAATAGATCCGCGCTCTAGATCAACAACCACGGAAATGGAGCTATTCAGTACTATTCTAAGATATTGAGCTTTAAATTCTTGTTTTTGTACAATATTTTGTAGCTTGAAAAATGTTCATAAACAATTGGTATGTCTAAGTTAAACGTTCGTATGTATGTTTTAATATTGTTATATAGTTCTAAAATGTTGTTTTTTATATTTTTACAAAATAGTCGTTTAAAAAATAGTTTATGTCAAAAACGACCCCAATATCTTTTCAAAATTTACGGCTTAAAATAAGCTCGCTAAGTGCGTTTGCGGCACAGACTATGTTTTTCGTTTGGCTTTTAAAAAGTTCCTTAAATATAGACACTAAATTTGTCAGAGTTTCACTTCAGCTGGCAGTTCAACAGCTAGTTCAACGTTTAAAATGTCATAGAAACTCGTTTGTGTATAGACCGTACCGGTTATGGTGTCTTCAAAAAAGTCAGATATTAAAAGCTATCATTTAACTTTTATTTTTCTCGGCAAAATACTAGTTAATTTATTATTTTTATTTTTTCTGGAAAAAATTACAGTTGCCTTATTTTATAAATCAAAAGTAACAGTTATTTCATGCCTTTTATTTTTCGGTCAAAAATATCAAGTAAATTAAATTTTTTCAAAGGCCGCTTGACAGACAGAAAAATTTGAATGCTATTTTTTTCATCTTAAGAGCGCTCACATTTTGAGGTATAAATCTTTTTATAGTTTTAATAGTTGCTTAGTCGGTGAATGATAGTATGAAGTTATTCGATCACTCTTATTTTCACATGTTGTAACTCACAGTAGGACAATGGAAAGCGACTTAAAATATCGTAAATTTTTGTAAAATATTTTTTTATATATAGAACAGTGTCGGGCAGCTTTGCACACCTATACTTTCTCATGTTGAGTATGTATTAAATAGCGCTTTAAAGCTTACACTAAAAACAAAGTAGTGCTAAAGCGCTTTTTTGCAGAAATCTTACTAGGCATTATGGGATTTTTTTTTTGCTCAGATTTGTATTGCTAAATTAAATAAATAAGAAGTGGACGGAATGTCAAAAGGAAACAGACTGATAATAAGAAATACAGATCAGCAAACAGAAATGTAAAAATGCAGCCTAATAGTAAAAAATAAATATGTTTTTATATTGTACTTATGTTGCTTATAGTGTTTTACCAAGGCCAAACTGATAGAGTAAGATGCTTTCATTATACGTACTTAGAACTGATCACTATATGATATGATATGTGGACATGCTGCTTTTAAATAATTAATTAATTTCTCCTTCGCATGCCCAACAATTACCTTATATTGGCCATGCATTATTGTAATGAATTGTAATGCATAATTTTACCTCTTTTATGCCACGCTATGACGTTATTTTCTAAATATAAAAAATTTGTATTTAACAACTAGAATTTGTATTTAAAATCAAGTATGATTTAAACTATCAAACATTTAGGATTTGTATTTAAATCAAATAAAGTCAACATAATAAATATAGAGGTCATTTAGGAAAAAACTTTAATAAAAAATTTGTTCATACATATTTCCAAAAATTTTGCATACATACAATTTTATACAGTGTTATCTTACGTTATATCCGTGCCGATGAGCAATAACAGCTTAAGTCTTATCTCAAAATTTCCAGAAATTTTGCTTCAATGTTTTCAATCGCCGTATAAGTTATATGAAAGGGTCTTTTGTTTTTGCGTCATATCTTCGGCTAAGGTCATGCTAGAAATTCAAGATTTTGTGTACTTATAATGATATATACGTGAAACACAACTATATCAATAACTCAGTTCTGTCTTAAATCGACTTAAGCTATTATTCCTTATCGACACAGATATAATATAATATTCAAGGAACACACAAGCGCAGATCTCATCTGCTTGACATTTGAACACTGAAGCTTTGATCGTTCTGTAGGTGAGATGAATATATATTTTACTGCACAAACACAATCTCAAGTGTGCAAAGCTGCCAGACAACGATATAGAACATAAGATTATTTCTAGCTTCTATCTCGCTAATCCAATTTTATTTAATATAATGCAAATGAAAAAATTTTTATACAATATACTTTAGCTCAGTTGCTGTGTAAAGATAAGTATATTCCCTTAGCTGTAGATAAAACCTTTCACGAAGACATTCTTTTCAAACTCATTAACCTTGAGTTTGATAAATTTTTATTGAAAATCTTTGAGTTTTTTTTTCAACCGAAAGTTCTGTGTATGCGAATATCTCTACATAACAAATAAGAATGACAGTGTTATGTAGTTCGAACATTCTTATTTTTCACATGTTTCAACACACAGTAGAACAATGGAAAAAACTTAAACCAACGTAAATATTCGTAAAATTTCTCTAGTTTTTATTTAATTCATATATATTATAAGATTATTTTCTTACCAATCCAATTTTATTTAATAGAATTCATATGACAACATTTTTATACAATAGTCACTATACTAAGCGAAAATATGCATTTTAATATCAAGTCTGACCGTTTCCAATTTAAAAATATTTGTTTTGGATTTATCGTTTTAAGACAGAAATTAATTTTTGATTTTAAGTGGAAGCAGATACAGAAAAAATAACAACAGTATTCGGGCTTTTCCGTTTATACGTTGCGTTGTTAAGTCTATAATAAACGTGTGTTTTTAATAAATTAAATTATGTTTATTAAACATGGATTATTGTGATGAAGAATGGTTTCAGTCCTCACCTCACTTCATCACCTACATCTCCTCTAGAGGAATGCTCATTACAAGAAATGGATGCCGAAAACGCAATTTTTTATGTTCTCTGCAAACCAATTTTTATAAAAGGATTTATTTATTATTTTCAAACGTATGAAGTTGGTTTTAAATTAGATAATATAATATTAAAAAATTTCTTCTATTATAAGCCAACTATAACATGTATATAATATTAATAATGGAAAAATGTATTTTTAATTTAAATATATTTTAATTTTCTATTTTTTATTTTATAATCAAAAAATTTAACCAACAGGCTCGACGAACCGTCGAATTAGCTTCTTATAGTACATTTACACCAAGCCTTCAAAACGTGTTTCATGCATTTATCGCGTTTAAGAGCCAAAACATAACTTTTTGAGTGTTTTACCAAACAAAATTTAAAACACCATGACTAGTTAAGGCGGAGTTAGGGTCTTTGTCAAGTTGATAAGATTTTGTTGCTAATTCGAAAGTGTTTCCATACACAGCATCGAAACAAAATGGACTCGTCAATTTCTGTTCACATTTTTGTTGCTTATTTTGCTGTAAAATCGAAAAATGGATATTAATTAAAAAAACTAGGAATTTTATGTTTAATCACAGAGGCTATATTATACAGAGGTCACAGTTTGACTTCGAATAATTTTTGAACTCAAGTTTTGTTGTACAAGCCTCCGGAGAATAGAAGATAAAACCCAAAAAAGTTATGGTTTGCCTCAGCGTTCGTTTTGACGCTTCCTATAGTTTTCTATAGGTGCGCATGAAACAACTGCTGAGGCAGAAGCATAATTATTTTTGTTTTGTTCTTCTATCCTCCTGGCGCTTGTACAGCGTAAAATGTAGTGAGCTTCGGACTGACACCTCTGTATAATATAGCTCTGTGGTTCAATTCAATTAAAAAATAAGGCATACGTTAAAAATGTTAATAAGTCAATATATGTCTCTGCAGCACTTCAAAAACTCTTCCGTTCACCGTTTTTCTTATAATAATTAACGGTATTCAGTTTTGCAGACAGAAGAAAATTAAATTCAAAAAAGTTTCGTGCATCTAAAGCCCAGTTTCCATGTAATCTTCTAAGATCTTCTAATATCTCCCACAATCACATCTTCAGTGGGAAAGAAATAGAATGCGAGTGCCTCTTTATGGGATTGATAAAGGAGCGTTCGAAACATACATACATTTTGCATTTTATAGCATGTGATATCCTCTACAATCTCATGTGATGCTGGGAGATCATAGAAGATCATGAAAGATCAACTTTTTAAACTTTTGCTATAAAAGTCTATAACTTGCTATAAATACGGCAGCCATTTAAGTTGTTTGTTGTTGGACTATTGTCATCACTGACAACTATTTTAATATTATTCTAAGGATGCTTTAACATCTCAAAATAGAAGCAAAATAAAATAGAAAAAAATCGAAACAATTTCATTGTTTAGAATTTTGTGAATGTTTGCTGTATTCAATATGTAATTATTTTAGTTACAAAAAATTGGTTAATAAATCTATTATTAAATAATATTTATTAATTATTAAATTGACGATTTTATACATTCCGTTTTGTTAGTGTTATGCCGTGGTGGCCTCTGAAAGCTTGTTTTATAGAGCCGGTACTGGTTGGTGTACTTTTGCCCATATTATACGGTGCTCGTTTGCTCGGCGAGCAGATAACTTTGTTGTTGCGTCCAATGCGAAACTGTGAAAAATTTTTGAGAATACTACAACAAGCATATTGCACTGCCATGTGCACACCGAGCAAACGAGTGTCGTGTAATATGGGAATTTTAAATCTTGACGTGGTGGACAACTTCTTGATATCGTTGTGACTGACCCCGTTGTACTTTTCTGACATTTTTAAATTCTTGTGATAAAACAAATGCAATAAAATAGTTTCTTAAGCAAACAAATAAAAATACGACAACAAACCAAATGTCATTATTTTATAGCAAGAATAACATAGATCCATCTCGCTCATTATAGCAGAAGATGTGATTGTCGGAGATCTTAGAAGACCACATGGAAACCGGGCTTAACGAAACTTAACTAATAAGCTTCGGCTTAACTCGCAATGGAAACTCAGTATATGTAGTAAATATAAATGTTAGGCCATTCTTGAACGTACCCAGTTGAGTTGTCAAACAGCTGTGAAATTTATTTGACGTTTAAATAATATATTTTCGCGTCTTGGTAAAATTTTTACAAATTTCTAAAAAGTTGTTTTTATAGCTTTGCTTTTTAACTTAAATAAGCTTGCAATCATTTCCAAGTTCGCCAAAATTACGGAAAAAAAGTTTAACTCCAAAATGCCGCCTGCTTCAGCGTCGGCTGTAAACAATAACAACAACAACGCAAGCAATGCAGCTACACAAGCAGCAGCAAAAGCAGAACGTGAGGAACGCCTTCGTGGAGCGCTAAAAGTGTTCATTCAAAAGGATCGCCAACGTAAAAAGGAAGGTGCGTAGAGTGAAGGAATTTAATTTGTGGAATTTTTAACTTATATGCCATTTATACAGAATTCGAAGCTAAAGTTGAGGAAGAACGTCTACGCAAAGAACGTGAGGCACGGGAACGCCAAAATGACATGACTTTGGGCGAGACACGCGAGCAAATAGCCAAGTTGGATCTGAAGTTGAGTGAGCTTCGCAATCAAAAGCAGCAGCTGTTTCTGCAATTGAAAAAGGTCTTGAACGAGGATGAGAATCGCAAAAAACAGCAGAAGGACAATGAAATGTTTGCTATGCAAGCGATGCAGGCACAGCAGGCAAATCTGCCGCAGCCGCAAGTGTTTTTGCCCCCACGCTTGCAGCACCATCAAATGCCGATCATTCCAAAGGTACTTAAAACAGAACTGAGTTAATCTTTGACTTTTTTATGTTCGAATAGAATGTCAAAGTTTTAACAAAACTTAATTTAAAACTATTTTGTTTCAATAATCAGAAAAATGGAGCTTTTCCTTAGTATATTTACGATTTTTGTAAAAACAATGGAGTTAACAAATTTAATGAGCATATTTTGGCAAATTTATGAAAGCGCTATTCTATATTGGAAATTGCATAAAAATTAAAGTATGAGGAGAGTGTGTGACTTGATTTATTTAGAGCGAAATTCTATACATTTAATTTAAATAATAAATTCTATCAAAAAAATGCGAATTTTTGCAAAAATTGAATATATATTGGAAATAAGGTACAAAATGCAAAGGGAATGTTTTAAAAACATCATAAACTAGTTTCAGTTTAATAAAACGTTTTCTTGTAATTTTTCAGCCCGTTGGTAATCAACCCATGAAGCGTGGACGTAGTCCTTCACCGCCTTCACATCAAGGTTACTATAAAAATGCAAACTACCCGCAGCAAAGTATGTTTCTTTCCCCAAATTATTGTTTTACTTTCATTTACACTTGCATCATTCACAGAGCACGATGATGGACGCCGCGGTGCTGACTATGCCCGAATTTTATGGAACAGTACGTTGAACACACTTTTGAGTTGTTAATTTGATGGTATTTTTTTTTATCCTCCGCACAGAACCACCCACACAGTATCAAAATCCACCCGGCACGCTTTTCTATCAGACCACTAGCAATGCGCCTCCAACTCAGCAGGACACGCGTGGTCCGGCCATTATATATCCTACCTACAATCCTGCCTTGAATCTGCCTCTGCGTCAGGGTGCCTACCATATGGATATGCAATCTGCTGGATCAGCATCCTCAGCGTCTGGTTCCAAAAACGATCCACAAAAACCAACCCAAGTATATCACATCAATTTGGATCAGCCGCCAATATCGCAAGCAAGTTCAGGTCCATCCGGAGTACCGCAAAAGCCGCAAGTGACTATGGAAAAAATATCCGATCGCAGCGGTGGTTATCATGTTGAGGTGAAACATGATGGTGGCCCACCAGGTCATGGTCCACCACAGCATTTGCCCGAAGGAGTGGTATATACGCCACTCTTACCCGGCATGACTTTGCATCCAAACGCAGTCATGCAAATGGCAGGCAATCCGGTGCAGGTAAATTTTTTTGTGTTTTGTGTTGTTTCATTTCGATGAACGTTTTTTCTTCCATTTTCACAGAATTCAAAGGCTGGTGGCAGCATAACGCAAGGCTATGCACCTCCACGTAACAGTGCGCATGAGCAACAGCTGGCACGTCAGCAGCAACAAATGTCAGTTATACCAGGACAACCGGTGCAGCAGACGCAGCAGCAGTTGCACTATCCGCGCAGACTCTTTTGAGCTCATGCTAAGAAAATGGTCTAAATTTAGGTTTATAATGCATAATTTCCTTTTTCTAATTCCATACTTTTGATGTTTTCAGTTTTAAAAACATGATTTAATTTAGCGAATGGAAAAATTAAGTGCAACAACATGAAACAATTTTTAAACAATAAACAATAAAAAGGAAACAATGAAACATGAAAAAACATGACAATAAAAAATTATTGACGAAATTTAACAGCTAAACGTGACAAGCCCAGACACCACCGTATACGTGTCGTACTTGTTTTAAGTCCCCAACAACTACATTGATAAGTTTTTACTTATTTTATTTATGAAATCACTGCTGACAGAATGTAACCTACCGTTTAGCAGGCACACAAAGTAGCCGAAACTGATACTGGTCACTTACTCAACATGTTGAGTAAATTTTGTGTTTTATGAACGTAATGGAAATGGCCATAAAAACAAGATGGCGTACTAGTAGTTGTGTACTAGTAGTTGTGTAAAACTAACTTGAAAAATTTTAAAGCACTTTTATTTTAGTAAGTTAAAACTGAATTTGCTCAAGGCCCAAAAAGTTTAAAAATAAAAATTATATAAATTTATAATGCTAAACAAGATGGAGTACTTCATTTGAAATATCTTCAAATGCCACAAAAACTAATTTTGTTTGAAAAAAATATTCACCATATATTTGAAAATTCTTAAAATGTGATGAAAACCACGCCTACCTCCAATACAACGTTGACTTCATCAAATCGGTAAAATATGAAAATGTCACAAAAATTACTGTAAAGACTTGACATTTTGCGCATAAGCTTTGGACGCAGAAATCCGCCACATAATCAAAATTTTTAAAAATTCGGATGAAAACCACGCCTACCTCCCATACTTTAACAGAATGGTAAATCTCTTTGAATGCCACAAAAACTAATGTAATGACAATTTTGTCTAAAATATTGACCATATATTTGAAATTTGTTCAAATAGTAGAAAAACCACTCCTACCTCCAATACAAAGTAACTTTATGAAAACGGTTAAGGGCCGCTTTCACAATGTTAAGCACTAATGTTAAGCACTAATCAGAACTTTAACCAACAGTTAGCAAAAAAGCTCTTTCTCAATGTTTGGTTAAGACTTAACTGTCAGTTAAGTTCTGATTAAGTTAACGACAAGTTGTGGTTCCGGTTAGCTGCTAATCGAAGGAACAGCTGACAAGATTACAAAATTACAAAAAAACCGACGGTTGCTTAAACAGCACTTGGTGAAAACAAAATTATTTTTTTAGCTATCATATGGTTAGCTAACTCCTGGTTAAGAGCTTGACTAACCGGACATTGAGAAAGCGGCCCTAAGTCTCTATAAATTCCACAAAAATTAATTTAAAGAATTAAATTTATGCACATATGCTAAGAATATTAAAATTATGTTTGAGTTTGAAATTTGGCAAAATCGTATTAAAACTCGGCGCATTTTCCATACAAAGTGGCATCATCAAAGTAACATAACTTTTATAAATTCCACAAAAAATGTATATTAACAGCATATTTAATATACAATCTTCCATATCTTAAACGTGTTCTGCATTAGAGTTTTAGCAAAATTGGATGAACACCGCCCCGCGTCCATTCCCTAAACGAATTGACGTCATCAAATTTTCAAAACATGCATATCTTAGAATACTATCCTCTTGGGTATTTTAAGCTCGACTTAGTCGAAGATAATTCCTAACTAGTTATGTATATCTTAAAAATTAAAAAAACAATGTGTTTTAATCATTTAAATAAAACAAAACAATAAAAATATTAATCTTGTATAATGACGATAAGCTGCTTGTAGCTCGAAATTCGTGCTCGAAGAAATTTTTCAAGTAAAGTTCAATTAATTGTTTGAAAAGCATTATCTTCAACTCACTTATTCCTTGAGCATTCGCCTGTTCACTTTTCTAAAATTCTTTTATTATAACCAACGATTTATTTAGCAGTCGTAAACATGCTTATGTACATATAATTAATTAAATAATAATTTAAACACTTAAGTGCTATGCTTGAAAAACTGCGCTGTAATCATCAAGAAGATTAATTTTAAAACCTTCGTAGAAAGCAGTTTGACTGACGTCACTCGAAATATCCTTTAAAAATTCACTGCATCCCAAAAACGTATTTTGCTACAAGAAGTTTTAAGTTGTTGTCCTTGCAATATGTAGAGCTTCCGGCGCATTGTTTTTAAAGTTTTTTATTCGCCTCCTCTCCCTCCTATCTTTGAAGTTGGCCCGCCCCCTTTAATGGTATTCGATAATATTTTCGAGTATGTATGTATGTTTAAACATTTGCAATCCAATAGATTCATGAAACAAAATTCTAATGCGTAGATTTTTAACAGCTCTACTTTCTTGCCATTATAAATTCAAATAACAATAGAAGAGGGTTAAAATCACATGCAGACAGATTCCCACATAACGTTCTTGTGCTACCAACAAATTGTGCTGCCGAGGGTCTGGCCAAGAGTACGAATATGCTTTTAGTGCATAAAAATGTAGATGATGATGTCGATGATGAATGTTAAAGTGCTCATTTATTGAGGGTTGCTTTTCTGCTGCAGAATAAAATTTAGACGAGGCATTTCAATATGCGTTAAAGCTGTATGGATGAGGTCATGTCACTGGCGCTATCGAGGTTATAATTTTTATCAATAAAAACAAAATCTCGAAAAATTGCAATAAACAAAAACGAAGTTCAAGAAACTAAAACCTGACTACTAAAATTCACGTTCTAAAAAGTGTAAAGCAAGAAAATATTCTCACCTGTAATTGTTATGACAAACTATTCAATATTTTTTGTCTATTAAGTAATCAACTAACACATAATATATATTATTGTATTTAGTACATATTCATATTTACCACTTTACAAAAAAAAAAAAAAAAAAAAATAGCAAAAATTGGACTTTTGCTTTCAAAAAATTAAAACGTTTGGTTAAAAGGTGAAAAAGTAAAAAGCTCAAAGTAAATTGAATTTAGAAAATTTAAATTAGGCTAATTGGAGCCTGCTAGAACAATTCAGCCTGCAAGAATGCGCCTCCTACAGATATTTTGAAGCCTACAGCAGCATACTCAGCGGTGGTTCTGGATGATCCAGAATGCAGCAGTGCTCCTTTAGCAAATTGGTTGGAGTCTACAGCATGCTTAGCGGTGGATGCTCGTTATAATTTTTTAATGAACATGAGCTTCCGTCGCTTGGGGCGTAGCATCTATTTCCAAATAACTAAAAGCCATTCAAAGCTAACAAGAAAAAAAAACTAGAGATTTCAAATTGTTCGATTCAGTTTAATTTAAATAATTTCAATTTAAAAAACTTGCAGATGTTTTCGTCAACAAAATATTCGTCGCAACTTATGCAATTCATTTGCGACAAAAAAATCGGAAAAAGTATTTACTGAATACCACTTTCTAAAATTATCGCAAATTGAACTTTGCGACACCGAATATCGGCCGAAATATGTTACAGAATTCCACTACTGAATTGGATGTCATTGAGCCAATGCACTGGTTTCATCTTTGCTCATTTAAACCATCTGTGACTTGTGATGATATAATTAATTACATCAATACACACACGAGTATTGATAAACAAAATCTTGATTGTCAAATATTGATGAGTAAAAATCTGGCTTATACTCCTATTGATAAAATTAACTTTAAGCTGGGTATATCCGCATCTCTGGTCGATCGTATTTTAGTGCCAACTCTCTGGCCTGCAAATGTATCGATTAGTAAGTTCGAGTTTTTTCCAAGGAAGGATCGTCGTCGCTACGTAAAATAGAACAAAATAATCCCAACTTTACTAGCTCCTTAAAAATTTACTTCCAAAATATGTCTGGCATAAGAACTAAGTCAAATTCAATTAAATTATGGTCCTCTAATCTGGATTATGATATTATAGTCTTTCGTTGAAACTTGGCTTAATGCCGAATTTTTTGATGCTGAATTCTTCGACCTGAATTACTATCAGGTATTTCGAAAAGATAGAGATGCGGCAAGGACTTGCTGTACCAGAGGTGGCGGTGTCCTTGCTGCTGAGAAACGTCCGCTTTGCTGTAGTGCTTTGCCACTTGAAAATACTAACACATTGCTTGATCAACTATGTGTTTCAATCCATGGATCCTCGGAATACCTATATTTAGCTGTTTCTTATATTCCTCCAAGTAGCTGTGATTCATTGTATATGGCTCATGTAGACAATATTTTAAATCTAGCATCAAATGCTTCTAGAGGTAGTCATTACTGCGTTCTTGATGACTTTAATTTAAACAAAGTCACTTGGAATAACTTTTTAGATAATCATGATCTTATTGCTACTAATGTTAACTGAGCTCATGAAATGTATCTTATTGACTCTTTTTTAAGTTTAAATTTTATGCAAATCAATGGGTTTCCGAATAAATTAAATAGATTCTTAGATCTTATTTTTATTAGCAAAGATTTCATTTATAGTGTTGAACTATGTCATATGCCTATCTGTGATCCTAACTTACATTATGTGCCTCTAGTGTTAAAAATATAATTTTTTAATTTTTCTTGCAAGATGGCTAACTTTATGAACTCAACTATCGATTATAACTTCAGTCAATGTAATTTTGTTGAACTTAATTCTGCTATTCTGAATGTGAATCGGGAGCATAATTTGCAATATTTGAATACTTATGATTCTTTTATCTTTTTTAAATCTAAATTTTTAGACATCTGCGACAGAATTATCCCTCAATGTCCCAGATGGAATTTTAAGCTTCCGTGGTAACAAATTTTTCAATTTATTTAAAGCCACAAATGATATTGAACACTTCAATAAGCATCAGCACTACTTAAGGGAATTTAATTTTCTCAACAAGTTCTTGTACAAGCAGTACATTAGTCGTTATGAGTTTAATATTAAGACTTATCCTAAAAAATTCTGGAATTTTTTAAATTCCAAAAAATCGACTGCCGCTTTTCCGAATTCCATGTATTATGAAGGTGTTTGGTCACATTCATTCTGTGAATCTGCGAATTTGTTTGCTAAATATTTTTGCTCTAACTTTATTAATGATGATAACATTAATGTTGATATTAACTCCAACCTTGGAGCTAATATTGATTTTGGCTGTTTTCCTATCTCAGACATTGATGTCTCTTACTCTATTGCTGGGTCGACAAACTCACAAGGAAATCGTGTTGGTGGATTATCAGCATTCCTTTTAAAGAAGTGCCATAATTAACTTATATTACCTATTAGAATTTTATTCAATAAATCTCTACAATCGGGAATTTTCTTGGATGCTTGAAAAGTTTCTTTCATCACTCCAATTTTTTAAATGGAAATAAAAATCAAGTTTGTAATTACAGACCAAAATCCAAGCTTTCGAATTTTTCAAAAATGCTTGAGAGTATTGTAAAATTGAAACTCTCTTTTGAAATAAAAAATATAATCTCTCCGAACCAGCATGTCTTCATGCCGAATCGGTCAACACTCACAAATCTTGCGACCTTCTCAGACTATTGTATATCGTCGTTCGAAGATGGCATGAAAGTTGATGCTATCTACACGGATTTTGCAAAAGCGTTTGATAGGGTATCTCATCATATTTTATTAAAAAAATTTTTTCATTTGGGATTTCATACAAATTTTTTACATTGGGTTAAGTCATACCTAAGTAATAGACTATGTGTAGTATTCATTGAAGGAGTCACCTCGGATCCATTTATTGCTTCCTCTGGCGTTCCTCAAGGGAGTATTCTAGGAACAATCTTCTTTCTTATTTCTTATTAATGACATTAGTAATTGTTTCATAAACTCAATGTTAATGTTAATGTTAATGTTGTGTGGTAGAGATGCGTACTGCGACCTAAATGAGATCTAATGTACCTCCTTCTCAAAGCTCCGCTGGGTTTGCGGATTACAGAATTTCATCCAGCCCTATTTCTCTAATGAATTTGAGAATATTCTTAGGTTCAAGGGATGAAACCTGCTCCAGACTCAGCTCATAATTCCCCAGTGCTAGTTTACGTCTGCGAGCCAAGGCGTCGCAGTTTGTAAGTAGGTGTATTTGAGTCTCCTCTGCTTCTTTACAGAAACGGCAGTTACTATTGGTCTCTATGCCCAATTTCATCAGGTGGTATTTGAGTTTACAGTGTCCTGTAAGGAACCCCGTTAGAATCCTAAGATTCGGTTTGCCAAAGCTTATGCACAATTTTGCTCTCCGAGTGTTAAAATCTCTGAGGAGCAATTTGGATTGTCTTAGCTTTGGGAGGCTTTTCCAAAGGTTTGAACGTTTATGCCTCTCCTCCCTTCTTAGTTCTTCTTTTATAGAATGTGTGCCCAATCCGCAGAATGGTTCTGGTCCTATAAATTTTGTGGCTGCACCCTGTCGCGCTAGACCATCGGCTTCTTCGTTACCCCGTATTCCTTTGTGCCTTGGGACCCAAAGTATAGTAACAGTGTTATTCTTGCCTAGTTCGTTGAGTTTTGTTAGGCATTCCCATGTTATTCTCGATGAAATCTCACAGGAAACTAATGCTTTGATTGCTGCTTGGCTGTCTGACATTACAACTATATCCTGACCTTTGTATTTCCGGTCCAGATTGAATTGTGCACACAGCTTAATTGCTAGGATTTCCGCTTGGAAGATACTGGGTGTTGTTCCCATAGGTTCAAAGTGCTTGGCTCTTGGCCCGTACACCCCTGCGCCTATACCTTCCAATGTCTTGGAGCCATCCGTATACCATGATACACTGTGTGGTTTCTTGACTTGCGATATCATCTCGGTGTCCCACTCTTTCTTGGTACTAAGCTTAATTCCGAAGTGTTTTTCGAAGTTATACCTTTTTACTATATCGTCTCTTGGTAGATCGATGTAGAGAGTGTGCTTTGCAATATCCTCCTTCTCGCTACTGCTGATAGTTTTACCTAAACCTGTCCCCTCTTTTGCAATGCACAACAGAGTTCGCTTGGCTACTCCCTCTATGACAATTTGTAAGGGTGTTAGGTCCAGAATTACTTCTAGTACTGCTGTAGGGCATGTCCTCATGGCCCCTGTGATGCATACACAGGCCAGTCTCTGCACCTTTGTTAGCATATTCCTCATTGTGGTTAGCTTGGTTCTCTCAGCCCATGCTATTGCACCACAGGTGAGGATGGGTCTCACCATCATGGTATTCATCCAGCGGAGAATTGTTGGGTTACAACCCCAGCTTTTCCCCGCCAGGCTCCTACATACCATGAGTGCGCGCGTTGCTTTGTTTATAGTTACCTCTGCATGTCTTCTCCAGAGAAGCTTTGAATCTGGTGTAAGTCCCAGATACTTTACTTCGCCTTTGAAGGGAATTTCAGTGCCATCCATTCTCATTGTTCGGAGGTTTGGCAGGCTTCTTTTGTTAGTAAAAGGTACTATGGTGGTTTTCGCTGGGTTGATACTTAATCCCACTGTGTTGCACCAACCCTTTGTTACTGACAGTCCTCTCTGTATCAGGTTACAGAGTGTATCCTCGAACTTCCCTCTCGCTATTAAGGCGATGTCGTCTATGTAACCCTGACATTTTATGCCATTCTCGGTTAGCATCGTTAATAATTCGTCCACAACAAGACTCCACAGCAGTGGAGAAAGGACTCCGCCTTGTGGGCAGCCTTTTGTTGTTTTGATTCTTATAGTGGTGTTGCCCACTTTTGTTTCTGCAGTTTTAGTGCTAAGCATTTGGCATATCCATCTGCTGAGCATATCATTTACTCCTTTTTTGTGTAAAGACATCTTCACAGCCTCGTGAGAAGTATTATCAAAGGCTCCCTCTATGTCTAGAAAGGCACAGAGTACGGTTTCTTTGTTTTTGAACGCTGACTGGATGTTACTAGCCAACTGGTATAGAATAGATTCTGTAGACCTACCCGCCCTATACGCGTGTTGACATGGGTGCATTGGTGCCTTCTCCATAAACTCAAAGTTCTTGATGTTTGCTGATGACTTAAAAATCACGAGTTGGTAGTACTACCGATGTGCTTGCTTTTATTAATCTTTTTTTTTTTAATTATTTATTATTTCTTATTCTCATAGTAAAAAAGTTTTGACAAGATTATTCACTCAAATACACAATCACTAGAACAATTATTATAAGAATAGTATTGACATTTAGTATTAGAATAAATAGTGTTAAATGCCACTTCAATAAATATATAAAACTAAATAAATTGTGTTAACATAAAAAGTGTTTTTTGGGGGTTTAATTGAATTAAACAATATAAGTAAAAAGCAGTTATAAAAATTAACAATTATTATTAGAAGAGAAAAAAAATTATTTCTGGTTAAAATATTAAGAACAAACAAAAATTAGCTAATGAAGTGCAACATAAATTCAACTTCCGAGTGGTCTAACTCAAAGATCCACAATTTTATTTTTCTTAAGAAAGTACTCAAATTTCTTTCAAGGCGTATACTTGCAGGGAGTCTATTGTAAAGTCTATAAGATAAAATCGAAAAAAATTACGATAGTGGGTTGTGCGAAAAACTGGAACAGTCACGGTAGAATTTTGGTTCGTTCTTTAGTTGTAATTACCATATATGGGATTCTGCATATACCCACTTCTTTTAAAAAATATTTTTAGAACTTTAAAATAATAAAGATGCCTTAACGGTAAGATCTTTAGACGCTCTAAATTGTATAAAAAAATTATTATTAAAATTGTATATAATATCTAGTCAGCAAGGAATATATTCCACTGATTAATAAATGAAAAATGAAAATGAAAATTAAAGTTTGCTGAAGATCACTTTAAGTGAAGAAAATGATGGCGCTGCGTATTAATTACTGACTAAAAAGAATTTAATCTCGTCGGTTTGTATTAGTCAACACGGGGAGATGAGCAATGGTATGAGCTGGAATTGGCCACTGTGGAAGGACTGAAATTAAGTTTGTTCCCACAAGAATGAATCGCCAAGATTATTTTAATTTAATTGATAATGAAACAGTGTATCGTGGGTCACAATTAACTAAAACTTCATTAATACTTCAGCAAAAAAATGCTGCTGAATAGTAAAAAACTTCTTTCGAGAACAGGATATTGAAATATTTTAGTGGCCCGCACGATCACTTGACCTGAATATCATCGAAAACTGTTGGTGCTACCTTGCAAGGGAAGTTTATGCCGATAATAGGCAATATAAAACCATTCAGGAACTTAAAAGTAGCATAATTTCTAATTGGGAAGAAATACCGAGAAAATACATCAAAAAACTTTTCAATCACTACCAAATTGCGGTACTGAAGTTTAAAAAAAACAAACGGAGGCTCCACTCAATACTAAAGACTTATATTATAAAATTAAAAATTGATTTCTTATATTTTTTTTTCTTTTGAATAATATTGTGCTATCTTTTTGTCGTACTACTAAATAGGTTTTTGTTTTTTTTTTCTGAAAAACAGGTTCGATTTTTAAATGAAATTTCTATATATTTTCATTTTGTTTTTAAATATAATTACACTCAGAAAAAAGTTTATCGAAATATGAGAAAAAAGGCATCATATTAAGTGAAAAATGGTATTGACTTTGCTCCAGAGAATGCTTTTCTTTAAATGTGATCCCAAAAATAAAAAGCTTCCATGAAAATGAGAAATATTTTCTCATTAAATAAAGATACCTTCTCTTTAATAGAAAAATATTTTTTTATACTACTTTCAACCGTTTTTTTTACTGTGTAAATTTTTCCCGAAAACAGAGAAATATTTATATTATTTTAATAAATATTTTCTTTAAGTTGCGCTTATAGTTTCTCACAAAAAATAACACTTTCTTTAAAAGAAAGACATAATTTCTTAACATTGATACAACAACATTAACATTGATCTTAACATTGATACAATATTTCTTTATTGCGAACATTTTTCTTTAAAACACAGAAGTATATCCGCAATTACGATTAAAAAATTATTTTTGTCAAACATTTGTTTTAACTCAGTTCTACGCAAAGTAGAAGTATTAATATCAAATTATGATTCGGTTTTAAAAATATTAGTTTAAAATGTGTTAAGAGGTAGAATTATTGTTGTGGCATTGTTTTTCGGGACTCTATATAAATATTCTAGAAATTTACTCTGAAAAACGATTTTGTAAATGCATCCAAAGAAATAGTACACTCAGAAAAAACACCTATCTTTATGTGATAAAAAATTTCTCTATTTTCGGTAATAGCAATTTTCTCTTTTTTAAATAAAATTTTCTTCATTTAGAATAAATTTTCACATATTCGAAGAAATATTTCTTCACTTATGCGAAATGAAAATATTTCATGTCTCTAATAATGATAAGTATTTTTCTCGCACTAAAAAATTATCATTTTTAGAAAAAAATTTGTTGAAAACGAAAAATTTTCTCTATTATTGATAAACAATTCACTGTGCGAAATAATTTCTTCAATAAAAACAAATCCTTTCTCAAAAATAAAAAAGTCTTCTTCTCTAAAAACGATAAATTTTTCTTATATTGAATTAGGTACGAAAAAAGAAGTAGAAAGCGTGAGAGCGAGCGAATGATGCTAGTAAAAAGGAAGTGTTGCATATTCTGCATATAATGTTCCTTCAAAGGGATTTTTTTGATTTAACATAGCTTCACAGAAAAATGTTGTTTATTACCACTGGTTCTTTGAACGCATTATTTAAACCGTTTTTCGGAAGAAATTCCTGGAATATATATAAGGGGTCCCAAAAGCAATGGCACAACAATAATTCTACCTCTACTTATTAACATATTTTTAACAAATATTTTAACAACCGAATCACAATCAGCCCTATTATGAATAAAATTTTCCCCGGAATTGAAAAAGGGAAAATTCATTTTTTAGACAGGGGATAATGCTTTTAAAGATATTTTTCTTTTAATCTTAAAAATTTACTATGAAAGCAAACATTTGTTTTAAAATTTTTAAGAAATTCTGCGAACATTGTTAAAAATACGCATATACCCTTTTTTAATTCGGGGGAGGTTTTATTCACAATAGAGCTGAATACCGTATTAGTACTTTTACTTTGAGTAGAACTGAATTAAAGCAAATATTTCACAAAAAGAAAAAAGTCCAATCCGATAAATTCAGAGATTGTGAAAAATAATTATTGTTTTAATTTCAAACCTTGAACAGTGAAAAAATTGTCGTACTGCTCAAAATTTTAAAGTCATTAGATACTTACTAATATTTTATGCTTTTTATTACGAAATGCATACTCGATACGGTTTCTGGATTAAATGGAAAGTATTAATTATTATTAGGTTAAAGTTACATAATGCCCGGTTTTTTTATCACTGAAGATGCAACATTGATTTTGGGCGGCTCTGAGCGCAATGAGCGCAATTATGATTTTCGCTATGCAGGCTCTCATCTACACAACACAGGTTTTTTTATTACTGTAATTTGTATTTATGCACACAATGCAGACGAGTTGAACATTTTTTTAAGATGTTTTTTTAAGTTCATTAAAGAATATGAATTATTTTTATATGCTTATAATTAATATATTATATAAAACTATAACTTTTATATATACCTTTGTCATAATTTTTGGTTTCAAAATAAAAACAAAATAAAAAATTAAAAATGCTTCTTTCAAATGTTTTCTCTATTTGTGAGAAGATATTTACACAATATAGGAAAGATTTTTATTGTTATTGTGGAAATATTTCTTGGTTTTAGAAAAGTTACTTTTTTATTTGTAGGAAAAATTTGCACAAATAAAGGAAGTTTTTAATCGTAATTAAAGATATACTTCGTAATATAAGATATTAAGAAAAAATATCTCTAATTTGAAGAAAGTGTTTTTGTTTTGTGAGAAACTGTGAACGCAATTTCAAGAAAAGATTTATTAAAATTCAATAAATATTTATCAGTTTTTAGGAAAAATTGACACAATAAAGAAAACGGATGAACCTGTTATAAAGAAATATTTTTCTGTTAGAGAGAAGCTATCTTTATTGATGAGAAAATATTTATCTTTTACATGGAAGCTTTTTACCATTTTTACGGAATTTTTGGGATCACATTTAGAGAAAAGCATTCTCTGGAGCAAAGTCAATACCATTTTTCTCTAAATATGATGCCTTTTTTCTCATATTCCGATAAACTTTTTTCTGAGTGTAGTAATAAACAACATCACTTTGTGTAGCTATGTTAAGTAAAAAAAAAGCTTTTGAAGGAACAATCGTCATAACATGCAGAATATGCAACAGTTGGTTTTCACAACATTAATCAATTGCTCTCACGCTTTCTATTTTTTTCGTACCTCAAGAAGCCTTTTTAATTTTTGAGAAAGGATTTGTTGTTATTGAAGAAAATATTTCGCATAGTGAATTATTTACCAACAATCGAGAACATTTTTCATACTCTATAAATGAAATTTTTTCAGTGAGAGAAAAATACTTATCATTATTAGAGACATGAAATATTTTCTTTTCAAGGAAGGAAATATTTCTTCGAATATGTGAAATTTTATTATAATTGAAGTAAATTTTATTTGAAATAAAGAAAATTTCTATTATCGAACATAGAGAACATTTTTATCACAAAAAGATGGGTGTTTTTTTCTGAGTGTACTTAATAGTAAAAACAAATTTTTAATTTTAATCTCTTTCAATAAAATTTAGAAAAATTCCAATGTGTTATCTTTCTGTTGCGGAGTGTAGATTTTGGACTGTTGAAAAATCTGATGTAAAAATAAAGGGCGTATTATAAGAATTACACAATTTCTTAAGTACCGAACCGATACAAAATCTACTTAAGATAAATTTTAAAAACAATTTTATTTTTCTCAGTTTTTCTAAGATGATTCATCAATTAATTTCATTGTCATTTAAATGACAAACATTCTAGCCAAGCCCAGACAAAAACATTTTCAACGTAATGAGTGCTTGTATTAAAAAAAATGTTAAAAACTAACGTTAGCTTTAATAAGTTTTTTGCGCGTATCTATAAAATAAAGCCAGCGATACTCGCTTCTGTAATAGTAATAGAGAAAAAAACAAGTTTTTTTAAAAGCACCCATGCCTTTTGAATATTTATATACTGACTTAGCCACATAAATACAACAATAGAAAGCGATATATAAACATGCAAACAATACTAAAGCAATTCATTAAGCAACAGCATATTCAGCGGCGTAATATTTAAATACAAAAGATTGTGACCCCTTCACCTTGCACCACCATCATCATCATCATCATCATCATCATCATCATTGTTAATTTTGTTAACATCAACAACAACATCAGCAGCAGTATCGTCATCAATACAAGCAACAGTTGTTCTAAGACTGCACATTTTTGTTTTAAGCACGTATCGCGAGCGCCTTTGTCAAGTTTTGGATCAACACAAATGAAATATTTGTCGTCTACATTTGGCGAAAGCATTATTAAGTTTGCCCAAATTCACAATATTTTAATTACATTGATATTGGAATTGCTTAGCAATATGTGTTTTTTATTATGTCTTTTATTGTAAAAAATAATCAACAGACACTTTTTCTTAGTTATTACTTGACAATGACTCAAGCTCTGGCCTTCGTTAAGCTTATAATCGGTTTGAACTTAACTTGTCAACATTACTTTTGTGTGAGCAACGTGATTTTTAGCTTTATTATTTGTTAAAAATTTATATATATTTTTTACTTCGGAAGTTCGAAAGGCTGCTAAGCCTTGTTGAACTTTCGAAATATTTTTAAACCTGAAATGGTACTAGTAATTCACAGTATTTAATAAAGATATGTGACTTTTTCCTGCAAAATTATTTTGAAATGTGGCTACAATTTCTTTTTTATTAGAGTGTACTTTTTACGTAGAACTGAACAATTGTTGTTTGTACAAAAAAACATTGTGATAACTGTCAAAGGATTGTAGAACTGTTCTTTGAAAATAAAAATCCTGTCCAAATTCTTTTCTAAATAACAGAGTTAATTTTAAAAATGATTGGCTTCTTCTGAAACAAGTGACTTCGACTTATCTACTTTGACACTTAACTACACCATTTTCAATTGTAATCCAGAATGCATCAATTAAAATTCATGAAAGATTAATTGAAATTCAGAAAAGATTGAAATTCAGAAAAAAAACAAATTTGTATAAAAAAAATGTAAATTTACCGCCATTTTTTATAACAAATGATAATTTTCTTATTTATCTTTTTTGAGGTACATTTAATGAATTTATTCATGCAAATAATATAAATAAATAAATTGGCCATTTTAGACCTTGGAAGGACTTTGATGAGCTTCTGTTGATCAGTTGTGTTGTGCGTGTTATTAAATAATTGAACACAAAGATCGAGAATTGGATTTACGAGTTTTATGCCGACTCCGAACGGCTTATATTCTCAAGAAACTTTACCTGGCATTTTTTACTCTCTTAGGTTTGTTTTACTGTTTTGAGACTGCAGAGAGGTGACACCTGAACAGAAATATTAAATTAATTGAAAATACATTTTGTCTGAGCTGGGGTTTGAACCGCGGTTCTTTAGCTGACAAGCCACTCACTCTACCAGTAGGCTACGGACACTATTAATTTATGTATTTTATTTTATATTTTGAAATAGATATTAATACATACTACAAATGCAATTAAGTTAGTAATTAACGCAAAAAATAACATTTAAAAGTTAAATTAAAAAAGGATTTATTGTATAGCAGGCATGTTCTTTATAAAATAGAATGGTAATGATAATAGCAATGGTAATGGTAAAAATTGATTTAAATTTTTACATGTTTATTGAATTTTCTTAACTTCAATTGATCTTTTTAGAATTTTAATTGATATATATTCTGAATTGCAATTGATTTTTGTTTTTATTTCTGTTGATATTTTTTCAATTTCAAACAGAATTTTAACTCATCCGTTCTGAATTTCAATTGATCTTTTTTAATTTTACTAATTTTTCTGAATTTAAATTGATTTATTCCGAATTTCAAACATAGTTCTGAATTTTAATTAATAATTTCGGCACTGAAATCTGCTGAAAAATCGCCCAAATGAAAAATGGCCAAAAAAATGAAATGAAAAATCGCCCAAAACAAAAAATTAAAAACCACTCACAAATTTTTTAAAGAAAATGAAAAATAACCCAAATGAAATATGACCCAAAAAATTAAATGAATAATCACCCAAAAAACATGAAAAACTACCCATTTTTTAAAATCCGTACAAGAGCAAACTATTTTATGATTTTATGCAACATAATATAAGTATAAAAATAAAAAATTGCCAAAAAAAAAATTAAAAATTATCCAAAAAGTAAAATTAAAAATCGCAAAAAAAAATAAAAAATCGGAAAAAAATTAAAAATCACCCAAAAAAAAAAATGAAAAATCACCAAAAAATTAAGAAAATATAAGTAGAAATTCGGAATAAATCAGAAAAGATGAATTAAAATTTCAAAAAAGATGAATTTAAATTGAGAAAAGATCAATAGAAATGTATAAATTATTGGGGCTATGAAAAATCGCCCAATGAAAAACCGCAAAAAAAGTCCCTCCAAATTTCTTCATACAAAATTGGGTTATTTTTCATATGAAAAATCAAAATCATTTCAGGAATGCTTTTGAAAAAAGAAAAACATCTGTCTACTTCTGCACTGACGAGAGAAACATATTTAAAAGACAAAAAGTCTTCGGATGCAAGTTCCTCTTCAATTTTAATATTATTAAAATGTTTACCCTCTAATATTTCAGCAATAGAGCAAGAAAATAGAGTTAATAAAAACTAGCATATCAGGAGTTTTTATCTAACACTTGTCTTATCTTCCTACATACTCTTCCGTCAGTTTCACCACGTGCAGAGATTTTATTTCATCGAGGTCTATAAACGAAGCTACTCATTTTTCTAGAGGTAATGTTTTTGATTGAAGGGTCTCTGTTGTTAAAGTAAAATGTTTCAAAATTTGCATTTTTGCATTTTTTAGTACGAAAAAAATGAAAAAATATTCTTTTAAAATGACACTACAATGACATAAAAACCCGAAAAATGTTCTACAAATTACAAATGTCCAAAAATAACAATAAACTAACTTAAAAATATCTAAAATTTACCAAAAAATGCCCCAAATCTAGTAAAAATGACCTGAAAACTAAAACCGAAAAAAAATTTAAAAATGACAAAAAATTTCCTACAAAATTTTCATGTATGGAATTTAGGAAACATAAATGGACGTTCTAAGTAACCAGGAAGTGCCTTAGAAGCAGCAAAAAAAATGACATGTCATCGAAATCCTAGCCCTGCTCATCACTATAGCTAGATAGATAGATAGTTAGGTGAGGAGAAAGCTAGTCACCTAGTTACTGCGGCCTCAAGGGTCTGTTGTAAAAAACCTCTATAAGTTATACTATTAACTTAGTTGGCGCTGCAAGCGTATGTCGGTCTTGGCCTCATCTAAGAATTCGCGCCAGCCATTTCTGTCTTTCGCTTGCTGGTGCCAGTTGGAAATTCCAAGCTTCGTCAGGTTGTCCTCAACTTGGTCTTTCCAACGAAGATGCGGTCGTCCTCTTCTGCGTTGACCGCCGCTGGGTACCGAATCGAATGTTTTCTTCACTGGGGCATCGTCTTTCATGCGCTGAACATGACCAAGCCAGCGAAGCCGCTCGATTTTAATGCGCTTGACTATTATGTCGATGTCAGCGTACAGCTCATACAGTTTATCATTCCACCGTATTCGGTACTCGCCATTGACGCAGATTGGTCCGTAGATCTTACGAAGAATCTTTCTATCGAATGTTCCTAAAGTCTTTCCATCTGAACTGCTCAGCGTCCACGTTTGTGATGCGTAAAGTAGGACGGGCATGATGAGCGATTTATAGAGCGTGATTTTCGGTTGTCGAGAGAGGGCTCTGCTTCTCAATTGCCTACTGAGCCCAAAGTAACACCTGTTGACAAGAGTTATTCTTCGTTTGATCTCAATGCTGATGTCGTTGGTTGAATTAATGCTGGATCCCAGATAGACGAAGTTCTTCATAACCTCGAAGGAGGTATTGTCAACGGTAACGTGGGTTCCAAGACGCTGGGACTGTTTGTTTGTTAACACTAAGTATTTCGTCTTATCTGCATTCACTGCCAGACCCATTCGACTTGACTCTCTTTCTAATCTGGAAAATGCTGCACTGACTTCGCACGTATTATGGCCAATGATATCGATGCCATCAGCATACGCAAGCAGCATAACACTCTTGTAGAATATTGTGCCACTACGTCTCAGATCAGCAGCTCGGATGATCTTTTCCATCATTAGGTTGAAAAAGTCGCACTATAAGGAATCACCTTATCTGAAAACTCGTTTGGTAATAAATGGTGGGGAGAGGTCCTTCCCGATTTTAACTGCGCTGCTGGTGATGCTCAGTGTCATCCTGCAAAGTCGTATTAGTTTTGCAGGAATACCAAATTCAGACGTGGTGTAGTACAGGTGCTTCCTAATTGGGCTGTCGAAGGCGGCTTTGTAGTCGACAAAAAGATGGTGGGTGTCGACTTGCTTTTCTTGAGTCTTCTCCAAGATTTGTCGTAGCGTGAAAATCTGGTCGATGGTGGACTTTCCAGGTCTGAAGCCACACCGACAGTTCATTTACAATGGGCTTCAATCTTTCACATAAAACGCTCGACAGGACCTTATATGCGATATTAAGAAGTCTTATCTCACGGTAATTGGCACAGATAGTGGGATCGCCTTTCTTGTGGATTGGGCAGACCACACTGAAATTCCAATCGTTCGGAATGCATTCTTTTCCGACCATATTCTGCATAGAAGCTCGTGAATGCATTTAAGTAGAGCTTCGCCTCCGTCCTTAAACAGCTCAGCAGGTAAGCCATCAGCTCCCACGGCTTTGTTATTTTTAAGCCGAGCTATAGCTGTCAGAACTTCATCATAGTCGGGCAGCGGAACCTCGACGCTGTCATCCGAAATTGGGGTTTCCGGAATATCATCTCTATTGGCGGGATTGTTGTCAGCGTCGCCATTTAGAAGCTTAGAGAAGTGTTCCCTCCATAACGTCAGTGTACTCTGGGCATCTGTCACTAGATTCCCGTTTTCATCCTTACAGGAAGAGGCCCCGGTTTTAAAACCATCGGCCAGGCGTCATATTTTTTCGAAAAATTTTAAGGCCTCATTCCTGTCACCATACATCTCAATCTTCTCCTGCTCGCGCTTTTCTGCCTTTCTTTTTTTCCGCCTGAAAACGTCTCTCTTCCCTTCTATTTTCTTTGCATCGCTCCTTAGCAGCGCGCGTTACAACCGACTGCAGGGTGGCTTTGTAGGCGGCGTCTGTCTCTGCAGTGGCGTCGCGACACTCCTGGTCGTACTACTGGTTTCCGCGAGGGCGGTGGTGGCCAATCACCTCTTCAGCAGCCGCACGCATGGAGTTGGAAATGTGTGTCCACTGCGCGCATATATCATCGATTGGAGGAGTGCTTTGAAGCAGGAGTGAGAGTCGAGTGGCGAAAGCATCGGCTGTCTGTTTCGATTGCAGCTTGTCGACGTCTAGCTTTCTCTGTGTAGGGTTCCGTGTATTCTTAGCAGCGCACAGACGTGTACGGATCTTGACTGCAACAAGATAGTGATCCGAGTCAATGTTTGCACCACGGATCGTGCGTACATCCAATACATTGGAAGAGTGCCTTCCGTCGATCAAAACATGTTCAATTTGATTTTTGGTTTTTTGATCAGGGGACATCCAGGTGGCTTTATGTATATTGAGATGCTTGAATCTAGTGCTACTTACGACCATGTTTCGTGCAGCGGCGAAGTCAATCAGCCTCATTCCGTTATCGGAGGTGTTGTCGTGGAGGCTGAACTTTCCGACTGTTGGACCAAAAATATTTTCCTTGCCCACCTTAGCGCTGAAGTCACCAAGCACGATTTTTACGTCATGACGGGGGCAGCGCTCGTAAGCATTTTCAAGGCGCTCGTAGAAAATTTCCTTGATCTCATTGTCCTTGTCTTCTGTCGGTGTCCTTATCCGCTATTTGATGCGGTTCTAGGTACAATACACCTAAGTAGCGAAGCCTGGTCCTAATTAGACCGTTGCAGAGACACAAAATGTGCTATGTTGTTTCTTCATCTTCGTTACATAGTTTGCACAGATCTTCCTGGACTATACTCATGGTTGATAAGTGCTTATTTACCTTGCTTATTTTCTTTCCAGTAAGGAAACCTGTGACAAGTCTGATAGATATTTTACTTAAAGTATGAAATTGTTTCGTTCTTAGGAGCGAAGTGGTTGGCATGCATGTTTTTGCCTCCTGTTACCTTCGGTTTCTCTCCAGTAATGAAGTGCCTCTCTGTAAAGCCACATTTTAATGATGGTGCATAGTGCAGAATGATTCTGGGCCTATGAAGGAACTTACAGCTCCTTTCCTGGTTAGTTCGTCCGCAATCTCGTTTCCTAAATAACCGCTTTGGCCTGGTACCCAAATGAGGTGGACTCTGTTATGGGTTTGATAAGCAGCTGTAGGCAATCCCATACGAGTTTGGACGTGATTTTATACGCGCTAAGTGCAAGTAGAGCAGCTTTGCTGTTAGAGTGAATGTAAATGTTTTTGTTCCTAGTGCGACTGTGTACATACTCTCTTAGGCCGATCTCAATTGCATGGACTGCAGCTTGAAAGACTGAGTTACCTGTGCCCATGCTGGCATATATAAATTTTAGCCCAGCCTTGAGCCAAAAACGCCAGCTCCCACGCCTTCATTTGTGTTTAAGCCATCAGCATGCCAGGCTTGATAGTCACCAGCAAACCGTGGCCTTTCTGTTTCTCATGTGATTCTGTTTGGGAAGGAGACTTGGAAGAGAGATCTCAGGGTAATAACCTTTAGGCGTTTTCGTTTCTCGAAAGAATGCAGCATATTTTCTGCCCTTTTTGGAAATTCTGACCCCTTGAAAATAAAAATAGTGACCACTACAATTGAATCGTGTTCTTTTCGGGAAAATGTTGACCACAAAAGAAGAAAAAAATTCAGATTTCTCAAAGATGGCAGAAAGAAGGTAGAAAAAATGCAAAATTTTTTCAAGAAACGAAAACGCAATTAGATTCTCGTCCTTAGTTATTTCATCTAATAGCGCTGGGTGAGTGTTACTTAGTATATACAAATTGTTGTCAATGATGAGCCTGACTATGAAGATCAGAGCTTCTTTCTTGACAAGAAGATGTAATGGTGGTATACCAAGCAAAATTTCCAAAGCAGCAGTTGGAGCAATACGCTTCGCTCGTGTGATACAGACACAAGCTATGTCGGTGTTCACAAACTCACGCCACATGACAACAAGAATACCAGATTTCTAGTGACGTGACACGAGTGTGAGAACTCTCACATAGGTGAGGTGACAACAAGAATAAGGGCAATTATGTGTTTTACAGCAAAATATATTTTTTCTTTAACTATAGACTCAAAAAGTTTGGAAACAGAGGTAAGTTTTGATATTGGTCTATAATTTTCGATGTTGTTTTTATTTCCGGATTTGTGTATCGGTGAAATAAATGACACTTTCCAATCATTGATAAATAGACCAGCGGAAAGAGATTTATTGAAAATTAGCTGTAGGGCTTTTGCTATTGATCGACAACAATTTTTTAATACGATACTTGACCAACCATCCGCATCAGGTTTAGTTGTTATTTTATGTTTTAAAATACCGCTTTTTAAGTCTTCTTCAGTTACATATAAAGAGCCCAAGTCAAGCGATGAGCAGGGCCGGATTAACCAAATTTGCCGCTATGGGCTAGACGAAAATTAGGCAAAAAAAAAAAATAACAATAATAATGATACAACCCCAAAAACCAAATACTATATTTTTGACAATATTTTTAAAGGTTTTATGGGCTAAAATTAAATCAGAATGTATTTCTATGTATGAGTTCGTTCGAGAACTGTATGTATGAGTTCGATTGAAAAATAAAAATCTTTAATCATTTGTCTTTAATAATCATCAGTTTATATATTTAGAATTTGTTTTGTTGCTCAAGACTATTTTTTCAGGATCTGAAAATAGTTAGTGAAAATGTTGAACATAGTTTATTTATGCTGAAAATGCAACTAATTTTTTTACTTTCTTTTATTTAATTCAAAATAAATTTAATTTAATGTACTTTACGTCGGGATTTTGCAGAAGCAAAGTCCCCAATGATGTCATCGAAATCAATTGCGTTGACTAAACGTCCTTCAATGCACAATACTCCCAAGCAGTTTAATTTTTCGTTTGTCATGGTTGATCTCCAGAAATTTTTTATGCGCTTCATTCCTGAAAACGATCTTTCGGATGAGCAGTTTGTTGCAAAAAGGCATAAAAACATTCGAAATGCTATGTCTAAGTTTGGGAAAATATTTTCAACTTGGTTATTTCGAATTATATTTGACATCTGAATTATTATGTTTTCTTGATTGTGGTTGGTATTTTCACATAAGCATAGCGACACTTCTTTTATGAATGGTAATTCGGGTTCAGTGCATTTTTCTTTGTTACGCGGAAGTGAATGTAACTTTTCTTTTATATATTCTTGAAAATGAATGCATTCTGATACAAATGAGTCTTCTAAATCATCAGGATAATAGTTTTTCATTTTTTCCGCACATTTAATAAGTGTATTCTGGGGTATATTTTTTTTACTTAAACATTCCAAAACTTCATATTTTTCGTAAATTTGTTTATATCCGGAAACTCGTTTGGTCAATTCTGCGCTTATTTTATCTAAAATTGTAAAAAAAGTCTCCACTCTAAATTTTTGTTGGCCCATAAGCTCGGTGTCGCCTTCTCTCAATTCATCAGCCTGCAATTTTCTAATTTTTTTTCGTTTCCTTAACGTATCATACCCTCTGTCTGAAGTTAATGATATGTTTGCTGCTTCATCTTCGAAGTAATCAAACATATTTCTTAAGGTACCAACATACTTCGAGAGCGATTCATATAAGTTGACAACCTCATTCAAACAAATATCAGCACCCTGAATTTTTCTTTGGACAGAATAAAATCTCTCCATTAAATTCGCCCAAAATACTGTTAAAAAAGCATTTTCAAAACGCTCAAGATGATGAGTGATTCCGCCAGCCTCAGTGCGTGTAATGGCTTTCTCCGCTTCGTCATCTGATATTTCTGTTAATGTATCATAAATAACTTCGTAATTTTTTCTAAAACTATTACATGCATCAGCTCTTGCAGCCCACCTTGTCACAGATAGGCTTTTAATAACAGGGGTACCTTTAGTTTTTGAGTTCAAAAGAGCCCATCTATGAGTGGAAGCTGAGAAGAAATTATACGTTTTTTGAACTATGTCAAAAAATTGACGAGCTTCTGAGCAACATTCTGCAGCATGCACGCTTTCCAAGTTTTTAAAAAATCCATCAAAGCGTTCATCATTTCCTCGGCCTTATGCCCAACATTACTCTTAAAGCCTAAGAATCTTTCAACTGGCTTGCCATCTTCATCGACACTTCTTAAGATGAAAGCTAATTGATCAGTATGCGAAACATCTGGCGAGGAGTCTAGGCTTATAGAGTAATACTTGCTTTTTTTAATTTCGTTCACAATTGTGGTGAGAACTTTTTTAGCTATTACTTCTATAAATTCGTCACATATAGTACGAAGTGTTTCCTTTGCCTTTATTGCCATATTGTTCAATATGCTTGGCAAGAAAGGGATCAAACTCCGCTATTAATTCTAGCGACATTAAAAAGTTCCCATTGGATAAAGATCCAAACCTTTCGTCACTGCCTCTAAAAGCTAATCCGTGACTAGATAGTTTTTTAATTACAGCAACAACTCTTAAAAGAACATTTTTCCAGTAAATTTGGTCCGTTCCTAAATGGCTTCTTAAACTTGCTTCTATACCAATTTTTCTGCCGCGATTAAGCATATCAATTTCACATATTTTATGCGCAGGTGAACCTTCATGACCTTTTACTCTTTGCTCAGCATGTTTCCAATCAGAAAATCCTGTCGAAAACTGTGAAGTTTTGTCCCTACCAAACAAGACACATGGAGCACAGAATACTGCACCAGTCCGTGGAGAAAATACTAAATATTGGCGATTGATACTCTCACCATTTGCTAAAGTCCGTCTGAACAGTTTCTTGTGAAGAAAACGTAGTTGATCACCATAAACTCTTTTTGAGCTTTCAAAATTGCTATCAAGATTTTGTTTTATTCCATTTTTTATTAAATAAGCAATTGTTATTTCATTAATCTCCCACTCAGAGGGATCAGAGCTTATGGATTTACTTATGGAATACTCAGCAGCCTCATTACTATCTGCACAAAAGTCTGAAGATAGTTGTACCTTACCAAATAAATAAAATAAACATCTGACCAGAGTTCTTAACCACTCAATGTTGACTTACAGTTTCCTCAGCGACTTTATTGCCAGATGCACAAATGCCTGAAATTGAATTCACTTGACTTTCACAGTCATTTTCACCAGCTCCGCAATGACTTGATGATAATTGTTCCTGACCAAATACAGTAAATGATAACCTGTCCCGACAATATTAATCATTGTTTACTTACAGCTTCGTTAGTAGCTTCATTGCCAGATGCACAGTCATTTTTTTCGGAAGCTTCAATGGGGTTAAAAAATTTTGTAAGACGAGCTGTATTTTTCAAAATATTAAACTGATCTGCTTCTTTCTTTTTTTTAATCTTGGAGTATTGAGAGCCACTAAGCCGCTTGCGTCCATCCATTATTGTTACTTAAACTTAATTTAAATAAAGCAACTCACTTTTCACGAAAAAATATTAGTTCGTTTTTCACTTTAATAAACAGAAAAAGCAGAGCCTACTGTTTGAAAATAATTGCTGTTGCGCTGTCTGTTGAGGAGTAGCAGAAGTATATAAAGCACTATAATATTGTTAGAAGCACTGGAAAAGTAACCCACTGGACAATATTAACAATACTTTTTTTTATGATATTATAACAAAATATACCTTTTAAACTACATTTTTCAATCTTAGCAAACAAAAAAAACAAATTTTCTATTGGCAAAATTTGCCGCCCCTAAAAATTTGCCGCTGTGGGCTCGAGCCCACTCGCTCCCTATGGTTAATCCACCACTGGCGATGAGTTAATGTCTTCAGAAATATCATTGGAAGAAATAGTTGAAGACTCAAAATTGGACTCAAAGAAGTCAGCAAAAATATTAGCGCTTTCGAGAGCATTTTTAGAGCCTTTACTATTCGGAAACATACTACTCGGAATATTTGAACTTATTTCTTTGAATTAACAAATCTCCAAAAAGCTTTTGGATTCGATTTTATATTTGCTTAAAAAATTTTTATATGCTGTTTGTATAAAAAATTATCCAGAAAATTATATTCTCTCATGCATTGTCTATATTTATTAAAGTAATCTATGTTATTAGACGCAGACCATTTTTTATAGAATTTATTTCGACGACTTTTTAACTTCAAAAGACCGGCGGTATACCAGGGCAGTTTGTTATTTTGTGTGCGTTTTTTAGGAACATGCTCACACAAAGTTTTTAAAATAATTGACTTGAAAATTATAAAAGAGTCTTGAACATTACGATAAACAAGCTCATCATACCAAAAGATCGAAATTACAATTGCTGAAATTAAAGTTATATTCATTATTAGTTTTAGACTCACAAGAAAGAAAGTTATAAAATTCCAATTCTATAGATGGTGATATAGGAAATCCTGACTCACTTCAAGTGAAATTAATATTTTTACTTATAAATACAAGATCTAACATTTTATCAAGTTTATTAATACAACTGTTTATTTGTAATTAATCTAGTTCCAAGAAACTATCCTATTGGTGCAGCACATAAGACGATAGGTCTTATGATGGAAGTATACATCCACATGGCTAGTTTGGGACTAAGGCCCCAGTTTTTACCTATAAAGCCTCTGCTGACCCATAATGAGGTTCTTGCTTTGTTTATGGTGTTGTTTAGGTGTGGGTTCCATGAGAGTTTGTCATCAAGCGTCACACCTAAGTATTTGACTTCTTTTGAGAAGTTTATGATTTAACCAAAATGAGTAGGTTAAGTTAGATTTTCTCTGACTCTTTTCCTGGTGAAGACGATGATGTTGGTTTTCTTAGGGTTGGCATTGAGCCCTGTTTCCCTGCACTATTTAGCTACTATTTTGAGTGCTCTCTGCAAGAGATACGATAAAGTATCCTCGTATTTTCCTCTGATAATAATCACGATGTCATCAGCGTAACCCTGCACATCGAAGCTATTTGCACTCAAAATAAAAACTAGGTGATATTGATAAAAACTACGTTGATTTGACAATTTTTTTGTCACTATACGTCCAACAAAATGTTTGTCAATCTGATAAAAACCTGAAATCCTTTTGTTGATTTAACAAAGCCGTTTTGTTCATTTAATAAACCAATTATCAATATGAACAATGTAGAGCACAAAAAATAGTAACAATTTTTGTTGATTTGATAAAAATTTATCAAATAGATAAAATTGTTTGTCAAATGCATAAAGCAATTATCAATATGAACAACTCAGAGCACCAAAAAGAATCGTCGATTTTGTTGATTCGATAAAAGTTTATCAAATTGATAAAAATTTTTCAAATTGATAAATCAATTATCAATATTAACAATTTAGAGTACCAACGAAAATCATCGATTTTGTTGATTTGATGAAAATTTATCAAATTGAAAAATGTTTTGTCAAATTGATAAAATTTTTTCAGATTGATAAAGCAATTATTAATATAAACAATTCGAAGCACCAACAAGAATCTTCGATATTGTTGATTTGATCAAAATTTATCAAATTGATGAAATTTTTGTCAAATTGATAAAATGTTTATTAAAATGATAAAAGTTTTTGTGAAATTGATGAAAATTTCTGTCAAATTGATAAAAAATACCATAGGTTTGAAAAATGTTGTTGATTTAACAAAATATTATGTTGATTTAACAAATAAACTATGTTGATTTAACAAAATATTTTGTTGATTTACCCTATATATTAAATTCAAAAATTGTTTTTTTATGCCACGGAGATAATTATTTATCATAATAAAGAATTTTGCATATACTTACTTACTTACTTAGTTGGCGCTACAACCGTATGTCGGCCTTGGCCTCATCTAAGAATTTGCGCCAGCCATTTCTGTCTTTCGCTTGCTGGCGCCAGTTGGAAATTCCAAGCTTCGTCAGGTTGTCCTCTACTTGGTCTTTCCAACGAAGATGCGGTCGTCCTCTTCTGCGTTGACCGCCGCTGGGTACCGAATCGAGTGTTTTCTTCACTGGAGCATCGTCTTTCATGCGCTGAACATGACCAAGCCAGCGAAGCCGCTCGATTTTAATGCGCTTGACTATTATGTCGATGTCAGCGTACAGCTCATACAGTTCATCATTCCACCGTATTCGGTACTCGCCATTGACGCAGATTGGTCCGTAGATCTTACGAAGAATCTTTCTCTCGAATGCTCCTAAAGTCTTTTCATCAAAACTGCTCAGCGTCCAGGTTTGTGATGCGTAAAGTAGGACGGGCATGATGAGCGATTTATAGAGCGTGATTTTCGGTTGTCGAGAGAGGGCTCTGCTTCTCAATTGCCTACTGAGCCCAAAGTAACACCTGTTGGCAAGAGTTATTCTTCGTTTGATCTCAATGCTGATGTCGTTGGTTGAATTAATGCTGGATCCCAGATAAACGAAGTTCTTCACAACCTCGAAGGAGTTATTGTCAACGGTAACGTGGGTTCCAAGACGCTGGGACTGTTTGTTTGTTGACACTAAGTATTTCGTCTTATCTGCATTCACTGACAGACCCATTCGACTTGACTCTCTTTCTAATCTGGAAAATGCTGCACTGACTTCGCGCGTATTATGGCCAATGATATCTATGTCATCAGCATACGCATGCAGCATAACACTCTTGTAGAATATTGTGCCACTACGTCTCAGATCAGCAGCTCGGATGATCTTTTCCATCATTAGGTTGAAAAAGTCGCACGATAAGGAATCACCTTGTCTGAAACCTCGTTTGGTAATAAATGGTTGGGAGAGGTCCTTCCCGATTTTAACTGCGCTGCTGGTGTTGCTCAGTGTCATCCTGCAAAGTCGTATTAGTTTTGCAGGAATACCAAATTCAGACATGGTGGAGTACAGGTGTTTCCTTATTGGGCTGTCGAAGGCGGCTTTGTAGTCGACAAAAAGATGGTGGGTGTCGACTTGTTTTTCTTGAGTCTTCTCCAAGATTTGTCGTAGCGTGAAAATCTGGTCGATGGTGGACTTTCCAGGTCTGAAGCCACACTGATAAGGTCCGATCAGTTCGTTTACAATGGGCTTCAATCTCTCACATAAAACGCTCGACAAGACCTTATATGCGATATTAAAAAGGTTTATCCCACGGTAATTGGCACAGATAATGGGATCGTCTTTCTTGTGGATTAGGCAGAGCATACTGAGATTCCAATCGTTCGGAATGCATTCTTCCGACCATATTCTGCATAGAAGCTCGTGAATGCATTTAAGTAGAGCTTCGCCTCCGTTCTTAAACAGCTCAGCAGGTAAGCCATCAGCTCCCGCGGCTTTGTTATTTTTAAGCCGAGCTATAGCTGTCAGAACTTCATCATAGTCGGGCAGCGGAACCTCAACGCTGTCATCCAAAATTGGGGTTTCCGGAATATCATCTCTATTGGCGGGATTGTTGTCAGAGTCACCATTTAGAAGCTTAGAGACGTGTTCCCTCCATAACGTCAGTGTACTCTGGACATCTGTCACTAGATTCCCGTTTTCATCCTTGCAGGAAAAGGCCCCGGTTTTAAAACCATCGGCAAGGCGTCTTATTTTTTCAAAAAATTTGCGGGCCTCATTCCTGTCACCAAACATCTCAATCTTCTCTTGCTCGCGCTTTTCTGCCTCTTTTTTTTCCGCCTGAAAATATGTCTCTCTTCCCTCCTCTTTTCTTTGTATCGCTCCTTAGCAGCGCGCGTTACAACCGACTGCAGGGTGGCTTTGTAGGCGGCGTCTTTCTCTGCAGTGGCGTCGCGACACTCCTGGTCGTACCAATGGTTTCGGCGAGGGCGGTGGTAGCCAATCACCTCTTCAGCAGCCGCACGCATGGAGTTGGAAATGTGTGTCCACTGCGCGCATATATCATCGATTGGAGGAGTGCTTTGAAGCAGGAGTGAGAGTCGAGTGGCGAAAGCATCGGCTGTCTGTTTCGATTGCAGCTTTTCGACGTCTAGCTCTCTCTGTGGCTGCAACAAGATAGTGATCTGAGACAATTTTTGCACCACGGATCGTGCGTACATCCAATACACTGGAAGAGTGCCTTCCGTCGATCAAAACGTGATCAATTTGATTTTTTGTTTTTTGATCAGGGGACATTCAGGTGGCTTTATGAATATTGAGATGCTTGAATCTTACGACCATTTTTCGTGCTGCGGCGAAGTCAATCAGCCTCATTCCGTTATCGGAGGTGTTGTCGTGGAGGCTGAACTTTCCGACTGTTGGACCAAAAATATTTTCCTTGCCCACCTTAGCGTTGAAGTCACCAAGCACGATTTTTACGTCGTGGCGGGGGCAGCGCTCGTAAGCATTTTCAAGGCGCTCATAGAAAATTTCCTTGATCTCATCGTCCTTGTCTTCTGTCGGAGCGTGCGCACATATTAGGCTTATATTGAAAAATCGAACCTTGATGCGGATTATGGCAAGTCGTTCGTTCACAGGTGTGAATCGCAGGACGTGAGGCCGTAGTCTCTTGCCTATAGAATTTTGCATATAGCGACATTAATAAATCAGCTTAATTAAAAAAATCTTATGGTTTCAAATTTGGAGTTCAAAATGTTTTATATAAATATGTATGTATTTTAGTTATGCAATAGTAAATCGTTTTCATTTAAACGTTTTCGTCTCCGATTTTCAATAAAGAAGATTTTTTCAATCTAACCAATTTATTTAGTTGCTAAATCTAAAATTTTTTTATTAAATGAACAATTATTCCCTCATGTATAACAACAATTTAGTGAATTTGATAACAAATACTGTGAAATGAAAACATGTGAAGATTATTATTTAGTTGAACATAAAAATTTATTACAATCAAAATCATTAATTAAATTATTAATTTTTGATATATAAAATTAAGGAATTAAATTCAGTACAACTTAAATTATCTGTAGTTAAAAATGAAATCAGCTCTGTTGTTCAAGTTGAGAACACAAAAAGCTTACATTTGGATGAACTTTTTCAGATGTGATGTCTAACTGTCTGACCAGAATCATGTCGTTGTCGTGTCGGTGAGAGAGAATCGCTAACAGTGCACCCTAAACAAGTGCGCGTTGCGCTGCGTACTCAAACGCCACGCAATTTTATTTTACGCTTAACCTAAACAAGTGCGCTGCGGAAAGAACTGCTGCTCTCGAACCAGCTCAGTCTGATGGTTTAAAAATCTTAAAGAAACTTTTAGAATTGTGTAAAAATCTATTAATATAGCAAATACTTCCATTTGCAATTGAGATTAATTAATTAAAAGCAGCTAATTGCTCTTTGTTCTAATACTTTGGTTTTATGCAGCCAACTTCACATCCGTACGCACTGTCAAAATTGGAAATTCGATTCATGTTGCGGTAGTCCGGTGCGTGTTTCGATAGGCTTCATACAAAATGTATGTGCATGAGCCGATTTTGACAGTTAAACCACGCACGCGCACTTGTTTAGGGTGGACTGTAAGAGTTGGCCCAGAATTGTAGCGTTGGCTTTGTCGTTTTGCTTTTATTCAATCTGCCATTGTTGATTTTCTTGAACTTGCTTCAGTGTTCTCATTGTACTCCGATTGAACTAATAATTACTCCATTTATTACACTACTTTTTGCAATACTCTTCATATAAATTTACTGCATTTTCAACTGAAGGCTACTCCTATCATTATAAGAGCAAGTAGGAACACTGTTTACTCGCTACATTGGTTGACAGATTCTTCAAATTTTGTTAAAATATGGCAACATTTTTAGAGAGAAGCTGAGAGAGCTATCAAATAAACGACAAAGTCGAAATAGAAATAGAAACATTTCTATCTTGGCGTTTTCTTTGTCGTATTCTGCCGCAATTTTCTTCCATAAGGTTTGCATTGTCTCTGCCTGCCGACACGACAACGACATGATTCTGGTCAGACAGTAAGGTTTGCTTTGTCTCTGCCAGCGCTCTGCCTGCCGACACGACAACGACATGATTCTGGTCAGACAGTAATGCATAAAAAATTTTTCAATGAATATCCGTGATAATTTAGAAGCAAGTGGATATTCTAAATTAAAAATGATAAATATTTTAAAGCAAATATCAACCGCTTCTAATATTGAAAAAATTTTAATTGTATCCCATCAAAATAAAGGATTATATTTTCTGGGTGCATGACGCTTCCAGTGAGCATAATCAAAGGTGAATTGCCTCTCTCTTTGCTAATTTTCGTTGTAATGCTGATTCTGCTTCTTCCAATGTTTTTCCGATAATAATAAAAGAGTTTGGGAATCCTTAATCGCATACTTAATATACATTTTCTTCCCATTTTCGATTTTCACTACTTTTGAAGTGGGTATCAGATTGTTGCATAGCGCCCATCTGAAATCAAAAACAGAAATATGTTAATAAATACAAACCCGAAAACTAATATATAGCAATTATTTCAAATTGTTCTCTAAATGATGCCTTTAAATGTTCTTCTATGTCATATTCTGCATCTATAGACACAAATTTAAAAACATTTACTTTTCATAGATGGAATTTATTTACTCTCTTTATTAAGAGAGATAGAGCCCTCACACCGAAAATTTCTGAAAGTTCCTGCATCTGCGTCATCGTATGCTCTTTTTCCCAAGAGACCTAAATGATAGGAATATAACCACAAAAAAGTTATTTTGTTCTTAGTTTAGCCTAGCCATTAAAAGTGTTAAAAATAAAATGTATACTACACCAGAATTAATTCTAAAAATTAAGGAATAAACTAAAGATTTTAAGTTTTCAAGTTTGTGCTCTAAAATGAAAACTCACTTTAACTCCGTTGGTACATTATATCCGTTATAAGGAGCAATAAAAATGAAACTATTTGGAAGCAATATTCTATATTTTGGTTCAGAATCTTTTAAATTACTGATTATTCGAAGAATAAAGTATTTCAGATTCATACATACATTATCATTAATAAAAAAATTTTTACTGGACACTTTCACTTCTCACTGAAAAACCCTCTTTAAATGTAGGTACTTATGTAAAAAAAAATACTTACATTGAGTTTCTGCCACTCTTTAAGCCGTTGTTGAAAGAGGATTTGTATTCCCAGTGGAACTCGATTGTTATCAAAAAACCTCTCCAGTTGCTGCGGAGTAATGATTTTTAAGGCACTTCGGTCTATTTCACTTTCTAAATAAATAAAATGTATTTTTTTATGTTAATAATCAAATTTTTCTTCCAACTTACCACCCAAATATTCCAAAAGTTGTATTTTTATTTTTATTTTTTGTAAGCCAAAATGAAGCTCGACTATTAATGTCTCCAAATCATTCATTGCTTTTCCACTTTTTTAATTGAAATTAATTTAAATAACTTCAAAAGGATATTTAGTATATATTTATTAATATTTAACTTATTTGCTCCTCTGCCAAAGTTTTCTTGTAAAGCGCAAAAAGAAGTGGTGAAATGTCAAACGGCTAAGCGTCTGTTCCTGGTTTTGAGTAAAATTTATTATATTGATATAATTTTATCAAATCTACAAAATTGCTTTGTTGATTTGATAAAACTCTGTCAATCGATCTTAAAATTTATAAAAGCATTATCAATATGATAAATGATTTGTTAATTGATATCCAAATTGATAAAAATTAATCAATATCAAAAAAAATGTTTGTTGAATTGATAAAATATTTATCATATTGATAAAAAAAATCAATCGTAGATTTTATCAAAATGATAAAAATTGTTGTTTAATCGATAAATTTTTATCAATATCCTAAAAAATTTTATCACATAAAATGATCTTTTTATCTATGTGATAAAATTTTTGTTACCGTAAAATAAATTGAAAATTTTTTTATCAAACTAATAACATATTTTTATCAAACTAACAAAATTAATTTTGACAAAATATTTTTTTATATTAATAAATTTTTAGCGAAATTAATAAAATTTGTATGTGTAATCAATAAATTTTTTTGAATTTGACAAATATTGCTTTGTTAAAGATTAATAAAAAAATTTTATCAATATCACAGTTCATTTTATTTTGAGTGTGGGCTAAGAAATTCTAAGAGTTCATCAACTACAATGGACCACAATATTGGAGAGAGAACTCCTCCTTGTAGACAACCTTTTGCAACGAGTACTCTGAGTTCTGCAGTGCCCAAAGTTGATTTCATATTTCTGACTTTCAGCACGCTATGCACCCAAGTATTTGTTCCATCAACACCTTTGCGCTGAATGCAGTCGCTTATATGAGCATATTCGGTGTTATCAAAAGCACCTTCAATATCTTAGACGCACCCGATTGCACATTCTTTGTTCCCCAATGATTTTTTAATCTTGTTTGCTTAAGGATCTTAAGAGCATAAGTCGTGGATTTCCCTTCACTAAAGCTATAACATTTTTTGTTTCACATTGCATTTTAGAAGGATGAAGCTATTATGCTTAGAAAAGATACTTCTAAAATATCTAAAACAACAAAGTGAAAGTTGGACAAATAACCTCTGCAGGCTTGACAGTAGATAATACTACAAATAGAGATAAAGACTTGCTGAAAAATAAAAACATTTTATAATCTCATTTTTAAATGTTTTATAAAACAAAGAAACATTATCTGAGGCCCAGTCTGACACCAATATCTTAAAACATCAGGTAAAAAATATTCATCACTGGTATGCAAATAAGTGACAAAAACAAAAAAAAAGTAAAAAAAAACAAAAACTCTCCACATATAAAAGCTCACTCTCAACATCCAAAAAAACTTGAAGCAACGGGTGAGGTAACAGAAAAAAATTTAAATTAACTCTTGATGTCATCAATACAACATCAACGCTCCGAGAACAACATACATAACTATAAATATATTGAGATACATATATTAACAAATACCATGTTACAACAACAAATTGGTGAATAGAAGCAAAAAAAAAAAAAAAAAATCCAAAATCGACTAAAAGTTATTAACAAATCCAATGCAGCAAGTTAACGTGTAGAAGAGCTGTGCAAAGCTTAACGAAGAGACAGAACAGAAAAAGCAGCAGGCTGCGGCTAGAGGCATCCGATGAAATGCTAGACTGAGGCTGATCTCAGTTTGAGAAAACAACGCTGCTGGATAACAACGTACGCGTGGTTAATTTTGAATATTTAAAAATAAGGAGGTATAACTTAAAGAGAACAATTAATAAAAATTAAAAGCTGGCAAGAGTTTGAACAAGTGAAACTGTTTCATTAATAAAAAAAAAAATAATATGAATATATAACAATAAAAAAAACAAGATCATTAAATAAAACCAAATAATTGAGTAATTATAAATACATATGTACAGTAACTATAACAATAATAATGAAAGAAACTATAGAAATACATAAAAAAAAAAAACAATATATTAAAAAAATATAAAAAAAATCATACAAAATATGTTCCAAATCCAATATTAAATATGCATATTAAGTATATTTGCTTGTTTTTCTTTTAAAATTCAACAACTTGTTTCAACAACAGATTAAAAACACACATTGTTTTTGAAAAAATTCTCTAAAGAATTTTTCAGAAACGTTCAATTATTTCAAGTGATATCAGTTTGACTTTTTGGCATATGACGTGATAAAACAGTGAAGATCAATATTAATGGCCCAATAAAATTTATATTTATAGCTTTTGTTTATTTTCACTTTTTATTTGTTTTTGTTTTGGTAATGCAACTTTTGGATCTTAGATCTCTTTTTTGTTTTTTGTGTAGCATCCAATAATTTGAGCTCAATTGTTTCAATATTTTTAATTTAAGACAGTTTCATATTAATTTTAATAGAGAAAATATGTTAAAAAAATGTTTCTTTCATTTAAGCTGTTTTTCGTATTTTGCGAATATCTAAATACTTTTGGTTGGAACACAGAAAAAAACAAAAAAGTGCTACAAAATGAGTTGCGGCATCTCCATGGTTAAATATATATTATTTTTATTTAATCTGCTATGTTCGGTGAGTAATTCGAAAATATATTAGTAATAAAAAATATATTTAAGCCATTTATTTTAAGAAAACTCTCACTGAATTATAATGTTTCATTTCTTAACTAACTCATATATTATTGCATTTTATTGTTCGAATTTGAGGAACGATTTGTGAACAGATAATTAAAAAATTTACCCAAGTTTTATGATAGATATAACTTTTAATTTAACAGTTTTTAAATTAACTCATGTTAAGCCCAAGATTTAAACTTGGTTTCTATCAAACGGTCTTTGGAACCATCTTTTTAAAAATAAACGAAATTAAGACTATAAAAACACAAGCAAAATATTTCTCATTACATTCTTAAGTTTGAATTACTGCATCTTTATGTATAACGAAATGAAGACTGAACGTGGTGCGAGACACGATAAGCAATACATTTTTCTATATCAAAAAATATTTTTGCTCGTTTCTCTCACGACGTTCAGGCTGCGTTTAGTTGTACATAAAGATGCATTTAAGCTCACCTTTAACTCAAATCGCATTATGAATGATTACCTCATATATCTATTTATTTGTATCTATGATTAAGTCTCGAACTAAGGCCCCAAGTCCTCATTAAGTCTAAAAAAGTTTTTCTAATGGGTGTTTTTCTTCAAGCCACGATCATTGTCTGTTCTTAGAATCGACCTGTAGTTTTGTCAAGAATTTTAAGAACAATAACAAAAACAACAAAATGGCTACTCAACTCAACGATTTAGCAAAAGCTCAACTAAGCTTTTCGATTAGCATTTTTGTTTAGCATTTAAAGAGCAAAAAAACTTTAAATCATAACAAGTTTTTAGCTTTTGCAAAACAAAATTAAAATTTAATTCTTTAGGTCGCAAACATAGCACAAAAAGGGTGCACTCTAAATTTCAAATGTAGTCAATTAACTCCACATTTTTATGCCCAAAAAATGTATGACTTGAAAAAGTATATTTTTTTTTAAAATGAACGCTCAAGAAAAACTTATTTAGATCATAAGTCGTGGGTCACATACACGGTTCGAAATTCAGGTCTAAGCTTTCAAACTAACTGAAGTTTTTTAAATTGAAATAAAAAAAATTTTCTAAATAAAAATATTTTTTTAATTACAAAAAATTTGAAAGTTTTTGTGATCTGTAACTCATAGAAGATCAATTAAAATTTAGAAATTGCATTGTAAACTCAAAGTATATCAATTGAAATTGAGAGAAGATCAATAAAAATTCAGAAAAGATAATTTGAAATTTAGAAAAATTGGAATTGAAATTTTATTTTCATATTTTTCATTTCAAAAAATCTTTATTTCAATTTATGTATTCTTTATTTCAAATGAAATTTCTTTCTCTCAATTGATTTTTTCTGCATTTTGAATAACTTTTTCTGCATTTCAATTGACGAGCTCTTCTGAATTTCTATTGATATTTTTTGAATATGAATTGATCTATTTTTCAATTTCAGTTGGTCTTTTCGGAATTTAAAATGTAATTTTAGAATTCCAATTGATATCTTCTGAATTTCAATTGCTCTTTACTGAATTTCCATTCACCTTTTTTAATTTCAGTTGGTCTTTATGAATTTTAATTGATATATTCTGGATTTCATTTGATCTTTTCTGAATTTCCAATGACCTTTTATGAATTAAAATTCAGAAAAGATCACATGAAATTCAAAATTTGATCTTTTCTGAATTTCCAATGACCTTTTCAGAATTTCCGCTGATCTTTTCTGAGTTTAAAAAAAAATATATTTTGAATTTGAATTTATCTTTTCGGAATTTCAAATGGAATTTCTGAATTTCAACTGATCTTTTCTGATCCACAATTGGAAATGGTATTGTTAGTTTGAGCTTTTAACCATTTTTAGTTGGAAATTTATTCAGACTAAAGGACTAAATTTTCCATTTTTTAGCTCACATTTTCAACCATTTGGTTTGAGTTTTAAATCTTTTCGGTTGAAAATTTAAGCAATTCACAGTTCATGCTAATTAAGGTTTAATGTGCTAATTCTGAAATGTGCTATTTTGCCTGTTAATTTTTTGTTTTTGTTTTTCATGTAAACACAAATTAAACCGGTGTGTTAAATGTTGGCACTTTTGTACATGCCCGAAGGCATCACAGTGGCGAAAATAGTCTCCGAAGACGTTGTCTTTGAAGACGTCGTTGACGACAACGGAGTAATAATGGTGATGCTTTACTGGACATGTCGCTATTAATTCAGTAATAAAACAAAACGTTGTGCCTCTCAGAGAGGCTTTTGAAGA